>JANVCQ010000006.1:22589900-22613237 GCA_025531925.1 Erythroxylum plowmanianum | reverse complement strand
TTATTATTATTATTATTATTATTATTATTATTATTATTATTATTGTTATTAAAAAGGAAAAGGTTGTGATAGGGTTGGAGAAGAGAAGAGGATCAGAGAAGAAAAAAAGAGGGTTTGGGTTTCTAAGGTTAAAAACGAAACCAACAACTTTTAGATTTTAATTCACGTAATTTATTGCGTAAATTCAATTTACAAAAGAAGGTGGGTTTAAACCCACACATGAATTAAATTTTTGTCATTTTTTTTGTTTCAAACAAGTGAATTGAATTCAATTACAAGATTGAATTGAATTTCTTGCGTTCCAAACAAGCTGTAAGTGTTTTGGATGAGAAGAAAAATTCCTGCACCATCTCAGTGAAAAAATGCCTTGTAATATTGTTAATCCTGGCTCGCGAGGTCATTGTACAGCTCATCTTAGGCTTTCAAAAGGGCTATTTGTAGAGTTAATGCGGTGTTAGTACAATACAAGCCTTTCAATGCTCCCCCTAAATTCTTTTCCATCAATTAGAATGATTTACAGCCCCTAATATTGCACTCCAGATGTTGGTAACTGGCTCCTCCAAACTTTCTTTATCACACAAGAAATTGAATAATTTAAAAGGGGCATTAGATGCCTTCCCTGGTTGAAGTCCATGTATTTCAATCCTGCTTTGATCAGTGCACATAAGAGGTTCAAAGAAAGCAGAAGTGTCGAGTATTGAAGAAGCCACTCTTGGTTGACTAGGACTCTATTCAGTTTCGTCCTAATATGCCATTGCCTGGTTAACTTATCAAAGGTGCAGTTTGAAATTTTCCATACTTTATTCTAGTACCATTTCTTTATCGTTTTAAGAAATATTCAAATTTTTTTGACAAAGAAGGTAATGCTCATATGTCAAATTGATAATATTATTCATAATAAATAAAAATTTAATAAAAGAAGATTTATTATATTTTGAAACTAATAACTATATTATAAATAATAATAAACATGAGTTCAAATTTTGATAAACTTAATTAATATTACTTATTAAATATATTATTATTTAACATAAATAATAATATGTAAATATCATAAATCAATAAATTAATCTATTCAACACAAACTGCCCATGTGACGTAGCTATTTTTTTAGTATCACGTATCTTAAAATTATCAAACAAACAAAAGTCGATAACAAAATGACGAATTTCAACTTTTTACAAATTTTGATTTATCGGGGTGCAAAATCATTAAGATCGTGTATCCACCCTCTCATCTTAGCCTACAGCTCCACCTCAAACATAATGAAATTGGTAAGATGACATCCACCGGTGCAAAATCCAAAGGGAGAAAAGGAGGCGCCTGAAAGAACAGAATGAAACGGCCATTCCAGTAGCGAGCAACTCCTCTGGCCTACCAACATGCAAGGCGGACATCTCTAAGAACATTTAGCTTCTGTTCAAGAAGACGAGAAATGTCCACTTGTCTCTCGTGCTTTTGATCTGCTAGCTTGTATTTCCCTTCTTGTGATGGTATACCAATGATAAGAACGTATGGTTCTCTTTTTCCCCTTTATATCCATTGGCCTTCCTCATATACTGCTTTTGTACTTTCTCAAAACAAAAAAAATAGGTTTTCACAAAATATAAACATTTCTTACAAATTTTCTAAATGCTTCCCAAGCTCTTCTCTTTCTTTTATTATTTTAGTGAAAGTAGAATGTTGTTGAATAAGGGAAATATATTTAAGACGGTAGAATGACAATTAAGGGTGTCTAATGCATTTTTATATGCCACAACAGGCAACTAAGCCAGCTCCTTTTCGTAATGCTTCAAGACTGTAATCCTAAGAACCTGCAATACAAACCAACATCCACACCCTCATCACAGAACGCATACTGCTACGCATGATCGCCAGATTATCTGGATCATTCAATCGGCTAACAGGCAGTCAGAGGCTGCCTATTCTCATGTATTGCCTTATAGCATCGGAGGCTACAAAGTGGAAGTTTGGATTTTGAATCCCTGTACTTGTATGGATTGTTGCATGAGGGACCAGCGCATTTCTCTCGTGGAGGAGGGTAACTGAGAGATCAACATAAGAATATAATCATCAGGCTGGAAGTATAGCAAACTAAAACTATATATAAATAGATACAATTATACGCGGTTATAAACAAATAATGCAAAGATAATGATATCAAGTATAATGGGTCCTTGAAAGTAAGTCTTGGTAGCTCATTTATCTGTTCTTAAGAGTATTGGAAAGATAATCGCTACCTGCAAGGCTTGGACTTCAATATACTAGGTAACCCCATGTCATTAGGGAACGTCACAACTGTTCCTGAAGGTCCCATTACCCATCTTACATGATCCGAGCTAAGTATCATAGCATTTGCAGCCTTCTCCTGCAGAGAAATAAAATCAGTCAGAACTAGCATCCTTAACGTATTCATGTATGGATATATGCAATTCTCTATGTTAATGCATGTACAAAGTGGATTTAGAAGTAAAATCATGAAATTCACAAGATGTTTAAAGTTAGATACATACCTGTGCCAACTCTTCTTGTCGTTTTTTCATTTTATCTTCCCTTTTCTTCCTACTGGAATCTTGTCCTAGTATTTTTCTGATTGCCTCAGCCTGAGGTTTTTAGGACAAAGTTAACACATGAACTCCCAAGCCTCATTGTTCAGGAAAATGAGTGATAAAATGTATAGGATTGTGGCAATTCCAAACCTCAGATTCTCGAGCGGCCTTCTCCACTTGCATCCTGCGTCTTTGGAGAGCTTCGGCTCTCTTCAGCTGCTGGTCCACTTCAGAAAGTTCCTCTTTTTGTTCTGTCACCATATAGTCAAAAAGTCACATGCAGCAGAAGTGCAATCAACAATCAAGAGAAGGATCTGAAACCAAGATAGAAACAATTACTCACTTTTAGGAGGAGCTGGAGGTAAACCATTAGGGAACTCAATGCCATAACTAGAAACATCTTTACCAGTTTGAAGTGCTCGTTGACGGGTAGTAATTTTTATTTCCTGTTTAGAGTCCCCAAGTAAATCTACAAACTCTTTTCTTGTTCTCTTTCTTTTAGACGTAGGCTCACCATCTGATACAAGTTCTTCCTCTTCCACATAATCATTATCCTCGTATAATTTTGCAGTTCTAGATTTCTTGCTTTCCTTGCTATACTTTGACGGGCCATGATCCCGACAGTCTATGTTATACAGACCATCAACATTTCTTTTTAATACCCTTGATATTTTGCATTGCTTCTGGCTTCCTCCCTCCTCCTCTTCACATGCTTCACCATAATCAGCAGACATTTTAGATGTTCTAACTTTTTCAAGGTAGCGAATTTCATCATCATCCTCAACCTCATCGTCATCCAGCATCCCATGTAATGGCCACTTCTTCCGTACACGTTTGCTTTTGCGGACAACTTCATCAGATGTTTTATCCCTCAAACCATCTGTCTTCCCAAGACTTAAACCACTTTTAGAGAAGCTCTTCCATGGTACGCCTCGCAAATCACTTTCTCTGTCTGATGTAAAGGAACGATATTCATCCAGATTGTCCTTCAATAAACAAAAACAACCAACGCAAGTACCAAATGTGAAGTTGCAGCAGAGTAAATACAAGTGGGAAAAAAAAAAAAGAAAAAAAAAGTAATCCTTATATAATTTGCAGCAACGTTATAAAAGTAAATTTTGATCGCATCCACAAAAAATTTATAGGTTCTCTGATAATAGTGAGACTGGTTGCCCACTAATGATGAAGGTTGTTTAACACTACATCTCATTTAAAGCGTGTCCACTTGCCATAACCTTAATAGCAAATACCATTGATAAAACAGTTCAAATTTTTAACACAGAAAAACAGATACCAAGCTCACCCAGTTTCAACTGGGATTATGTCATTAAATATCTGCCACCAATATATTTCTGAGAAGATTTAGTAGAAAAGGAACCGATAAAAAGAAATATTAAATAATATGTAGCAACGGTAAAAACGGTGCAAATACGTTAGTCTTAACTGATAACATGGATCTATCAGTTCAATTTTAAGCAGAAAAAGAGATCCCAGTTTCAACAGATTTGGATTGGAAGTACCTCAATGACCTTCGATTGCAGATCTGGATATTGAGAAGATCTGGTGGAAGATGAACCAGCAGCAGATGCACCATCTGATGTAGACTTTGGATTAATGGTAGTTGTTCGTGTGATGCCACCAACTTTAAGCGTAACCTTCTTAACTTTATTCTCACATCCAACGCCATCTGGACAAACTCCGGAATGCACTGAACCACCTGAGGACTTCCAGTTAGCTGGGGCAAGAACACCTTCACTGCACCTTCTAGAGTCTTGTCTGCTGTGCCTCTGGTCATTACTGCCCCGAAAAGAACCATTATTGGAAGCTTCATCAGACTCCCCAAACAACCCTTCTTCATGCTTGACAATATTCTGGGAACATCAAAAATTGTCAATGTTATCAGCTGAAGAACCGCATGAAATGACTTGACAAATTTCAATGAAATATTGGATCATTTCACCATTCTGATATCATGAAATTTTGCTTACAGTGTCTGAAGGAGGTGTAGATGATAAGGACGAAATATCATAATAATCGGAAGGCAGCTGAGAGTCATTCCGAGGACGACGAGAGGTATTACTTCTCTTCTTTCTGATGGCACTGCGTGCCTCACTAAATCCAAAACCGTCCATACTAATAAATTATGTGGAAGTAGAAGCCTTGGAATCTGCAAGTTGCCAAAGAAGAGTTAGCAACAAAATACGTATCCAACAAACAGGGAATTATATGTAGCAGTACGATGGACTAAGCATAAAACTAAGTGAAATCAACTGGCGCCCAAAAACTAGTCATCCAACAGATCACCATAATATTTACTTGCACAAAAGATTCAGGCCAAATATATAACTAGCTGAAACCACTCAATACGCACATGATATGAAGACAGTCGCCAATTTACAGCGAATAGCTTTGTGACATTGAAAAATAAAGCTTGGATTGAAATCGGTTTTTACCAAACAAACACTTGTCTACTTCTGCAGCGTGAGGAAATGAAAGAACAAGATATGCAAAGACAAAGAAATCGTTGATAGCTTTACTTTCTGAACAAAATCATATACATATAGTTCAGATCCAAAACAAAGCGACTTACAAAGATGAAAAGAGTCTCAGAAGCACAACAGTTGGGGAATCGATGGCAAATAGGAGCTCATAGAATAGAAGTTCCGACCGAACTAGCAAATCAAAGTAGATGGAAATAGGATTACAAGAAGAAGAAATCCCAATTTATAAATAGAAAACAACCTACTGGACTGGAGAAAGGAAATCCCTACCTTACCTTTGGTGGTGGGTGATGGGCAAGAAAAGGGTGGGTAATTGTGGAATCTTGATATATATATCTGTTAGACTAGACAGGTGGAGGAGCGCGAGAGGAGCAATAAAGCAGCGACTCCTCATCCTGGGCGGCAATGCTCACGAAGCCTTTCTTCTTATTCTCATTATCCCCGTTACTGTTATACGCACATTTCTCATCATCTAAAGTTGTCGGTCATACAAGTCCGTCTTAGCACTTAGTACCGATGATTTTAAAATCAAACTAGAATGGTTGGCTGGTTCTACTTAGATTAAGCATGATGATTCTATCCCCAAGGCCCAAGTGTATTGATAAGGGGCTTTTTTAATTTAAGTGAGGCCAGAGT
This sequence comes from Erythroxylum plowmanianum, assembly GCA_025531925.1. Classification (NCBI taxonomy): domain Eukaryota; kingdom Viridiplantae; phylum Streptophyta; class Magnoliopsida; order Malpighiales; family Erythroxylaceae; genus Erythroxylum; species Erythroxylum plowmanianum. Next base: position 22,607,551 of record JANVCQ010000006.1, on the reverse strand, counting down.
TTTACCTCCTATAAATGACCTATTTGGCTCGAATGGAGATTAGTCTGAAAATGAATGGCTCAAAGGTACTTTGTCATAGTTGAGATACTTCTAAAATACTTCGTGGGCAATCAAAAAATGATAAAAGATTCTTGGTTGGACCTAAACGGTCTGCTGCTTATTAGATTGGATTTAGAGTTGTTGTGGGACTAGGAGGGACATTGAAAGGGTGGAGATTTGAAGTGAACTAGTATGATCAATGATTTTAAAATCGAAATAGATTGGTCAATTCAATTAGATTAAGCACAAAAAGTTAAAAAACACACTTTGTTTTTCTTTTCAGCTTTGTTAGTTCTTATCCCTTTGGATTGTTTATGGTATTTTACTATTTCTTATGATTAATAATTTTCCTATTCCATTCATTATGTAAACAAACAAGTAAATAGCATTTATTTCCTTGAGATCATATTTGAAATAAATAGTAAAACTTAAAAATAAGATGATATAATTTTTATTATTTTGTGACATTAAGAATATTAGTATTTGTTGATCAAAACAAAACAGAAACTTATTTAAATGTTAAAGAAGTATATTTAAAAAAAGACACTAAAAAGTTATTAAATAACAATTTAGTATAGATAAATTTTGTTTAAGATAATTTAAAAGTTTGTTAAAGAGTGATGTTTAAACTTTAAAGAAGTATATTTAAATGACATTTAAAAAGTTATTAATTAGTAATTTAGTATATATAAGTAATTTTTTTGGATATTTAAGAATGTGTGAAGGAGTGATGTCTAAACTTTTAAGGAGTATATTTAAAGGACACTAGAAAAGTAATTAATTAGTAATTTAGTATCTATACACAATTTTGTTTAGGATAATTTAAGAGTATGTTAAAGAGTGATGTTTAAACTTTAAAGAAGTATGCTTAAAGGACACTAAAAAATTTATTAATTAGTAATTAAGTATAGATAAGTAGTTTTATTTAGGACATCTTAAGAGTATGTTAATGAGTGATGTTTAAAATTTAACAAAGTATAGTTAAAGGACATTAAAAAAAGTTATTAATTAGTAACTTAGTACAAATAAGTAATTTTGTTTAGGATAATTAAAAGTGTGTTAAGGAGCGATGTTTAGGCTTTCAAGAATTATATTTAAAGGATACTAAAAAAATTATTAATTAGTAATTTAGTATAGATAAGTAATTTTGTTTTGGATAATCTAAGAATATGTTAATGGATGATATTTAAACTTTATAGAAGTATATTTAAAGAAGGACATTAAAAGAGTTATTAATTTGTAATTTACTATAGATAAGTAATTTTGTTTAGGATAATTTAAGAGTATGTTAAAGAGTAATGTTTAAACTTTAAAGAAGTATGTTTAAAAAAGGACACTAGAAAAGTTATTAATTAGCAATTTAGTATAGATAAGTACTTTCATTTATGATAATTTAAGAGTACGTTGAAAAGTTATGTTTAAACTTTAATCAAGCCGTTTGGAACACCACATTCCTTTCTTGCTGTTTGTAAGGCTTCCCTTACTTAAGTTTTGTCATTATTCTCATGTTGTTACTTGTCTATAGTTCTGTTGCCCAAGTTTTGTCTTCTGTTTAGGTTTTTCAACCTTTTGTGGCTTGTTCCTCTAATTATTGTTGTTATACTATGCCTAGCTTTAGCTCTTAATCTTTTGGTTACTTCTTGTACCTAAATTATGCTTCTCCCTAAGTTCCTTTTCTTTTTGCTCTCTCTAATCCATAATTGAAAATCTTCTTGCTTATAATAACTTCCTATTAAAAAAAACAATAATTTAATTTCAAACCAAAATTTTTTGTTTTTTTTTGTTTTTTTAGCTCAATTGCCTAAGTTCAGTTGTTTCCAACTAAGATCCTTCGAAGAATCTTTTAGTTTTCCCATTCTTCCTTCCAGTTCTAACCCCATATCGCCGCCTTTCTATAACTTTCCCCTCCTCTTACCCTCTCTTTAGCCAATCCCTCAACCCTTCCCTTCCAATCCCTCTTATCTTAAACTCAATCTCTTCTCATTTTCTCAACTTTACCTCTAAAGTCTAGAAGGCTACTTACTCTGCTCCGATAAGCTTTGTGCCATAGAATGCTAAGTCCCCTTAGTTTCAAGTTGTTAGGGACCCCTCACCTTTTGAGTTATATCACTCCTACTTTTATAAATGTATTAGTATTGTTAACTTTAATGGAAATCTCAAAGGTTGGTGCTTCCAAAATGGTCAACTTACTTGGCTGAATTTTTTATGGATAATAGACCAACTTATCCTGTTATGAATGCTTAGATTCAGTACCAATGAAAAAAATGGGATTATAAGAAGTTCTTATCAATAAGGACAACCTCTTTGTTTTTAAATTTGATTTAAAAGCCTACATCTAAATAATATTTGAAGATGGGCTTTAACATGTCAACAATAAACATATATTTCTAAAATAGTGGGGACCTGGTTTCCAAATAGAGAAATTAAATATGAAACATGTATCAATTTGGATCAATAACCATAAAGTCTCACTATTAATCTGAAAGGATATATTATTATGAATTAATAGAATTAGAGGACTGTAATGGAAAATAAATGTTGATTAAATGTTCTTCCAACCATAGTTGTAAGGATTATTCATAACTTCCTATTGAGATTGTAAGCAATGAAATTGAAAACAATTAGATTAATGAAGGAACTATAGAAAACTCAGCAAGTACACAGGAAGAATCAATGACACAAAAGTAGAACAACCACCCAAAAGCTACTTAGGTGATCACTTTGTCAAACTAGCAAGGTGGAAATATTGAGAAAGCATTACATGATAGATATAATTATATAAACATGAGAATCAACACTTATGTCATTAGTAATTCATCCCAAACTACTAATGGATATCCCAAAAAGGTAGACACTCCAAATTTGAGGAATAAAGGCATCAAAGATCAAATGAGCTTATAAGAGGATTTCTAAATGGTAGCCAGGATAATATTTAGCAAGAAAGCCTAGCAAAAGACTCAATCATCTCCCATACTACTCCCTAATGTTAATTCTAGCATGGAATGTAAGAACACTATTTATTATGTAATTATGTTTTATTAATAAATCCTATATTAATAGGTTTTCAAAAGACTAGCTTAAAAGTTTATCAATGCTAAAAATGATGATTTTTGAGTAAGCATTAGTCTATTATCAAAAATGATTAACATCATTTAAGTGGTAAGATAGTCATTGCCTTTAACCTTGATAAAATTGAAGTCATACATTCAAAAACCTCAAATTAATCAATCCATTTGACTATTTAAGATTCTACCTGACCCTTGATGTATTTTTTAAAACCTTTTTATGTTACAAACTTAGCTTTTCAAAGAATTTCTCTTTAAAATGATCTAAAAGTGATACATGATAATATAGTTGCTGCCAAGATAGCCTTTAGTGACTTCAACAACACCATACTCTCCTTAAAATCAAAAGGCAATATAAACTTGAGAAATTTAAATGACGACGTTAGATCTTGTACACATTAGATTAGAGTAAACAAAACTTGAGATTTAAAAGCAACTTCTTCACATAGAATAATAGACAAAATTAGAGATGGTTCATCAAATAAAAAATTTTGATAGGGCATTGGTTAACCACTTATGATTGTTAAAATTCCCTCCTAGTAAAGCCATCTTCAACAACAATCTTACTCTAGACCACATTCGTATTGAATTTCATAGTTTGATATACGAGACTTTTAGAAAAGGCCCTTTCAAGTTTAATAATAACTTAACCAAACTAGAGGGTTATGAGGAAGCTGTTGTTAAAGGTATGGCAACTAACTTCCATGGTTTTGAAACATGTAATTATTTGAGGAAGCTGTAGAAGGTTAAAAAAGCTAAAGAGCCTATATCATAAGCACTATAGCAACATAAGCATTGTAATTAAGGAAGCTAGAACATCAACCAAAAACAAAATGAGCCTTACCAATCTTTAGGGCATCCTTCTAAGTAATTATAAGAGAGGTTAACCTTAATGAAATGCATTTGAACTCTATAAGTCTCTTTTGAAATACAAATTAAGAGTTTAATAACTTTAAGTGGAAGATAACAATTCCAAATACTTCCACAAATTAATTCTTTCAAGGAGAAAAACCAACAATGTCACATCCTTGACAAGGGAAGATGGTCAAGTGAGCAAAAAATAGTAAGTGAGGTCGCGGTTCAAACCCCCTCATGTATGCAGCCGTTAAAACTTAGGGTCAGAACTTTACCTCCCGCAAGGGACCTACCTGACTCGAACGGGGATTAATATAGATTTGGATAGCTTAAAGATGCCTTCCCATAGTTAGAATCCTCCTAAGACACCTCGTGGATAACCAAAAAAAATAAGGAACAAGCAACATATGACTACTTCTAAAGAACTTTAGACATTGAAACTAACAATTGTTCATTTGCGCAAGTACTTATCTTATTCGTTTCCAAACGAATCATAGAAGAAGAAGAAGAATATGTTGAGTTACTTCTTAGGCCTTTTAACCCCAAAGATACTGAGAAAGCTCTTTATAGTCTTCATCTTAATAAGGTCCTAGGTCGTGATAGATTAAATGCCTACTTTAGGAATCCAGAAGCCAAGTCAAAACTAATCTCACCAACTCTATTCTATAATTTTTTACCAGTGGTAGAATGTTGAAGGAACTAAAGAAGACTCATATTAGTCTCATTCCAAAGATCCGTAATCCAACTTGATTGAAGAATTTTACGTCAATCTCATATTGTAACACAATAAGCAAGACCTCTAAGCTTCTAACTTCTATATTGAAATCAGTTTTAAGCCCAATCATTAACCTAGCACAAAGAATTTTTATTCAAGGGAGAGGTATTAGAAATAACATTCTAAGACTCAAGAATTGCTTAAAAGCTACCATAGTAGAATGTGAATCAAAAGTTGTTCTATGAAGATCAATTTTCATAAAGTCCTTTATTACATCAATTGGAAATTAATTCTACATTCATTGGAAGCTTTTGGATTTTCCTCAAAATTCATCAGATGGATCGAGCAATATACCAAAACTACAACTTTTAGTATTTTGATCAAAGGTGAGCCTACTTAATGATTAAAGGAGTCAAAGGTTTAAGACAAAGCGATCCACACACCCCCTTACTTGTTTACTGTATGCATTAAGCTATTAACTAGACTGATTGTCCACAACATAAACCTCGAAGATAAGTTCATCTATCACAACAAATGCAAGAAGTTGAGAATCTTCAGCATATCATTTCTATATAACCTTTTATTACTTTGTGGTGCTGAACTCTAATTTAGTTCAACCTCTGATGAATTCTTCGCTCATTTTCAATAACCTCTGAAATCTTTCCACTAACAGAGAAGTCGTAAGTTTGTCTCAGTAGATGTAAGACACTTAGTTGTCCAACATCCCAAGTCATTAAACCAATGATCCATCTTTCACTTATCTAGCAGTGCTCACTACAACAAAGAAACTTTATTTGACACAATGCAAGAAGAATTAGTCATTAGACCAATAAAAGTCCATTATATGGCATACTTCAACTACTCATTTCAACTCTTAATAATATATATGTATACTGGTCTTCGCACCTAATTTTTCTAAGAAATTGATCAAGGCTACTAAAAAAATGACGGGACACTTTCTTTGAGATGATACAAAGACTACGAAAAGGAGTTGTGGAAGATAAAAAGAGAATAGAGTGAGTTAAAAGAAGAGTTGAAGAAGACAACAACAAAATTTAAGAAGCAAGATAAAACATTTTGGCAAGCCTATAAGAAAATGGAGATGGAAGGAAGAAACCGAAAAAACAAATGATGATGAGATTTAATTAATGATGGAAATGTTGAATATCAAAACAACTAAGTATGGAAGAGATTTAATCAAAGTTTATATTGAAAATATTCAATTGTGAATAATGGAGAGCAATAGATGACAAAAGCTTCACATCATTCTGAGAATTTGAGCAAAGAGAAGAAACGAGTGAGAAGCTTTGGACTGTTGAGGTTGCCAAGAATAATATGCTAAAACAGCAAATGATTGACATACAAAATGAGTTCAGATGTATCTGACAGATGATTAAACAAAAAGTATGGGATGGTCATAAAGGCAATTGAGAAAAAAATGAGTAGAACTGACAAAGTTAAAGGAGAAGAAGATTGGAATTGTTAATAAAAAAAGTCTAACATGCAAAGGAAATTTTCAAAGCATCAATGATATGGAAGGATATGTCGAATTTTGTGCATTGTCCAAATTTCTCTTGCTGCTTGTTTGTAAAGGTTACGATTAAGTTCAGTGAGTATGCCGCCGCAAAAGCCACCGAGCAGTTACCTAAAGAAAAGAAAGAAAAGGTTTCAAACGAATTTTGATTCACTTTAAACGTCTTGATTATTTGATTGCAACCATAAAATAAATGTTTGCTCTAATTTTCTTTATAGGTGGTATATTTAAGCAAACAGTAACAGTAGAGCAACCATACCAGGATGCACTTGAGTCGCAGTAGTTTCCAAATTTTGAATCCACCAGCCATTATCAATCCCAATTGCTATTTCAGTCATAAGTTAACCTCAATTGCAACATCCATCGCTCCCAAACCATATCCTACCATTAAGACACCGTTTCTCTTATCCCAACCCATTCTAAACGGTGGCAATATAGTCCATAATCCATTGATAAATCTTGCATATGTCAGAAGCGTTACGCCACTGTTCTCACCAAATTGACTTGCATGTCTTCAAATTGCACCAGAGATTGCTAAGCGACCATTGTATGTTCCACCAATTCTGCGTCATAAGCCTGAAATATAAAAAGATAAACACTTCACAGACATGTATTTATAAATGAATACACATATTTACATGAGAATGAAGCATACCTACTTAATGGCTTTTGCCCAGTTCCGTCTATATAAATAAATAATAACATACTTGACCTGCAAAGATTTGCCGAAAATCGCAGCCTTATAAGTAGGCATAAAAGCCTAGAGCAAAATGTAAGAAACATATAGGCTACAGGAAATAAAGAGCTAATATGTTAACTGGACTAAAAATTTACTTAGTTACTGAACTCTGATAGAATAACCTTGAAGAACAACTACATCCCTGATGCAATCTGTAGTTCATTGAATAACTTTAAAGCATTTAAAATGAAAGAAAATATCAAGTTTGAAAGTTAAACATGTTCTGGGAGACAGTAACAAGAAAAAGGATCAAGAATCACCTCTGTTGAATCACTTTATGACACAGTTCAAGAAAAAGTCCAGCTTTAAGCTTTTCCCGCAAACTAATGGCAGCAATCTGTTTAAAAAGCCACGTTGAGTCTTTCAAAATATGGACGAGTGTAACAGCTAATTGAAATGGATTTTATTTTAAAAAATTGCCAACTCAATACGGCAGAATTGTTATTCAGGTTGATCCAATTTTTTCCCACTGGGTCAACATGCATTATAGCTCCATCATAGGTCAGCCAAAACTTTATTGAGAACACATCCATTGCATCTTTGTTTATCAAGTGCCTAAAGATAAATTAATAAAACCATGTTCAAACTCAAAATTGCACACAAAATCCACTTTCTTTTGTCACTCATTACAGTAAATATTACATGGAAGTAGGTTTGTAAATTATTTCAGGAAATGGTAAATATAAAGTTTTATAACATTATGAGCTGCCAACCTCCAGTTAGTGTCATCAATAAGATCAAACAACCATTAATAAGAAACAAAGAAGTCGAACTATGCTAAAAAAGTACCCATGGAATTACTTATATTCACGTTTTAATCAGAAAAAAAGAACACTTTGCAGATCTCAAAAGGAACAAACTCTTGGCTATGAACGGCTATTACCATACAAAAATCGTTAAACCTGTGCAAAGAGACTAAAAGTAGAGATGACTAGTCATGTATAAGAATGACGGACAGAAACACTTGAGAGGCTAGAAAATCACAAGTTCTTGGTTCAGATAAGAAGTTCAAAGAGGAAAAAGTCAGCAGAATTGCATCTTATTTTCCACATTCTCAGTCTGTAGAGCTAAAGAGCTTACTTATACTTCTATTCCTCCCAAACACAAAATTAACAAGATTACTGATGGAGCATGATCTATTTGTCAAAAAACCACAAGGATTAAGAACACTAAACAGAAAACTGGCTCATAATATGGATTGTCATGGCTTAGTACCACAAAAGCAAAGAACTCTGTGATTGACACAAAGGGCGTACAGTCCACATCCAAAATCCCAAAGCAATCATCAATAAAACCTACACCAATAAAGAAGAATAAAAACAAAGTTTGAAAGGAAAAGATAACCAAATTTAATAAAATCAGAAGGAAAGAATAACTTTGGAAGGAAAGAGAGCTTAGGGAATTGATTCCCCACAGAAGAAGAGCCGGAAAGTTTACTAAAGCAATCGATTTAACCACCAGAAATGAAGGAAATTTTTAAGTACTTTGGGATTTTCTGACAACCTAAAATGAAAGTTAAGCTAGTGAAGATGCAAAATGTTGGGTGTATTTGGAAAACCTTTTATGCAAAGAGGAAGTGAGGTCTGAAAAATAAAGGTGAACAGAGGGCAAGTTAGAACTAAAGGGACGCAATTGGACAATAAGAACTGATGGTTATTGGAAGTAAAAAAATGGCATTCTTAAGAACTGCCACTATATTTTCTCCCTTGCGGACTTAAACTGTTTTCCAGTGAAATAACTAATGGGCGATCAATTGTTTAAAGGACCCAGAATTCAAATGTGTTTTGATGGCAACGATAAAAATTTTGCTCATATCTGTGTGCATCCATACCTGACTAAGAAAAGACAGATCTGAACAACTTCAAGTTGTTGTGTAGAACAGGGTTCTTTGTTAGAGATCTACAGGTGCTTTCCTGTGGCAGAATCCACAAATAAGGATGAAAAAGATGCATTTGATTTCTTGAGGTGAGAACCAGGAACCATATCGAACTTTTCAAATAAGAAATCCAGTTGATCACGGTTGCAGTGATGCATTTCTTCACTTGAATCAAGAGTTGACTGAAACATTGTACAGGTGTCCTTCTATATCTGGAATAAAGCCTTTTTCAAGCATTTCTTCTTTTACAATCTCATAAGTTATTTTGTTGGGCACCAAACCTTTCTCCAACATCTCATTAAGAAGTTCATTTGCATCTTCAAGCTTACCCTTTTTACAATATCCCTTTATTAGTACATTGTATGTGACAACATTAGCCCGCTTCCCTTCTTTCTCCATCCGTGCCCTCATAATCATAGCTGCCTTAAGATTACCTTCTGTGCAATATCCCTCAATCAAAGTATTGAATGTCACATGACTTGGACGTAGCCTTTTTCTGTAAATTTCATCCAAAAGTCTGACTGCCTTTCTCACCTCCCCTTTGTTGCACAATGAACCTATCAATATATTATATGTAACAAGGTCAACTCTCAAACCCCTGCCGTGCATTTCATCCACATATTTCCAAGCTTCTGCCATATATCCCTCTCTGCATAAAGCAGAAATTAAACAATTGTAGGTAGAATCATCAGGGAATATACCCCTTTCAAACATCGAATGATACATTGCAAAAGCATCCTCCATCTTTTTTGCCTTAGAATATGCATCAATCATGGTATTATATGTTATAACATTTGGAGAGACTCCTTGTTTGCCCATATCATCAAACAATTGTCTTGCTTCATTCATCATATTATTTTTACAGAACCCATTAACAAGTGTATTATATGTAACAACATTTGGCTTCAAACACAAAAGAATCATTTCATCCCGTAAACTAACAGCCTCATTAACCTTCCCATTCATACATAATCCACTGATCAGCGAGTTATAAGTAACCAAATTTGGTTTTAAACCTTGGTTTTGCATCTCACCGAAAGCCTTCATAGCAGCAGACAAGTTATCATCCTTACAAAACCCATCAATCAAAGTATTGAAGGTAACCTCGTCAGGGCAAATCCCACTTGCAACCATCTCCTTCAAAATTGCACCAGCTTTATACATCTTCCCAATCCTTCCCATCTTGCAATACCCACCTATGAGTGTATTATAGGTAATCACATTTGGTAAAAAGCCCCACACTTTCATATCCTCAACTACATCCTTAGCCTTATTCAATTTCCCCATTTTACACAGCCCACTAATCGTGATATTAAATGTAATTAAATTTGGCTCAATTCTCCTCTTAATCATATTCCTGTACACAAACTCCACATCCTCAGTTTCCCCCTCTTTAACCAAAGCACTCAACAATGGATTACACGAAACAACAGATAACTTAAACCCATAATCACCAGCTCTCTTAAATGCCTCAATTCCCAAATGGGTTTTCTTATTCTGCACGTAGGTCAACACCAACATATCAACTATTATGGAATTAACGCAAAACGAATCAGCGCACACAGAAATGGCGTGAAAAACAGAAGAGACCGAACTACTTGTATCTTTCTTGACAAAATCATCCAAAAAAGATCGAATCTTTGAGTACTTTCTGGTATAAGCGAGTGTGTGTAAGACTTTAAAAGAGACCTCCAAGGAGTGGGAATGTCTAAGCTCTTTGCGAGACCACGCAAAGTACCTGAAAGTGAGCTCTGCGTCGGCTCCTGAAGCGATTAGTTCTTGAAGTATAGTGTTGGGGTCTGCGTTCTGGAGAAAGGTTTTGAGTTTTGACCATTGTTGCCTGTATATGAGGTCTGTAATAGTTGGAATGGGGGTACCGGCTGAACATAGTTGCCTAAAGAAGGCTTGTTTGTTTCTACTGGCAGGGAAAACATGGCGTTTAAGATGCATTAGTAATGTTTTCTATGAAAAGCAATATAGGACTTATAATAATGCTGCTCAACTCAGTCAGAGCAACATCAGGAGAAAGCCACATGAGAAGGACCCAGCACCAAACTTCTGCATTCGAGAGCCTGAAATTGAGGAAGGGCACAGATCCGAATGTAAGCGTTTGCTGAACATTGTTTTGCTTTAGTTATGGCTGCGAATTTGATAGAGTAGAAGCACTCCAAATAAATATTTAATTTTATTAATTATAAATAAATAATTATAATAACAATTTAAATATAATTTTATCTTTTTCAAAATTACGAATACTATATCGAAACCAATTTTGGATTTGGTTTTCATCCTGTAATATACCAATTTCAGTTAATACTGAACACTCTTTCTAGTAATTTTTAAAATTTATAAAATAATCGATGAATTTTTTAAAAATTACAAAATAAACTCTTAATGTATTATACTATATAATTTATAATTTTACATTAATTTTGTCTCCAAAAATTATAATAATAAAAATTGAAATAACAATAATCTATTTATTTTTATTAATATTACTTTTCACATATTTTACATATAAATAATAGGATTAATTATAAAATTAATATCAAAATTTACTCAATTTCACAATACTAGGATGAATTTTAAAATGTGGTGCTAAAATGCTCCAAATTTCAATTTGTTGCTAAATATCCAAATGTAACATCACAGATATGGCAAACTCGTCTGATTTTGTATATGACACTTAGCCTTTTTTTTTTTTGAAACTCGTTTATTTAAAAATTAATTAAAGTAAAAATAAATTAAATTAAAGATTAATTAATTAAAACAAAAACTAAATGATATACAACTACAGATTGTTTTCTTTGTTCTTGATTTTTCAAATACAACTATCTTCTTGTACGATTGTGTGTGAATTCAAGATACAACTCTCCTTTCTTTTGTGATTATATGTGAAGTATAAATAACTTTATGTTTTCTTCGTTCTTGTGTATTGACAATACAACTCTTGCGATTGTGTGTGATTAAGTGTGAATTGTCACTCTCTTGTGAATGTGTGTGGATTGTCGCTCTCTCTCAAATGTTGTTATTGTGTTGTTGTTGCGTGCAATTGGGAGTGTCTTCTACGATTGGGGGGTGAGTTCCTTTAACCCTAAGTTAGATTGTTGTTGTTTACGTCTACTTGGTGGAGGTTTGTGGCTTAAGCACAGGAGGAGTGGGTGATTGTGAGGATAAATTTGCCCTGATACATCTATGTAGTTAATGAATTCATTTCTCAAACCTGAGATTGTCCTTTAGTTGTTCAATGTGCTTGAAAGTCATTTCAATCTTAATCTAATGGTGTAATTTATTATTGGGTTGCTATACTTTTGATGGTTAAAGTGATTTCAACAAGTGATATTGTTTAACATTTTACAACTTCAGATGTACTATTACTAGAACTAGAGGGCCAAATATTAAGAAATTTGAATTTACTTGGTAACCTTTTACTAAAAGTTACTTTAAAGAACATATATTTTTTTAATTCAGTGTTATTGATATTTTCTAGATTTGTTGAGACTTAACCTATTCCATTCAATTTTATAGGAGAATGTTTAAGAAAAGAATGCAGAGCATATGGTGAAATATGAGTTGTAAACACTGAGTGCTTTTGTTAAGAAATTTCTTTGACGATCTATGATTTTAAACAATTCAAAGTTGTGAATAATTTTCATATTTGGTCTTGCATATATGAAGCAAGTTATGTATTAATCAGTTGTAGAAACTATATAAGTTGGATGGAAGGTGGTTAAATTTTGTTTGTAGTTTATTGTAGAGGTTTTTAAAGTCATTGTAATCATTTATGGAAGAGAAAGAAGCTTGGATTGAAATCAGAAGTTGATTCCCAGAGGATCTTCTATTAGGTTCCAATTTAAGTAAAGAAATATGCTATGCCTAATGAGATCTGTTGTGGAGTGTCCTAATCTTCATGTAGGATCTTTTTTCTTAATTTTATGGTTTTTGTTGCTGTAGCATTATACTTTCTTTCATCGGAAGCAATCTTTAGTTTTGTAATGAATATTGCTTCTATTTATACTATTTGTCTGTTAGTGCCCTAATTCATGCATGTGCTTGGATTAAGGTTTACTTTGTCTACCTACTAAAAAATTTGCTTTGCCATGATACGTCTATTTGACATACATTTTGCCTTACACTACAATAGTTGTTTATACCTATCCCCTGTATGTCATTCATTTATGTTCTAGTAATTACCATAAAGAAGTGACTTTGTAAAGTAATTTAGCATGATCTAGGAGGCTCATTCACTTTTCCCTTTTACCAATCTTATGCAGAACACAAAAGATAGTCCTCCGTGCAATACCCTATTCATTCACAATCTTAAAGAGAATATCAATGAAGAGGATTTGGGGGGTCCTTTTAGTGTGTAAGAATTTTTTAGTTCAAGATAGCTTTGTGATTATTATAAGTATTAATGTGTGCTAGCTTTAAGATTCTTGTAACTCACTTAATCATACTTGACCATTGTGATTATTAAGAAAAATGTGTGGAAGTAAAATATATGTGGCTTTTATTGCATCTACAACTAGTATATACATAATATGGGAAGAGTGTGAAGCAGTTGTTAATGGATTCAAAAATGTGATTTATTGTCGTGTCACTAATTTAGTAGAACGTAAAAAGAAATACTCTGAATCTTGCCAAAAGAAGGTGTTATACTCAATGGTAAAACAAGTTTTGCAATTTTTATTGTTATTATATTTAGTATATAATATCGATATCAAAATCCTAAGTAATTTTTCATATTCCAATTGTAATAACAAGATGAAGCTACAGATATCAAATGCTAAGACTAATATTGGTCAACATTTTTATTAATGTAATAATACAAATGTGGATATTGCCCTTACATTTTCATTAACGCATTATGTTATGAATATTCAAATTATAGCTTATATGATATTAATGTTATCTTTCAAATTGTAGGTATCTTATAGGCATGTAGTACTAGTAAAAGAGTTGAGGCTTTGTTATTATAAAAAATTTTCGAACATCTTCTTTACGTTGGGGTAAAACTTTTATCTATAAGATACATTATTGCACAGAAGAGGTAAGTTTATTTTTTAATTCATAAATATTTCAAATTTTTTCATAATTATGATATTTGTGTTTTAAATTTTATTCTATAGGTTCCATGCAACTATATATCCTGGGTGTATAATGCTTTTTAATATGAACATGCAATGCAACAATATGTGAAAGAGTATAACACAATGAGAAGGAGTTGCATTTAATGGACCTCTATAAATACATGATTTGTACTCATTGTATCTAACTATGAGAGATCATTGTACTCATAAGAAATTTGTAATAGTTGAAACATGTTGATTTTGTTCATTTAACTTAATATTATCAATATTTAAACAGATTATGATTATGGTAACTATATTTTTTTGGCCTACGTATTTCTTTGCTCTTTGACACATTGGTAATGTTAATTTACCAATATAGAAATCATGGCTTATAAAGGAAAATTTCTTTTGAACTGCAAAGCATAAGTGATTTCCAATAAATTGGACATTAATGTATGGTAATTGAGGATGGCCAATATCCATATCCATATCAATTATTCAAAACAATCTAACATTTCTATCCATATTCAAGCAAATTATCCAATAGTAAAATATCCCTATGCATATCCAAGTCACAGGACAAAGTTTTAAATAAATATTTATATCCATATCACAACACACAGTTGAAATACATATCAAAATCACAACATATTTTTTAAGCATGGCTTATTTTAATGTTGATTCACCATCATCAATTTGAGATTTTGTTGGAGTTAAGTTTTTTTAGCCCTTAATTTATGTCTCCTCCTAGTTGTATTTATTTTTTTAGCATTTGTATTTTGCGAAGGTTGAGATGGTTCCAACACTTGACATTGACTTCCACCCATCTATAAAACATTTGTAAACAAAAAGTATATTATGACCAATTAGGAAATAATAATAAATAATTTTCCATGAACTTCTCCAAATGTTAACATACCGTAAAATAAGTGTTCTTATTAACTTTTCCAAATGTTACTATGTATCCTTGGGTGGCCTTTTTAAACATAAATGTTTATGATTTATTAAAAATTTGATGGAAAATCAAAATTAAAAATGAATGTTCATCCTCTTCTCCTTTTATAAGGTAGATGCAGTAATGTTGGATCTTGTAGCTACTGATCATCTACCTCTGCTCCTTATACCACTATTAATGTTGGACATAGATGTCAAATTTCTTGGTGGTCTTCCTCATTTTTCTCTACAATATACACATATAATTTGAATTTAATGATCAAGTATTTAAAAATATTTATCAAATACACAATTATAAATCATTATACAATTACCTTAGCAATTTCAGGTTGTCTCAAAGATTGGTCTTTATTTTTGCATCCTCTTTTACTCTTACCAACTTCAAAAAAATGGTGACTTCTCATAAGTACTCTAACTTTGCTCTACTTATTTGGATTTTGTGGGTCTTCATCTTTATCCCTTCTGTAGCCTTCTTAGGTCTTATAGGCATCTTTTTAATCAAAGGAGGTAATATGGGTTGCAAGTTTTCAATCTTCGATCCAAACTTTGAACTGCTAATGGGTTCCATGGCATACTGATAACTATTGAAATAGCACTCATGATTGTAGTATCAACTCATATACCCATTGATATCCTCCCTCTCATTTGATATACAAACAATGCATGCTTACAAGGGATTCCTGTTAAATCCCAAAGTTTACACCGACATGTTTTTACTTGTAAATCAATAATGAACTTATCTACAAAATATGTTACTTCGAACTTCGAACTTCCATTTGTCTTGATGCTATAGTGCCTTGCTTCCCATTGTGCAATCTCTATCTACTTTCTTACCCTCGGACATATTTCATCTATTGATTTGATTATCATATCTCTTTTGTCATGAATTTGAGTCATTAAAGCAACTTGAATATCCTCTAGCATATTAATCAAGTTTTTTTTTTATTGTGCTTCACAAATGAATCCATTAAATGTCTATGATATATTGTTATGAAAAATCTCACACTTTGGCCTTATGTTAATAAATGCTTTCACAAAAATTTCAGGATTCCTTGCTTTGAAGTTACTATAAGCCTTTTTTGATACATTCTTCAGTTGCTTCATTATTTCATCTATTTCCACTTTTGTTATGCAAGTAACTACTTGTCAAATGTGGCCTTTATACAATTTAAACCAATTAGTATACACATTTTATGAATGTTTTCAATGCTTTGCTTCTAAGAAGAGATTCTTCAATGCATTTACTAAGCCTTAAAACAAAAGAAAAACTAAATATTATAATGTAAGTATAATATAATAATTCCAAACATATTTACTAATAAATAGTACCAATATCAAAATTTTTACCTTTTGTTAATCACTTAACAACGTTCATAAATTCCTACTAATGTTTAGATCATCACCAAGAAGACTTAAAAATAAATGCCAAGATTGGTCATTCTCTCCCTTAATCATAGCCTAACATATAAGCTTTTGATCGTCCTCAAATAAAACATCAAAATTAAGATTATAAACTAAAAACGTTTACTTATTTCCTATATTTCCCAAGAATACATAATCATAAGCAAAGATGAATGACTTTTTAAAACCTTAGCAAGAATTTAACATTCAATTCTTCCACTTATGATCAATTAACATTCATCACCTTTAAAATCTGAGTAATCTAGAGGTAGACTTAAAAAATGTGTTAAAATAAGATGTATTTATGGGTGCACACAAATACCATTCATGATTATAACATTCCACAAATTTGCAAATCATTTCATTTCTCCACCACTAAGGGTCACATGCATTGCTGGACCCCGCTTCCGGAGCCCAGCATTCAGAGTCATTAAACTGAAACAGTACTTGTCCTCAATCATATTGAACCTATTTCGGGACAATTAGTATAAATTTCTGTAGAGATATCAGATTAAGGTGTTCTTTATATAATTTGAAAGAGGACTTCAAGATATACAACTTTTATGAGACCTTGAAGACAAATTCTACCATCTATAGGGTCACAATTGGACCAGAAGATAGGATTAGATGAGACTAGATGAAGGGTCAGACGAATTGGAACAATTGTCATAACTTTCTCCAAAGATATTAGATTAATGTGTTCTTTAGATGGTTCGAAAGAGGACTTTAAGATATACAACTTTTATGAAGAACTTAAAGATAGATTCCGCCATCTAGAGGGACAAAATTGGACTAGAAAATAGGGTCAGATGAAACCAGATAAAGGGTCAGATGAATTGGAACAATTGTCATAACTTTCTCTAGAGATGTCAGATTAAGGTGTTCTTTAGATGGTTGAAAGAGGACTTTAAGATCTACAACTTTCATGAATACCTTAAAGATAGATTCTATCATTTAGAGGGACAAAATTGGACCAGACGATAGGGTTAGACGAAACTAGATGAAGGGTCAGATGAATTGGAACAACTGTCATAACTTTCTCTAAAGATATCGGATTAAGGTGTTCTTTTGATGGTTTGGAAGAGAAATTTAATATCTACAACTTTCATGAAGATTTTAAAGATAGATTTTATTATCTAAAGGTACAAAATTGAACCAGACAATAGGGTCAGACAAAACCAAATGAAGGGTAAGACGAATTGGAACAATTGTCATAACTTTCTCTAGAGATATCGGATTAATGTGTTCTTTAGATGGTTCAAAAGAGGAATTCAAGATATATAACTTTCATGAAGACATTAAAGATATATTCTGTTAGACCCCAAATTTTTCTTATGATGTCATTAAGCATGAATTATGATAATTGTGTGTTTATGGCTTAGTTTGATTAAATTGGGTGTG
>JANVCQ010000006.1:22545943-22563704 GCA_025531925.1 Erythroxylum plowmanianum | reverse complement strand
TTGCTTATTTAATTTCCTTAATCTTGCTGTTGTAAATTGCCACATTCTCATGTTTGATTTCTTGCTCCTGCCTTGATATGGACAAAAGAAATCATTAAATTTCTATATTTGTAGTGTGGGATTTCCTATTTTTCCTGTTCTTTGATGCAGTAAAGTTTAGGGAAAGGATTGAACCAAGGAAGGAGAAAATTCCAGCTCAGGTTTTGCAAGTTATAGAAGAAGAGCTTACAAAATTGCAGCTTTTAGAGGCCAGTTCAAGTGAATTTAATGTGACTCGTAACTATTTGGATTGGTTGACTGCTTTGCCTTGGGGAGATTATAGGTTTGTTTCTTATTATGCTTGTTCATTGCTAAACTTCTCTAAGAGTAATTTTAAACTAGTTTTAGATATCTGTTCCTTTTTTTCCCCCATGTTACATAAGCTCTTGTTTCTTCTTTTATTATGTTATTTTATTCCTAGTATTCTGTTCTCGATCTACTCTTGTTCTTCCTTGTTACATGAAGCTCCCTCATTTCCCTTGAATTTTCAATCATATGACTTCTCCTTCATCAATTATGTTACCGTAATTTTAGCATTATCAAATTGGTAAAGTTGCTAGCGGTATCTGAAAATAGTTTGCCATATGCTAATTTTTGAGATAACTGATATTGGAATTACTAGTGGTGTAAATTTTTTCATTTAGCCTTTATTTTTAATTCAACTGCAGTGATGAAAATTTTGATGTAGTTCGAGCTCAAAATATTTTGGATGAAGACCATTATGGATTGACTGATGTTAAGGAAAGGATATTGGAATTTATTGCTGTTGGAAAACTTAGAGGAATCTCACAAGGTTGGTTGGATGTTTTGAAGATAAAAGACATTGGTTGATTTCGTTTTTCCTTTTCATATATCTACTTAACTACGCTCATATCAGCATCTTTGCCAATTAAAACCAATACAAAATAAAAATTCCTTATTTCCTCAAATACATTGCAGGAAAAATCATTTGTCTTTCTGGTCCACCTGGAGTTGGCAAAACTAGCATAGGTCGCTCAATTGCACGCGCTTTGAATCGGAAGTTTTTCCGGTTTTCTGTAGGAGGGTTATCTGATGTTGCTGAAATTAAGGTAAATGAGGCATTTCTTGGGTTAAAATGAATTAACTAGCCATATGAAATATCATTCATGCGTTTCCTGACTTAATTAAGTCAAATTTAGGGGCATCGTCGAACCTATATTGGTGCAATGCCAGGGAAGATGGTCCAATGCCTGAAAAATGTGGGAACTGCAAACCCTCTTGTTCTTATTGATGAGATTGACAAGGTACTTGTTGGAAAATTTGGTTTTTGTAAGATTTTATGGCTTTTTGAAATGGATGCATTGTGGGAAGAACCTACGAGGCAGATAACAACTACTTGCAAAGAGGAGTGTTTTATTAGGATTCTATTAGAGGAGTGTTTTATTAGGAGTCTATTAGAGGAGTATTTTACTTTTAATAGAAGTCTATTATTTCTACACTAGTTTCTGTTATAGTTATGTTAATAAAAACAACTTGAATGTGAGTCTTTCTAAGAGTCCTAAAACAACTTGAATAGGAGTCTTTCTAGGTGTCCTAGTTTAGGTGGAACTTTTGTGCTTCTTTGCCTATATAAGGCTATTATGTTATGCGATAAAGAAAGGAAGAAGTTATCATAAAAGTTATCTAATTAGGAGTAGAGTAATTTAGCGCAATCTCGACAGACCTTGTCTTTAACAAGTGCTGCTAGTTTTTCATTACCAAAAATAGGTTCTGCAAGAAAGGGAACCAACGTAAATAGGGGGAAAGAGATTAACTTTCTTGAGAAATCATCCTTGAACTTGATCCCAAGCACGGGCACATAACAGTTTGGTATCAGAGCAGGAGTTCGTGGACGAAGTAGGCGCCATTCAGTTGTAGAGCAATCTTCAGTAGATTTTCAGATGGATCACAAGATACGGGCATTAGAGATGGGGCAGTAAGAATTGAAGGCTCAATATGTAGAGATTGTCCGCATGCTTGCAAGGTTGGAAGGTGCAAAATTGAGCGAGTATCAGGCACCATCACCACCACCACAGGAGCAGAGGATCGATGGGGGTAGCGGGGCAAGAATGGTGCCTAAATATAATAAGATGGAATTTCGAACGTATGATGGGTTGATGGATTCGTTGGCTTGGCTTCACAGGTGTGAACAGTTTTTCCTAAGCCAACAAACAGTGGAGGAGGAGAAGGTAAGATTGGCTGCCTTTCATTTAATGGGGAAGGCCCAATTGTGATTCTTTCAACTTGAACAGGAAGAACTAGGGTTGCATTGGTATTCTTTCAAAAGCCTTTGCCCTATGAGATTCGGCCCTCACCTTAGTAACAACCTTGTAGGAGAATTGGCGAACCTGAAACAAATAGAGAGTGTAGAAGAATATCAACGCCAATTCCAAGCATTGCAAGCTCGAACCATAGGGCTTTCACGAGACCTACAAGTAAATCTATTCACAGCTGGGTTGGTAGAAGGGTTACTAATTGAGTTGGAGATGCAATATCCTCTATCTTGGAGCTGTAATGAACTTAGCAAGAGCATGTGAAAGAAAATTGCAATGTATGCAGATGCAATATACCCAAGGGGTAAGAGGCAGCCGAAACGCCACCCTATGGCCATCTTTGTAGTTGGACAGTAGTAGTAACAACACCAACGCGAGTGCAGCCACACCTTTAGGAAGAAGTAAGGTAAAATCGGGGGCTAAAATAACAACCTCCAGTATAGCAAGTACGTCGCCGCCGATGGGAAGGTGCTTAATCATAGCAGAAATGGCTAAAAGAAGAGAGAAGGGGTTGTGCCATAATTGTGATGAGATTTTTTCAGTGGGGCACAAATGTAAGCAACCATTTTGGATTGAGGTGGCAAATTTTGAGGAAGAAGGGGAGGAACCAATGGAGAGAGAATTTGAGATATTTTTGCATATCATCACTGGCATAACACCTGAGTTCGAGCTTGAGGGCAAGCTCGATGTCGAAGAGGGGAGTGATGATATGGATGCATTGTGGGAAGAACTTACGAGGTAGATAGTAACTACTTGCAAAGAGGAATGTTTTATTAGGATTATATTAGAGGACTGTTTTATTAGGAGTCTATTAGAGGAGTTTTTTTAATTTTAATAGGAGTCCATTATTTCTGCATTAGTTTATGTTATGGTTATGTTAATAAAAACAACTTGAATAGGAGTCTTTCTAAAAGTCCTAAAACAACTTGAATAGGAGTCTAGGTCCTATTTTAGGTGGAACCTTTGTGCTTCTTTGCATATATAAGGCTATTATGTTATGTGATAAAGAATGGAAGAAGTTATCATAAAAGTTATCTAATTAGGAGTAGAGTAATTTAGCGCAATCTCGGCAGACCTTGTCTTTGACAAGTGCTGCTAGTTTTCATCACCAAAAATAGGTTCTGCAAGAAAGGGAACCAACGTAAATAGGGGGAAAGAGATTAACTTTCTTGAGAATCGTCCTTGAACTTGATCCCAAGCACGGGCACATAACAGTTTGGTATCAGAGCAGGAGTTCGTGGATGAATTAGGCCATTCAGTTGCAGAGCAATCTTTGGTACATTTTCAGTTGGATCACAAGATACGGGCATTAGAGATGGGGCAGCAAGAATTGAATGCTCAATATGCAGAGATTATTCGCATGCTTGCAAGGTTGGAAGGTGCAAAATTGAGCAAGTATTAGGCACCATCACCACCACCACAGGAGGAGAGGACCAATGGGGGCAACGAGGCAAGATGGTGCCTAAATATACTAAGATGGAATTTCCATCATACGATGGCTCAATAGATCCGTTGGTTTGGCTTCACAGGTGTGAACAATTTTTCCTAAGTCAACAAACAACGGAGGAGGAGAAGGTAAGATTGGCTGCCTTTCATTTAATGGGGAAGGCCCAAGTGTGGTTCTTTTAACTTGAACAAGAAGAACTAGCATTGCATTGGTAGTTTGGTACTCTTTCAAAAGCCATTGCAATATGAGATTCGACCCTCACCTTAGTAACAACCCTGTAGGAGAATTAGCGAACCTCAAATAGACAGGGAGCGTAAAAGAATATCAACGCCAATTCCAAACACTGTAGGCTCGAACCATAGGGTTTTCATGAGACCTACAAGTAAATCTATTCACGGCTGGGTTGTTAGAAGGGGTGCAAATCGAGGTGGAGATACAATATCCTCTTAATCTTGGAGCTGCAATGAACTTATCAAGAGCATATGAAAGAAAATTGCAACCTATGCAGATGCAATACACCCAAGGGGTAAGAGGCAGTCAAAACACCACCCTATGGCCATCTTCGCAACTAGATAGTAGTAGTAACAACACCAGCACAAGTGCAACCACACCTTTAGGAAATAAGGTAAACTCGGGGGCTAAAACAGCAATCTCCAGTATAGCAAGTACTCCGCCCCCCGATGGGAAGGTGCTTAACCATGGTGGAAATGGCTAAAAGAAGAGAGAAGGGGTTGTGCTACAATTGTGATGAGACTTTTTTGGTGGGGCACAAATGTAAGTGACTATTTTGGATTGAGGTGGCAAATTTTGAGGAAGAAGGGGAGGAACCAATGGAGAGACAACCTGAGATATCTTTGCTTACCACTACTGGCATAACCTGAGTTCGAGCTTAGGGCGAGCTCAATGTTGAAGAGGGGAGTGATATGATATGGATGCATTGTGGGAAGAACCTACGAGGCAGATAACATCTACTTGCAAAGAGGAGTGTTTTATTAGGATTACATTAGAAGAGGGTTTTATTAGGAGTCTATTAGAGGAGTATTTTAATTTTAATAGGAGTCTATTATTTCTGCCTAGTTTTTGTTGTAGTTATGTTAATAAAAATTGCTTGAATAGTATGTTAATAAAAGCAGCTTGGATAGGAGTCTTTCTAAGAGTCCTAAAACACCTTGAATAAGAGTCTTTCTAGGGGTCCTAGTTTAGGTGGAACTTTTGTGTTTCTTTGCCTATATAAGGCTATTATGTTATGCAATAAAGAAAGGAAGAAGTTATAATAAAAATTAGCTAATACGAGTAGGGTAATTTAGCCCAACCTCGGCGGGCCTTGTCTTTGACAAGTGTTGCTAGTTTTTCATTACCAAAAATAGGTTTTGCAAGGAAAGGAACCAACTTAAATAAAGGGAAAGACATTAACTTTCCTGAGAATTGTCCTTGGACTCGATCCCAAACACGGGCATGTATCATTTTTAAATTTCCATCCTATAAAAATTTTCTTCCGTAACTATTTTTGTTCAATTTATTTTACTAAGAAATTGGAAAACATTTGTTGTATTTTTGAATGTTATTTCTGAATGATTTATTTAATTTCCGATACCATGTCTAAAATTAGGATGGTTCTGCTGTTATTATCCCTCTTATGCAAGATTTTGTTTTGCATTAAAGTTTAGCTATTATGCTTCTTATAATGTCAGCTGGGAAGAGGACATGCTGGTGATCCTGCAAGTGCTTTATTGGAGCTTCTTGATCCAGAGCAAAATGCAAATTTTCTGGACCACTACTTGGATGTTCCAATTGATCTATCAAAGGTTGAATACTATAGAGATTTCCAGACATCTTATTTTGTTCGGGGTTTCAATTCTTTTTTTTCCTCCCTCTCTTAACTTGAAGGTTCATCCTTTGAACATTTAACTGTAGGTTCTGTTTGTATGCACAGCAAATGTGATTGACATGATACCTGGCCCGCTATTAGACAGAATGGAGGTAGTAACTATTGCAGGTTATATTACTGATGAAAAAATGCATATTGCGAGAGATTATCTGGAGAAGGCTACTCGTGAATCATGCGGCATTAAGCTTGAACAGGTTGGTTGGTCTGTCTATCTGCCTTTCTCTCTTCTTCTATTGTATTCCATCCATCATAAATTTTAATATGGGTAGAGTATAGAGCCCCTTTAACAAGAATTGGTTTTGGATTAACTATTGTCAAAATGAGTAGAACTAGTCATTTGGATTGTAGATTCTTACCACTTATAAACCTTTAACGTTATCATGTTTAGTTAATGTGGGATACTTTAACACTCCCCCTCAAGTGCAACTGGGATTGAACATCCAATTGTCACTTAGAAATAAATGCAGTGTTAATAGGACTAGACCGCTGGGATTGGTCATCCAAACGGACAATTGGGAAGTTAATAATCTGGACCAAACTTGCTTTGATACCTTATTAAAATTTTTAATATGGGTGGAGTGTAGAGCCCATTAACAAGAAAATGACTAGAACTAGTCATTTAGATAGTTGACCCTTACCACTTATAAACCCTTTAAAATTTTTATGTTTAGTTAATGTGAGATACTCTAATAATATGAATAAGAGCTGATTTGCTCTATATTATATTACTAAGAGAATGTAGTACATATATACATGAATAGGAGTACAGAATAGGCTAGATAATCTATATAGATACACAAGATAATCCTAGGATAATGTTTATCTCTAAGATACTGCTATCTAATCTATAGAGCATCTGATTAGAATTAGATTATAATATTATGAGATAATATGTATCTTGACCACACTCCCCCTCAAGTTGGATCATAGATATCAATCATGTCATTGCTGATACATTCTTCAAACACTTTGGTAAACACATCTGCTGCCTGCTTCTTCGTTGGGACATAAATTATGCATATAGTCCCATTTTCTATCTTCTCCTTGATAAAATGTCGATCAACTTCAACATGCTTTGTTCTCTCATGGTGGACTGGATTGTGTGCCATGCTTAGGGTTGCCTTATTATCACAGTAATGTTTTATAGATGACTCGAAATTGATTCCCAATTCTGTAGCACTCTCTTTAACCAGAGACTTTCACAAATCCCTTTTGCAACTACTCTTAGTTCAGCTTCTGCACTACTCTTGGCTACCACCTTTTGCTTCATACTTTGCCACGTGACCAAATTTTCCCACACGAAAGTACAATACCCAATGGTTGATTGTCTATCCTTTTCTGAACTTGCCCAATTTGAATCAGTATATATTTCAATTTTTCTTTGATCTCCCTTTTTGAATAATAATCCTTGCTTAGTAGTACTCTTTAGATATTGTAGGACCTTATAAACTGCCTCAAAATACTTCCTCCTTGTTGTATGCATGTAGTGACTTATAACACTCACGACAAAAGCAATATCTGGTCTAGTATGAGACAGATAAATTAGTCTTCATACTAGTGTCTGTTATTCTTCACGGTTAACTAGTTTATGCTCTTCATCCTCAAACTTTGTACTGCCAATGGGAGTGGTGCTTGGTTTACTTCCTAACATTCTAGTCTCTTTCAAGAGATCAAGAATGTACTTCCTTTGTGAGATGTAAATCCCTTTCTTTGATCTCGCTACTTCCATGCCTAGAAAATACTTCATTTCTCCTAAGTCTTTAACTTCAAATTCTTTCCTCAAAGCTGACTTGAGTCTTGTAATTTCCTCTGCATCATCACTAGTTACGACAATATCATCTACATACATAATCAAAATTGTCTTCTTACCTTCTCTAATTTTGAAGAACTTTGAATGATCCGATTGAGCTTGTGTGTATCCTTATGTTTTTAGGACTTTGGCAAATCTTTTAAACCAAGCTTGTGGTGATTGTTTCAGCCCATGAAGGGATTTTCTTAGTCTGAATACTCTGTTTCCTCCTCCTTCCTCATCAAACCCTAGAGGGAGTTTCATGTACACTTCTTCCTTTAGTTTGCCATTCAAGAAGCATTTTTAATATCAAGTTGTTGAAATGGCCAGTCGAAGTTAGCAGCTATAGATAGCAATAGTCCGATAGTGTTTAGCTTGGCTATAGGTGCAAATGTCTCCTTGTAGTCCATCCCATAGGTCTGAGTATAGTCCTTTGCTACCAATTTGGCTTTATACCTCTTGATGGAACTATCAGCCCTATATTTGACTGTGAATATCCACCTACACCCCACGGGCTTCTTTCCTTTTGGCAAATCAACTTCTTCCCATGTTTCATTCTTTTCAAGTGCTCTTACCTCTTTGAAAATTGCCTCTCCATTCTGTAACTTTAAGAGCTCCTTGAATATTTTTGGGGATGTCAATTTAGTTTAGATTAACAATAAATGCTTTGTATTGAGAAGATAGAGCATCATAAGAGACAAACCTCTTAATTGGGTGCATAACACATGATCTAGATTTCTTCCGTAAAGCAATTGATAGTTCTGAATCTGTGTTGTCTTCCTGATCCTTACTATTCTGAGCTTCTTTGGCAAGGGCATGCACTAGTTCAGAGATTGGTATAGCTTTAGGGACAGGGAGTGTACTACTTGTTTTCTTCTTCCGAGAGTACACCTTAATTGTATGGTCAGGTATAGCTACTTCTGTACCAGGATTTGTCTCTATAGGAGATGACATTAGGATAGGTTCATGAACATATGTACAAGGAGGTTCAGGCTGAGATTCATCACCACCAAACTCACTCCAACACTCCCCCTGAATCGAAGCCTTGGGATAGAAGGTATCTGTCTCATAAAAAGAGACATCACAACTAACAAACAACCTTTTTGATATAGGATCATAGCATTTATACCCTTTTTGTGTAGCAGAGTAACCCAAAAACAAACATTTTTGGGCTCTTGGATCAAGTTTGTTGTGTGAATAACTATGAATAAAGACTGTACACTCGAAAACTTTTAGAGGAAGGTTAGTTTCAAGATGAGTAGTAGTATGAGCTTCTTGAAATTTCTGAAGAGTTGTTTTGAAAGAAAGAACATGACTAGGCATTCTATTAATAAGGTAGGTGGCAGTAAGAATAACAACCCCCTAAAAGAATTTGAAACTTTGCTAGTGAACATCAAGGCCTTACCTACTTCAAGAAGGTGTCTATTTTTTCTGCTCAATAATCCCATTTTGTTGAGGACTATTGACACAAGTACTTTTGTGGACAATTCCATGTTTTTGGAAGAATGTATGAAGATGTTGATTAAAATATTCAGTACCATTTTCAGTATGAAGGACTTGAATACTTGTTTGGAATTGATTTTTTATCATTTGATAAAAGTTGATGAACACAGTAGAGACTTCAGTTTTATCCTTCAAAAGAAACACCCAACACAAATGAGTATGGTCATCAATGAATGTAATGAACCACTTTGAATTGATTCTATTAGTAACACGAGATGGGCCCCAAAGATCACTGTGGATAAGTGAAAAAGGTTTTGTAAGTTTTTATTTAGACCTTGTAAAAGAACTTCTTTGATGCTTAGCAAATTCACAAGCGTCAAATTGAACACAAACATCTTTAGTTATTGAAATGTTTGGAAACAACCGTGACATATATTGGAAGTTTGGATGACCTAACCTCTTATGCCATAACAATAGTTCATTGGTCTTAGGAACAATACCCAAGCTATAAGGAGTAGAATGACTTTCTTTATCTTCAAAGTAGCACACTCCATCTACCCCTCTAGCACTGCCAATCATCTTCTCTGATGACAGGTCCTGTATAACACAATGAGTAGGGAAAAAATGAGCACTATGATTAACTTCTCTTGCAACTTACTGACTGAAAAGAGGTTACATTCTAGATTTGGAACATGTAGAACATTATTTAGTTTCATAGAATCTGTTACTTTGATATTTCCTTTTCTTGCAACTGAAGAGGAATCACCATTTGCTACCTTAACCTTCTCATGCCCAGCACTAGGAAAATATGAATGAAACAGGTTATAATCATTTGTCATATGGTCTGATGCTTCAGAATCAACCATCCATTTCTTCCTACAGCATGAAGATAAAAAAGCTTTTATGATATTATCTCTCATAGTAGCATTAGCAACTGTGCTCATCTTCTGTTGGTTGTTGTCATTTTGGAGATTCTTTAGTATTTCCAATAGTTTTCCTAGTGAAATATTCAGTTCACCGCCTTTTTGTTTCTATCTTCAGATTTTTCTGTTCCCCCTTCACTAGATACTTGGTACCTTCATTTTTTCCCCCTTTTTTGGTTTCCAATCCGGAGGCTTTCCATGGATGTCCCAACATGTGTCTTTCGTGTGACCACTTTGTTTACAATGATCACATCACTTCTTATGACCCTTCTTACTGGGTTCACCACGGGACATCAATGCAGATGCTTCATTAGTAGGTACTGGAGACACATTTTGTTCTTCTTTTGGCTCCTCTTTTAGCATGATTTTCCTCCTTGTTGCTTCCCTTCTAACTTCAAAAAAAACTTCTTTAGCTGTTGGCAGAGGAACTCTACATACATCATCCAACTTTTTGTTGAGACCAGCCAAAAATTCAAAGACTCTTTCTTTTTCAATTTTCTGGTTGTACATCACAGCATCTTCCTTGCACCACCACTCTTCATTCGACAGAAGGTCAAGTTCCTACTAGAACGCTACCATTTAGACCCAATATTATGTAACTTCTCTGTCACCTTGCTTCATTTGCCACAACTTTGTTTTTACCTCGTAGATTCGTGATGTATCCTCTCTATCAGAGTATGATTGTCGTGCGCCTTCCCAGATTTCTCGAGCTGTTGGCAAAAACAATAAGTTGCATTTGATCAGTGGTATCATGGCGTTGATAAGCTATATCCCACTAATATGCAGCTTGCGAGTTCGTTGGGTCTGGAACGTTTCCATCTTCGACAATAAAGCTCAACTTCCCCCATCCTCCAATGGCGAGTTTCATAGCTTGAGCCCACTCCCGATAGTTCGTTCCATTCAGTTTGTCAGAGACGATGACAACTGAAACTCCTTCAAGATTAAAGGTCATCGATGACTGACCTCTAGACTGGTTTGGGTTTGCCGTTGAGGATCCCTCAAGATTGGAAGTCATTTCTTGACTTGCTGGGGTGTACTTCTTGGTTTCACCTTCTCTTTCACGTGGCTTTGATACCATGTGAATAAGAGCTGATTTGCTCTATATTATATTACTAAGAGATTGTAGTACATATATACATGAATAGGAGTATGGATAGGCTAGATAATCTATACAGATACATAAAATAATCCTAGGATAATGTTTATCTCTAAGATACTGCTATCTAATCTGTAGAATCTGATTACAATCAAAATAATCCTAGGATAATGTTTATCTCTAAGATACTGCTATCTAATCTATAGAATCTGATTACAATCGGATTATAATATTATGAGATAATATGTATCTTGACCACACCATCTTCATAGTGTTAACTATGGGGAATAACCATGCATCTAAATAGTGATTAACTGTTCTGTAATCTGTGAATGACATGTATGGATGCTTGTTGATAACTGTGAATTGCACCTACTTGCGGCTTGTAATATGAGTTTTGGTTAGCATGATTATTCCTGATGGAACATCTATGACCTAATATGTTCCAGGTTGAAGTGACTGATGCTGCTCTTCTTGCACTTATAGAGAATTACTGCCGAGAAGCCGGAGTCAGGAACCTACAAAAGCAAATAGAAAAGATTTATCGAAAGGTTTGTTTTCCTTTGCTGAGAACTTGTATTGGCATCAACTTGATTATCCAGGTGGCAAGTAGGAGGAACTACTTGTTCCATTGGTTCAAAGGTGCATAAATTGCTTATTGAGGAAAGTAAAATTTCATAGATGAAAAATATGTGTGAATAGATATTACGCATCAACTGATCCTTAATTTGTATAATTGCTCAGATAGCACTGCAATTTGTTCGACAAGGAGTGATAAATGAATCTCCAGTTTCAAAAGTTCAAGTTGGTGAACCAAATGAGGAAAGAGCAGAAATTGCTGAAATGCCTAGAGCATCAGTGGAGAATAGTTGCAATGAAAAAAATGTGCAAAACTTTGTAGAAGCTGATGTCATACCGATGGATCAACCATCTGACCAAATTCAGGGTGCAGCTGACCAATCCAGTGATTCGAAGGTACGCTAGTAGTGTTGCAGAACTGGATAATTGGGCGTTGGCACTTGGGCACTTTATTTTGAGTGCTTTTGTTTAAAGGAGACATTGATTTTCCTTTTGGAACTTGTTCATTGTCTCATGTCACTTTTCTAATTTTTGTGAAGGTTTCAATCTAAGAACTTGAATTGCTCTTGAGTTAGATGGTATTTTGTTTCAAACCAAATGGAAATATTTTTGGGAAAAGAAAGAAGATTGCATGATAGGGTGCTTGGGAAGTTGTGAATGACCTTAACTATTTTGCATCATTATGTTTTGGGTATGCAAACGTTTTGGAACATTATATTATTATTGTTATTTTGATAAAATTTTGACAGGATGCAAAAGAACCTGAGAAAATTGAGTGTGGAGTGACTAAGGCAGTTGAAAAGGTGTTGGTTGACACGTCAAACCTTGCTGATTTTGTTGGGAAACCAGTTTTCCATGCAGAACGCATCTATGAACAGACTCCTGTGGGAGTTGTGATGGGTCTTGCTTGGACTGCAATGGGGGGTTCCACATTGTACATAGAGACCACTACTATGGAGCAAGGAGAGGGTAAAGGGTCTCTTCATCTTACTGGTCAACTTGGAGAAGTGATGAAAGAAAGTGCCCAAATAGCTCATACTGTTGCCAGAGCAATATTGAACGAAAAGGATCCGGAGAATCCCTTCTTTGTGAATTTCAAGCTGCATCTCCATGTTCCCGGGGGGGCTACTCCAAAGGACGGGCCCAGTGCTGGCTGCACCATGATAACTTCCTTGCTCTCACTAGCCATGAAAAAGCCTGTACGCAGAGATTTAGCAATGACTGGGGAAGTTACTCTAACAGGGAAAATCCTTCCTATTGGCGGGGTAATGTTATCCTCTTTACATTTGCTGTCGTTTTCTTTTCTTTTTATTATTATATCTACAAAGCCTATAAGCTTCATAGTTTCCATTTATTTACATAACACCTTTCTTCTGTCATATTCTTTATATTCGCGGTTCTCAGTTCTAGAATTTAAAAAAAAGTTTGTATTTGTTAAATATACATTCAGGTGAAGGAGAAAACTATAGCAGCAAGAAGGAGCCAAGTGAAGACCATTATTTTTCCCTCAGCGAACAAGAGGGATTATGATGAGCTTGCACCAAACGTGAAAGAAGGTCTTGAAGTCCACTTTGTTGATGAATACAGCCAGATATTTGATTTAGCCTTTAGCTATGACCACAGTGATAATTAATGAATTACCTTTTTTTTAATCCAATTTTGTACACTATTACATTTCTTTTAGGTGGTATTACCAAAAGTACATGAAGATATGGGAGATACTGCTTCTTTAATTGTTTTTACTATTGTAAACAGAAACCACCCCATTTGCCAGTGTACAAAAGCTCCAGCTCGAGCGCGCGATTAAACTGTAGTTTATGGATCATCCCACCACACCACACACAAGGACTTGAAGTTTCAAAGCGCTCTTTCTTTATTTCGACCCTTATGCTTGTGCTCAAGTGCCCATATTTGACTTTACGTTGATGTGTCTTCCAATATTGATTGCTTTGCCATTTCAAAAAACCACAGTTCGGAAATAAGACACAAATCAAATGATAATAAATCAACTTCTAACGTTGTGTTAGTGCGTCAATCGTACAATATCTTTTAGAATGTAGACTGACTGAATGAAATAGTGGGCTTATATACAATACATATATGGACTATTCCTGTGTCTCATCTGCACTGAAAATTTTTTATCCACCTAAAAAGCCAGTTTTTTATTATTTTGTGGATGGAGATGTGTTATTATTTTGTGGGATAATTGCAAAAAAAAAAAATCTAAAATTTTGTTTAATTTATAAAATTCATTTAATTTAAAAAATTACAATAAATTAAAATTTTCTATGAATGACATGCCATATTAAATTAATATTGTTATTATGTATAAATTTTGTTATTTAATAAAATAAAATATATTAATATGATGTGGCATACTCTCTAATGGGTATTAATGAATGACTTACCTTGCAAAAAATTGAAAGCTACTTTATAAAGTTTAACCTTACAATTTTTTCAATTAAACCTTATTTTATTTACAAAGTAATATCGTATATTCGTCATCTCAATAATAACAAAAAATCCATTATAAACATGTTTAAATTAAAATTATATGAAAAATTGATCTCTTATCTTACATTAAGATCGTACTGAACTTTTAGATCCACACATACACCTGTCCATCTATATTAATCCGTTATATGTACTATATATGTTTTGCATGATGTGAATCTCACTACGGCGACGTCCTGATAAAGAGTTGGACTCGTGGATTCCCGAGAGACTATACAGTACACCCTAGATTTTCTCCTCTTTTTAACGCCCTTAAGGCTCAAACTAAAACCGTTGGGACTTCTATATTGAAACAAAACTAGAATCTTCTCTTCTTCACGGACTCAATATCCCTTAGGTATTAGTGAGTGATACTTCATTTGGAAAACGGCATGCATGCCAGATCAGATCATGGTATAAACTCAATTTTCAATTAGTCAACAAAAATATAATTTACAAAATAATTTGGAAATAAATATTACCAACAAAACAACAAAAGGCAGTCATTAGCAACGGAAACGGAATTGGCAGCGGCAGTTTATGCTATGCTCTCCCTCTCCGTCTCATACAATACAATACTCCTTAACACGTACAAGTTTCAGTAATTAATTCCCTGCTCGCCTCCAACACTATTCCTACTCCTACTCTGTTCTTTATAAATACCTATATATTTCTTCGTTTCTCATTATCCTGTTTCTCTCCCAACTGCGTCTCTCTTCCTGCTTTCTCGGGATCAGGTCTCTGCATTATGTGCATCTCCAAAACAGCATCGAATCTCCTGTGCTGCACCAATTTGACTTCACTCTTCTATCAAGACCACCACAATTTGTGCCCGCTCATGTATCGTGATTTAACATGGGTTGATGCTCATAGTGGCGGTGGCGGTGGCTGTGGCCCAGTTGATGGCGACTCTTACGATTATGTCTCTGCTGTAGCAAACGACAAGATTACAGGAAATCTGCAAACTCAAAATCAGGACGATGAACAGGTTTTACATCTTCCGTGTGCTTACACGTATAATTGTCGACGTATGATATTCCACCTTCTTTTGTCGCAATACGCCATACATATATTAACGTAAATACTTATGATGTTTCAGACTAACTTGGGAAATAAAATTTTGAGCTTGCGACCACTCGGTTTGAAACTCGACCTTACACCCTCTTTATATGAATTTATGGAGAAGAACTTGCATGAGAATCAATTTCACACCGATCGTAAGTTATTGTGCCATGACGATTCCGGGAAACTGAAGGCTTCTAATTTTAGTGCGTTACTTCTCAGAATTGGATCATGGGAGGTACAGTCACAAGCTTGTCGTTTGTAATACAATGGTTTCGTTTGTTATGAGTTCTTTTAATTGTTTTCCTTTTGTAGAGAGTGTCACGAAACGAAGGTGACATAGTGGCTAAGTGTTATTATTCTAAAAGGAAGTTGGTGTGGGAGATTCTGGTTGGGAGGCTAAAGAGAAAGATTGAAGTTCAATGGAGTAACATAATAGCCATTCAAGCTAAAATTGAGGAGAACGAGTCAGCTACTCTGCAAATTGAGGTTTCTTCTGTTTCTCCCTTTTCCTTGCTTCTTTGCGAGCGTATAGTTCTTGCTTTGAATTTAGTTACATGTTCCATCCATTAATTTGTTGCATTGAGTTGATGCAGTTAAATGAGCGACCTAACTTTTTCATGGAGGTTGATCCACAGCCAAGAAAGCATACCATTTGGAGTTCAACGTCAGACTTTACTGGTGGGGAAGCTTATCATTGCAGGTTTGGATGTCATATGCTACCGTTTATTCAGATGGAAATTAGTAAAGAAGCTTAATCTGATCTAATGTTCCATTCTCAGGAGGCACTGTCTGGTGTTTTCACCAGGAACACTTGAAAAACACTATCAGAAGCTTCTGCAATGTGATGATCGG
Source organism: Erythroxylum plowmanianum (assembly GCA_025531925.1). Taxonomy (NCBI): domain Eukaryota; kingdom Viridiplantae; phylum Streptophyta; class Magnoliopsida; order Malpighiales; family Erythroxylaceae; genus Erythroxylum; species Erythroxylum plowmanianum. Next base: position 22,547,817 of record JANVCQ010000006.1, on the reverse strand, counting down.
TTAATGGAGCTCAGCAAGAAACCTTTCCCAAATATGTCACGGTCGCCAAACTTTCCAAATGAAAGAGGACTGACAGATTCAACATTCAACAATAATGCACGTATGCTGAATGTGATAAACTTGAACCCAGGAATGCAGTTAGCTTGCCCAACTATTACTGCACCTTTGGGACTAGGTGGACCAGGTCAGTCTTATCATTCTCTGTTTCTTCAGTCTTTTAATCAAATGCCTTCACCGACATCAGGTGCTCACGTTGCTTCTCAAGCCATATTTCCAGTTTAAGATTCCAGATTATAGTAAAAGCATACCATCTATATAACATAGTTATTGATTTTGCTCCCCCAGATAGCCAAATTAGCAACAATTTATATGACAATTCCAGAGCATGGAACCATGCTTTAGCAAGTTGTCAAGCTGGAGAACTGGTAGCTGATGTTTCATCCACACAACTAAGCTCAGCTCTTTCTTATCAAAGCTTGGTTCATACAAATCCAAACTTCGCTTGGGAACTACACTCTCAACTTGATCCTGTTTCTTGTCAAAGGTACAGCCTATCAACTTGCAGTCAGGGAGTTGCCAAAGATGAAGTTTTGAATCATCACCAAAATCAGTTGTTAATTGGTCCACATTGTGACGGAAGTTATCACCTGCAACAATCAGACCCGTGGGGTGGAACGTTTCAACTCCCTGAGGAAGATTCAAAGATCTCAATAAACCCCGTCCATTATCAGGATACAAATGGCTATGTACACGTAAATGGAGTAGGAGGACAGTTTTATCAGCAGCAAGTTGTAGCCGCGGCACCTGAAGTTGGGTTGAAAAATCCAGTGACCCATATGGCCCACAACATAACCTATGCATCTTGTGATCAATTCTATCAACAGCATGCATCACCCATGAATGTTATTCAAATACCTTCAGCAAACTCAAGCCCATAAATGAGTGTCGAGAATCCCACATTCAAGGCAATAGCAAGAGGGTGATGCTTCGGAGAGTATAGACAACTGACACGACAATCTGAATAAAATTTGTACATCTTTCATTGCTCCGTTTCCGTATTGTATACTTCAGTTTGTATTCTCTAGTTAGGAAAAAGAAGCATTAATCTCCACATAAGAGATGCCAAAACATTAAAAACTTTATGAAGTTGACCAGAAAGCGTTGATGAAAAGTTACCTTTAACTTTATTACGCTTCTATTTTACGATGATCTCAAACCATGTTGAGTTTGACCAAACAACGGTAACGATTGCGTATGCTCTTTCTAACTTTTCCATTATCCGTGGTTGCAAAACCAATTCATATCTTACAGATACGATGAACCGCATATATTTAACTGCCCTTGGAACTTAGTACTGCGGAAGCAAAATTCTGATCCGACTCCTTTGCTCTTAAATTGTATTAGTTGGAGTTCAATTCAAGTTATTGCATTTACAACATCCACTCAAGTGTACTCCTAAAGTATACAATCTGCGCTAATGGGTTGTGTCTTCGTTCCCGCTGTTCGATAATCGAAGCGATACTAAAGGGGAACTGGACAGGTAACAATGAAACGGAAAAACTGTCAAAATGCCATTCCAAGAACAGATAACTTGAAATGAGGATCACAAACTTGTAGAATACCTATTGGTTCAGTCTGATTCTGTTGAGGCTGGACGTCGTTATTTGGATCCATGATCCCGATTAGTTTGGACTGGGAAATACCTGCAAAAACAATAAGACACACCAGGGGTTGATCGCCGGCTTACCCCTCCGATGCTTAAGTCAGGTTTCTATCGTAGGTTTTTGTGTCTAATAATAAAGGTTATTAGGGTTATTAGAGTCATACCTACATTATGAGGAGATAATGAACTTATATATTAAATGCCTGACGTG
>JANVCQ010000006.1:22530211-22542141 GCA_025531925.1 Erythroxylum plowmanianum | reverse complement strand
GATTTAGACTTATTCTGTAGTATGTATGGTTGAGAATACTTGTTAAATTTCCTTCTTGTAATGGCATGAAGCCCCTTGGCTTATGGGGTGTTTATTTCATAGTTAGAATGATTGTGTGTATGATATAATGTGTGTGAAAATGCATGTGTGAATCGAATTTTGTACGGATGTTGGGATCGGGTCCGACGTTTTGAGAAGCTCGTCGCGGGCGCGGCCCGAGGAGCCACCTCGGGAATAGGGTTTTGGGACCTGGGCCCAATAAGATAGCTGTAGGATCCATCTTGTAGCTTGCAAAAATACACACAGTGATCATATTTACTTCTTGTGTACTTTTTTCTCATCACAAACTTGGCAAATCGTTTGTACTATTGTCTCAGAGAGATTGTTTCAATTTGTACAATGATTTTTCAAGCATGCATACCATATTCTCTTTTCCAACAACTTAAAAACCTTTGGGCTTAGTCATATAGATTTCCTCTCTTAAGTCTCCATGTAAAAATACTGTTTTTACATCCAATTAAACTAGTTTCATATCAACCTGTGTTATTAAAGCTAACAAAATTCAAATAGAGGAATGCTCTACAAATGGAGAAAAAACTTCATTATAATTGATTCCCTCCGTCTGAGGATAGCATTTGTCCACCAACCTTGCTTTATAGCGAACATTATTCTTGTCAGGAAATTCATCTGTCTTTGCATATATCCATTTGCATCCAATTGCCTTCTTTCCCTTTTAGGAGACTAGCTAGCTTCCATAATTGATTTTTATGAAGGGAATGCATTTCTTCATTCATGACTATCCTCCACTTATCTTATTTTGAAATTCAGATTGCTTTCTTATAAGTGGTAGGAATGTCATCAATTTAAATTGGAGATGCATAAGTCACTATATTAGCATAAAGAGCAGGTACTTGAATGTTCCTTTTTAGCTTTCTCAATATAATTGATAATTGTTGCTGTGGAGGTTCTTAGGTTGGAACCTCTTCTTCATCTGACACCTCTTCTATCACAGGAGTTTCTACATCTGCTTCAATATTTACTGGGTAACAATTATTCCTTCAAACTCTTCCTATTTTAGAGTACCATTTGTCTGCTTAACATTTTCAGTTGTCACCTTTCTTAACATGGTAGATTCATCAAAGGTAACATCCTTGCTGAAAATTATTTTCTTTAATTCTGGGCACCAAAGACGATATCCTTTCACACCATAGGTGATCCCGATGAAAATTGTTTTCTTTACACATAGATCCAACTTTGACTCCTTAACATGATAATATGCAATAGAATCAATCATATGTAAGAAATCATAATCTATAGCAAGTTTTCCAAACCATTTTTTAAAGATGTTTTACCACCAATAGCAGTTGATGGAAGGCTATTAATGAGATGGCACATATGTAGTACCCCACCCTAGTAAGACATGTACCAGACATCCTGAGTGATGTCCAAGTGTGAATCCCGCAAGGGTGGCATGCTAGAACAGTTAAACTCTCGAAACTCATTACAATTTTTTTAAAACACTATAAGCATAGGCAGAAATCAGTAATCAAAATCGGGCCTAATCTTTTCTTTCATAACATAAAAATCACATTTGTTAACACTACACTCCAATTCATTCCCATTTACAAACCTTTCCAATATGGCAAGTTATTACATGTAGAAGCATATTTAAATACACATTATACAAAAGTTGCGAAATATATAAATAAGAAAGTATAAATGCAGACGTCAACTGATCATGACCTCTACCTTTTACTTGAATGCAGTGGCTATACTCCTGTTTATCCAACGGGGTAACTCTTCTGAACCTGAAAAATAGTTGTAAATTTTGGGTGAGTTTTGCAAACTCAGTAAGTGATAATCATCGATAGCTCACTCGGTCATATAACACACAATTCACATCATTTATTTGATAATCATATTAAATCCCATACATTTGATCCATTGTTTCACATTTTACATTGAACACATTATAATCATTCATATCAGGCATATGCAGTGCATATGAGACTCACTTTCTATTTGTTACTTTGTTGTGATTGAGTGCCTAACTATCCTGTATCCATTGTAGATACCGGGCTTATTGATAACTGTCCTGTATCTGTTGGGGATACCGGACTCATTTTTACATAGTGAGTCTTTGGCTCTTAATCACTTTCTGAGCTCGAGGCTCTTTTTCATAATATGGGCTTTAAGTTCTTTTTCGGTGGCTACTCTGGTCACAACTGCCTTTATCTTTCATGCATTCATGAAATGGAATGTATCAAGCACATTTTCATATTCTCATTCAATCACATTCTCATATCATCAAACCTTAGTCCAGCATTCAATATTAAAGTTGAGAATCACATTTTCATTCATATGCAAATGCACATCTAGAACACATTTATCATCGGACCGTGGTCCAGCATTTAACAATAAAATTATGTACACTTATTTCAATCCAATTCATATACAAGGAGCACTTCAATGTTCTCACATTTATCAAACTCTTCGGACATATATTGTCCAGAACCAACACATTCACATTGTATAATCATTCAATTCATAATTTAAATAAAACAAACAATAAAATAAGACCATCTAGATCTACTCACAGTACGCTCCAGATTAGCATTAGCTTCCATGATCTGGAAATGTCTGAATGCGAACATTTAACTTGCATAATACAATTATGCAATACGCACATTGCAAATACATTAATAATTGCACAATCATATAAACATTCGATTTTATACATATGCATATGTGTAATGTACAATGCATGCTCAAAGACAATCCCAGGTATTTATCCATTAGTGTCATCATAAAATCAATCCCACATCAAGACTCATCTAACTATAATTCATACTTAGGTTTATACCTCACTAAAACCATTAAAATCACAATTCATTTTTCATTGGCTTGCTTTCAATTTTTTTTCCAAGACACTCTTTTGGGTATACTTTTCTTAATCATTTCGACAATGAAAATGAAGTTATTTGACAATACTCTCTTCTATAAAATTGTTCTCCCATTTCTAAAGTTTCTAATGACGCTAAAATCATTCAATTTAGTTCAGAAATCTGAAAGTTATTCTCCCAATATTTTCTGATTGTTCTCATTCTAAAACAGTACACTAGATTCAAATTCCATCCATAAATTGAAAGTCTTAGAGTTTGAATTTCCATTTGACTTCTTCATATGATTTGTATCCCTATGTCTCTAGTTTATGCCAAATTAAATAGCATCTCATTTAGACATCTAAATAAGAAGTTATGGTCAAAAGAAATAAGACTATTCAGTTTGCAAATTTCTCTCGGGTGTTTAGATCAAAATCACATCATGGTTACTATTAGAGAGCACAGTAACTTGATGTGACAAATAAACATCTGCCTAGCAATTAAATTCATGGGGGTAAGGGAGAAAACTCACGGGCATGCGTGAGTAACAGGTGTGAGGGTGAGAAGTCACATGCGTGAGAGATAAAGACAAAGATTGGGTGAGAGCATACAAGTCAGACCCATTCACGTTTATCACTCAATCTCTCTCAATTCAGTTCATATGGCTATGATTTTGGTGACAGGTAGAGCAATGTCTTACGAGTCCAATGGTCTAAGTCTCATGTCATTTAGAGATCGGACGAAGAAGATATAGTCAAACAACCATCGGATGTTTATCAGCTAACAACCCTACAAAGTCGTTATCATGCAATTGCACGATGGCGACTTTCACCTTTAAAGCACCAAAGTCGCTATCATGCAATTGCACGATGGCGGCTTTCACCCTTAAACATCCAGAGTCACTATCGTGCATTTGCACAATAACGACTTTTGCCCTTTACTTGTCGAAGTTGCTATCGTGTTAATCTTTAAATCATCAAAGTCACTATCCAATTTGAAACCTTCATAACTTTTGATCCAAAACTCTAAAAATTGCAAACTTTATATCAATGGAAAGCTAAAAGAAATATTTACAACTTTTATGAAGACAATCTTGTCAAAATCTACCTAGATCAATATAGTGTAATCAAGGAATTTCAGATAAAAAATTTACCTTTCTTATTTGTTTTCTTTGTTTCATTCTCAGCCAGCTTCTTTAAGGTGTCTTCCATCACTAATCCAACATTTCCATTTTCATTCCTAGACTTCCTACTCCATCTCCCTTCAACTTAATAAAAAAAATTCACACTACCCCTAAATATGCAAGTTTAGTTAGATTCCATCTAGAGCCAAAAATCAGTGATTTATCCTATTCATGTTCTGCCATTCACCATTCTCTGTATTTCAACTTTTGTGCACATTTTCTATTTTTCCTCTCAACTTTCGTTTATCCACTCATTCTCATCTCAGACCATCACTTTACAACTATTCATCAACTCAAAAATCATCCTTTTGGTCACCTCTAAAACACTTACATAATCACGTACACACATACATATATATATTCACAGTGAAGAGAAACAGAACATGTCTAAACATCATCATTTTATAAATTTTCACACCAATCCCATACACCATTCATTGCTCTTTCTAACTCCAAAAATCATCTCTACATTACCAGATCATAAATAACCTTAAAATACTAAATAACATTTTATCCAGATTTTTCATCCCATTAATACAGTGTTCATGAGGATGTACGTAAATGCCATGATCATGCAAATGACAGTAATTTCATCAATTTTATTTCATAATCAACAACTTTAAAGGATCTACTCAATACTTACTTGTTAAAATTCCATGATCTTCAACTATCCCCAAACCCTAAACTCCATGCAATTCATATACACCGCTGTATAAATTAACCAGCTTCGGTTTTTTTCTTAGGGCAGAAGAAACAAATAGCAAAGTGGGAGTGGTATAAGATAAGGAAAAACAAGGTTAACTCTTGGAAGGTGTTTGATGAAAAACTCTGTGTATTAGAGAAACTTGAAGAAGGTGGCGACGAAGAGAGTAACTATGTCAGACAATAATACTTAGTCTTTTAACTCCCAGAGAACATAACTTACTTTCTAACAAAATCATAAAATATAACTTAACTAAGTCAGTGACACTTGTCACTTATGTAATATATAAGGCTCTAACTAAGTTCCTTTTGAACTAATTCCTTTAACTTCCTCCATACATTACAATTATCTCCAATATCATTTGATTCCTATTTCTATTTTCCATAATAATCCAACATTTACGAAATTATTCCTAAAATTTACCAAAATTAAAAAAATATAACAATCACATTAACCAGTAAAATTTCCAATATAAAAATTTCAAGATTCCCAATATATCACAACTCAATTCAATTATACCTGAAATTATCCATGAATGCATGTACAATTATTTTCATGTGCAAGATTTTACTATTCAAGTGTATGTGTATCACATATTATGCATGAGCATAAAAATGCAATTTTCTTAATCTCTCATTGATCTCACACGTGTCGATAAACACTTTCTATAAAAGGTTTTGGGAGATTCGTGATCGTTTGGAGCTCGAAATCAATATCGGAATCAGAGATGGAATCGAAATCAGGTATTCTACATTATCTTCATTTTTAATCCTTTCATGTTAATCTTGGGTACATAATAAGGTCTATACGACATATTACATATAGTATCAAAGGGGTTACGTGATCGGATTATCGGAAATGAAGATTTTTTTATTTTTCATCTCATATGGTTTTTCTCAATTTTTGATTCGTTTTTCAGTTTTTTTACATATATAATTACGTGGCATACATAAGGCTAGTTATGAAAAACGGGTCAAATGGAGCCAAAAACGACATATCAAGATGCCAGAAATTATCTCTGGCGTCGCAGGGGGAGATAATGATTGCATGCGCCCAACAAAGCTAAAGTAGCGCGAATAGTGGCGTACGGTTGACGTGTGCACAATTGCTTGTTGACACATCGCTCCAGTGAGTGACGGACACGCGTGACCAATGATCCTTGCTCCCACGAGTTTTGGATGGCGGGCACGTGCCGCGCACACGTATCATCCGTCCTTACTTATGGAATGCCAGATGGAGGACATGTGGTGGCACGCGCGATGCACGCATTGTACAATAGGTGCATGTCTGCATTTGGGAAGCGTGTGATGTGCACATGCCAGATGCATCTGGAGGACGTGGTGGGGACGCTATAATAATTTTTAAAAAAATACACAAAAATTCCAGATTTTCTGTAAGGGTGCCTCGGGGTGTTTTGGGTCAGTTTTTAGGTCCGAAAAATTTATAAAGTAAGCTTTTCCATTTTTTGGGTTTATTATATTAGTAATAAATTAAAGTTTAATTCTAGAAAAAGGAATTAAGGTATTTTGAATCTGATTTCAAGTGAATTTTCATGCTTCGGACATCATATGAGGGAGATACTTCAAGTTTTTGTGTCTCGAGTCCCATGTTCAGTGTTTTAGATTACATGATAGTAGATCGAAAAAGGAATTGAGATATTCTAAAGCCATTTTTGAGTGAATTTTTGTGTAACGAACTTACCATAAGGGAGATACATGAGGTTCTCCTATCTCGAGTGATCGGTTCAGCATCCGGTGATGCACGATAGTTAATATACTGAGATTTTTCTTTTACAGAAGTCTCAAACGAAGTTTTCAGATAATGTCTTCAGCACGAGTGTATGACAATAAGACTGTTCATTCATTTTTTTTGCATTTATTGATGTAACATTGTCACATACTATATGCTCATGAAGAATGTGAGGATAACATAAAGATGTATCCCTTGTGTTTGTGAACTTCTTGAGTGCTGATGAGAATGTAGTCACCACAGTGGCCTTTCGAGTCAGTATTTTGAATTATTCTACTTATACGTTAGGGGATGTCTCTGGTCTCATGTTTCGTTATTCTATACATAGGTGTTGGCCTTACATGAGATTTTGAGATGTGCATAAAGACATTGGGTATAAAAAAGTCGTTGCTTGAATAATCTATTCATCCACAGGTGGTAATGTCATAAGAGTTGATGATTTGTACTCTGATCACTTTTATGTGAAAGTCTAGTTACATATATTATGTATTCATCCCACAGGTATTTCATAATATATGTGACTGAATTTTCAGTAAAGATACTATTTAATAGATTTGAGTATTGTTGTTATCCTACATTTATGCTAATTTAAAATTATCATCTTAAAGTCACCTTTTCAGTGAACAAAATCAGTATCACCATTGAAACCCTGACCAGTTTCAATACAAAGAAGTCGACAGAGTATGTATTGAATGCTATGGAGATAACTGTGGTTGATATGACCATACAAATGGATAAGCCATCTCCACCTACATCCATAAGCGTGAGAGCTCATAAAGTAGCCTATGAAGCCTAGGATCGGTCTAATAGATTATATCTAATGACCATTAAGAGATCCATTCTTAACCATCTATTAAGTGGACTTTTAGACATAGACATAGTGAAGGAGTTTCTTAATAATGTCTCCCTAATACTGTTGAGACAAGTGCCTTAATGAAAGAATTATTCTCCATGAGGTGAGAAAAAAGGGAGTAATGGAGTACATATCGAGAATGATTCATCTTCACAACAGATTGAAGATGTTGGGACTTCAATGCTTTGATAGCCTATTGCATTGTTAAGGAGGAGAAACTTAAGTTTGCTATTCCTATAACCCTTGAAGCAACCTAAGGGAAAACAAAGATGAAACTCGCTAAGTTCAAAGGTAGAAAATCAAAATTTTCTTTACATACTGATGTTGGTCAAACCAGTGCTAATAAAAATCCTAGGGACATAAAAAACTAGTAGTATGAGGTTTAAAAGGAAAGAATAAGATCATCATATTACTCTTTGGCTTGTCAATTTATGAATCTAATTTGCGATAGTCGCATTAAGTACATGGTGGCTATTTAATGGAATATCTGATTAAGGTGCTTCCGCAATGCAGTAGTTCATATCAAGGATAAAGCTGAATAAAGGGAAGGAGAAACTGATAGTTCATAACAATAAAGAAGTAGAAGTAATATCTATAGGGGAATGTATGCACTGGAATTTGTTATAAGGTTCATTTGGTTTTTACACGACACATTTTATATGTGATCTTTTGATCAATTTTGGACAAAGAGGGTTACAGTTTTGTATTTAATGCTTCTGTTGTACAATTGTTGTTTAATGAAAAACATAATGGTACGATCTTCTTTTCATTTGGTTTGTACAAAATGTGTCTTACCCTGAATTAGATAAATGCTTCTTCGTATCTTGCCAAACAAGTTATGAAATGAAGGACCTTGAGGAATGAGAAGTCATACATACTATGGCATGAAAGTTTAAGCCACATTTCCAGAGCTAGGGTTGAGAGATTGATCAAGAAAATCATTTCTCAATTCTAGCTAATGATGATCTGGGAACATGTGATGACTGATGCAGGGGTAATTTGACTAATAACGATATTGAGATCAACTCATGCTTCTGACTTGTTGAATCTAATATATACAAATATCGGTAGACCTTATACAGTTGCATTGTGCATTTCTAAATGTATTCTGACAATTGTTGATGATTATTCCTATCACAGTTATGTGTTCTTGCTTAAAGAATGAAGGTTGAGAACCAATTGGAAAACTTTATCAAGATAGTCAAATTTGATCATGGAGGAGAATATCATGGCAAACATGGTGTTTTAAGACTTTAAAAGGTCTATTTGCCAGATATTTAGAATCAGTTGGAATAGTAACTTAATTCACTATACTGAGTAGTTCTGAGCAAAATGATATGTTGTCAAAAGGTATAATTGCACCCTAAAGGACTTGAAGAAGTCAATGTCGAATAGGACTAATCTACCTAATTATCTAAAAGCTTAGAAACTCAACCTTACACACATTCGTGTATAAGGTGTAAGGCTGCCCTACTGAGGTAGTATAATCCTTGTAAAAAAAAATTGCATGCTTGTTGTGCTAATTGCTATTTAGTAAGATATACTGACCACTTTAAAGCTATAACTTTTACTGTAGAGAAGGAGGGACCGGAATAGTGGACTCACAAATCACTAAGTTTCTAGAGTATGATGTCTATGATGATGGTGGGCCCTTTGACCCTTCAGATGATAGCAGGGCAGATACTACAGTTATCATGTACCCGTTACTCATACAGTTAGATTCGGTAGATCTAAGTCTTTGTACTGTGCTTGTATAGGAAAAGGAACCGATACCTGTATACACAGAAGTTCTTGAGGGTACATAATCTAATATAATTAAGTGAATACACTAGAGTGAGACAACATGGTATCCTATTTGATTACATGGTCTATCAGGTGTACAGGACTAGGCTATTAGACATGTTATAGATCCAGTTACTTTTATAGAAATTATTTTTGGACTCAATGCGGATGTGTGTTGGGATGCAATGAATGACGAGATGTAAGTCATTGAGTATAGTAAGGTTTGGGAGCTAATTGATTTGCATCAGAATAGTGAACCCGTCAGTTGTAAATGAAGTTTCAAAGCCTAAAGCATCTCAGGATAAATTTCAACAGTTTATGGGTTCACTCAATTGCCTAATGGCTCACTCAGAGAGAAAGGTTGACTTTATGTTACCTTTTCTCTCGTATCTTTGTAGGATACACTTTAATTGATTAAGGAAATTATAGCTCATGATAATATAGAGTTACATCAGATGGCTATCAAAACTGCTTTCCTGAGTAAAGACCTTTATGAAGTAGTTTATATGGTACAACTTGAAGGATTTCAGGATCCAGATGGAATTGACATGGTTTGCGAGTTATGCACATCAGTATGTAGTTTATATCAAACCTCCTAAAAGTGATAGCTTACAATTAATTCCTATAAGTGATACCTTACAATTAATAAGGTTATGACCTCTTTCAGCTTCATGAAAAATAAAAGTAAAAAAATGCTTGTACTATGAGGTCAAGGGAAGTAAAGTTATCTTCCTATTATTGCATGTGGATGATGTATTGCTCATGTCAAATCACTTAACTATGTTGTGTGAGGTTAAGCAACTTTTGGTCAAGAATTTTGACATAACGGACTTTGGTGTAGCATCTTATGTCCTAGGTATTCAGATTCACTAGGACAAATCTCAATACTAATTAGACCTCTCATAGAATACATACATTGAGTATGTGTTACAAAGGTTTAATACATTTAACAATAAACCTGTCGTAGCACTTGTGTTGGCCCACGAAATTTTCTTGTTGAATTAAGCATGATTTAAATGAATTATGAGGTTTGATGGATTAATTTTGGAGCTAATTATTTATGTCAAGGTTAGTAGGATTTTTATGGCATAGGTTAATTTGATTAAAGGATTAAAAGTGGTAAGAATGCATAAGGGCATTTTAGGCAAGTCACTTAAGCATATAAGGCTATAAGGTTTCAATGGAAGGGCAAATTGGGCATTGCACACTTATTAAGGGTATAAAAAGAAGAAGAAGTTATTGTCTTGCAAAAAAATGAAGAAGAGATCGTGGAGGGAGAAGAGAGAAAAGAAGGAAAATTAGGGTTTTGGAGATCTTGAAGACTTTGAAGCTAAATCAAGTAAGTATAAGCACTAACCCTTCTTGATTTGTTAAATGAAGCCTTTTTGGTGATAGTTAGAAGTGAAAAACAAGGTTGAATGTGTGTAGGAAGTTGTTGATGAATGGTATATGAAAATGTTTTAATCTTCTAGGGTTAATGATCAAAGATAGATTATGATGTATTTGTGAATGATTTTGGGTTGAAATGGAGTTGAAAATGAAGTAGAGAAGATGGTTTAGGTATAAGATGGGATATATGTGAAATGTGGGAAGTAAAAAGTTAGAAAATGTAGCAAAAAATGTTCCCAAAGTACGTTTCTGTAAAAGTTCGCCGCGACGAACTTTCCAGCGCGAACTTTTCCTCTCTGGAAAAGTTTGTCGCGGCGAACTTTTCTGGGTCGCCGCGACGAACTTTCTAGCATAGAACGTGCTTTGGTATTTTAGGTATAACTTTTTATGTAGATGTCCAAATGGAGTGATTTTTGATTTGGTGTAAACTATGAGACATAAGGATACAAGTTGTATGAAGAAATCAAGTTTAAATTCAGTCTCTAAGGATCTTAATTGTTGAAGGGAAGTTGAACATAGAATGTTGTGTTAGTATTGGAACAAACCAAAAATGATTGGGGCATAACTTTTAAAGTACTGAACCAAATTGAATGATTTGGAGTCATTAGAAACTTAAAACAATGGGGAAAATTGTTCTAGAAGACAATATTATGAAATTTCTTCATTTACTTGATCATAAATTAGAATTCCAATTGAATCAAATTTTTGGCTATTGTTAAAGGAAATCAAGGAAGGTAAGAGGAGCAAAGAGTGAGGCACCTTTAAGTAAGTATTTAAGCAAGGATTTCTAAGGTGGGTTTCATGTTTATAATTGAATAATGAGCCATTAAATTTTTTCCAAAATCAAGATAACAAAATGATTTCAATTACTTCATATATTGCTTTTAAACGATTTAAAGAGTTTGCTTATGTGTGTATATGCTTAATTGATTGGATTTGAATTGTTGTGAATTTGGAAAAATGCATGTGTATTGTATTTTAACTTGCTTGATAATGAATTATTGTGATTATTGAAAATGCATTGAGATTTATGAATTATGATTAAGTTATGCCATTGAAACATGTCATGGCAGTTTGTATGAATGAAAAGATAGAAAAACTCGAAGGTATGAGCATTTGATAAAATGATTTAAGCATGATTATGTACTTCTGTTTAGGCGAGAGTGGAACCATTCTGTTTGTCACATGCACGTTGATAAGAGCCTTCTCCCGACTGCCCGCTTGTGGCATATGAACTCCGAAAAGGACTCATTCTGTTCATGGTGCAAACTTCGGTTTCACCATTCTGTTTACATAGACCCCTCGAGCCATTTGTTTGTGCATTGCATCTTTGAATTGTCAAGTATGTTGCATAAATTGAGTGTTCTGTATTGATGGTTAAATGGATAT
>JANVCQ010000006.1:22516638-22530111 GCA_025531925.1 Erythroxylum plowmanianum | reverse complement strand
TTCAAGAGAAGCTTGAACAACTTCCTGAAGTTGAGAGAGCTTTTGTTCACGTAGATTTTGAGTTCACTCATCAACCAAAACACGGGCCTAAAAGAACATAAATGGTACACTCTTTGTTGGCGACTATTGCATTGAACGTCTTCGGATTGAGGTCCAAGGCTTTGGGAGTCCTTGTTTTTAACCGAGTCAACTCAGCACAACGGTTCAGAAGCTCAGTTTTTAACCGAGTCGAATGGTTAAGAATTATATTTGCCTTATTATTTTAAATATGAATGTAATCTGAAAACCTATACCCTGTGGCATTTGGTGATTTGTCTGTAGCGTGACCTATTATGCATACTCTTCTAAGATTTGCTTCCGTTTTAATTTATCACTGCCTTATTAAAAATGTTAACTACAAAAACAATATCAAACTTTGCTCAATTTAAAATTATAGCCCAAACTTAAAAAATATCAATTAAATGTTTGAACTTTTAACTTTTTTTCAATTCTAGCCCGGTATTACTTTCTCCGTTACCTTTGCTGAAATGACTTGCTAAGGATTTCAAAAAATCTTAATTGTTAATACATGTCAACCAAAATTAACACAAATGATAAAGATTAATGAAACAATATTGTTTAATTATATAACCAAAACGACGTCGTTTCAAAAAATGAAATTATTAAATTAGTTTAATCCCTCCCTGATGCCCTCACCCTTCATTTTATTCCTTTCGTTTAAACCCTCCTTGACGTTTTCAGTTTATTCTCTTAACGTCTCAAGCCACTCTTCATCGCAAAGCACCAATAAGGTCTGTGGTTTTAGTTCATGGGTTGTGGTTGAGGGAGAAAATTACCAATCGTGGCTATGATGAATTACCAATTAAGGCGTCAGGAGAACAAATTGAAAATGAATGGCTAAGCACATCAAGAAAATGAATTAAAAACGTAGACCTTGCTAGTGCTCTGCGATGCGAGAGTAGTTTGAGGTGTCAGGAGAACAAACTAAAATTGATGAGCTGAAGATATCGGGAGAATGAACTAAAAATGCAAATCTTGTTGGTGCTCTACGACACGAGAGTGGCTTGGGGCGTCGAGAGAACAAACTGAAAACAAAAGGTTGAGAGGTTAAACAAAGGGAACAAATTAAAAAAACCAAGGGTGAGGGCATCAGGGAGGGATTAAACTGATTTAGGGATTTTATTTTTTTTAACGATATTGTTTTAGTTATATTATTAAACGACGTCGTTTTATTAATTTTCATCACTTGTGTTAGTTTTGGATAACGTTTATTAATTGCTACTTTTTAAAGTATGAGTTATAATTACAAAATTGAGTAAAGTTTGAAATTCTTTTTTATAATTAACCCTATTAAAAAAGGTATTTAATCAAAAAACAGTGGAAGAGTCTTATCGAGAAAAAAATTGCAAGAAACTAACAACATAAAGAGAAAGTAGTAAAATAGATTAAAAGACAAAAGAAGAAAGGATAGACAAAATAAAAGAAAAAAAGAGATTGATGTATAAGTAATAATATTTTAGTTTGAAATATAATATCCAATTAAAAATTAACCAATTTAAATTACAATAGGTTTATTTGTTAAATTAACTTAAAATATTATTAATTATATAAAATTAAATTATGTCTAACTAATTATCTTATTTAGGTATTGCTACAAACTATTTATCTTTTGAAATTTTTGAGAAAGAGTGAAAAATACAGCTTGAGACATAACTGTGTCCCAGGACATGTTCTTTTAATAGGAAGTTATATACATGATTGTGTTATTTATTTTTTTAAAAATCAAAATGAAAGAAAGTTATATGACTTTCTAAGTTTCTAGTAGCATCATAATATCCCAACTGTTGCTTAGATGATAAGATATGCCTAATTTGAGAAATATTGGCTAAATTAGATTTTTGATAAGTTAGTCTTAATTAATTTTTGTATAATTAATAAAATTTTAGGTTGATCTAAGATATCAATTTTAAAATTAACTTATTTAAATCACGATGGACTTATTTGTCAAGTTAAAATAAAATATTATTAATTATATAAAAATTAAATTAAATATACCTAATCTAATATCCAATTTAGATAAACGAGGTATAACTTTCATATCTAAAATCCAATTGAGTTGATTTAGGATGTCACATAAAGTTAAGGAAATGTTCTAAAACTTTTAGTTTTTAATATTTTTAAAAATGAATAATATAACTAAAGGAAGATTGTTTCTTGGGGTATGACCTTGATAGAGTTGTTTGCTTAAAAAACAGGCCCCATGACATAGTTGTGTCCATTCCATATTCTTCAGTTTTTATCAATAAATTCAAAAGAAAAAGTTTTGAAACTCTTTCTATGTTTTTCATGGAATCTTGAATCATCTTAGTTTGAAGTTGGATGAAAACGTTATGTCCAATTTTAAAAGTTTTGTCTAAATTGGATATTGGGTTAGTTATATTTAATTTAATTTATATTTAGCTAATATTTTGGTTTGATGTAAAATATCCGTTTAAAAGTTAACTTATTTCAATCAAGATTAATTGGTTTGTTAAATTATCCATGAAGAGAGTTTTGCAAGGATAAATCATGTAGATGCAAGGAAAAAAGGCTGCTCAAGATGAATCAGATGCATTCCCAAGTTTAATCATTTTTTTACTTCTTGTTGAACATTAAATATGTTTGATACATGAAGAAAAAGGATTGGAGAGTAGCTAAAAACTTGGTTTGTATGCTTTGAGCTAAATCGATCCCAATTCACATAATTAAGATCTATTTATAGGCTTTGTTATATTTTGTCAGCTTGTTTTACTGTAACTAGGCTATACCTTAATTATAAAGCCCAAAGTGTTTTGATATTATTTTAAAATTATTTTTCTAGTTTCCTATTTGGGTTAGGACTTGTTACAGGGCTAAATTCTAATCTAATTTGAATTCCTTAAGTCACTAGGGATTTAAATTGAAATAAGATTTGAAGAATTCTAATTAAAGTAGTATTAGTGGTTAGCTTTAATCCTTGTTACGGTTTGATAAGGAATGTTCTTTTCCTTTTAGGACTTTAGTCCTCTTTTACTTTTAGGATTTTAATTTTTAGGGAGTTAATGCCTATAAAAGAATCTCTTGTTGATGTAATTCATGGATTATCAAGATAAACATCAATTTAAGATTCTTCTTCACTTTTATGAGATTTTTTTCTCTTAGTTCTTTGTCAATAACTTAATATGATCTTATCAAGGCAACTCATGTCAATAAAAATTCTTATAGCTTTGGCTTTAATTAGCGGGTTTGGTTAGGTTTGAGTTTTCTTACTTGATTTAAAGATGATCATATGGTGTTAAAAATCCTAAACCTTTAAAAGATGAGATTGAGGCAAAAATCCAGATCCTTTATTTATAGAAAAGTAGTAGGAAGGTAACAGTATGAGAGAAACATTTAACCTCAATAAAGTGAAAAGAAAAGTAAGAGGAACATAACTATACGAGGAAACAATTTGGCCTCAATCATAAAAATTCTAAAGGCATAGACTTTTGGGATTAAATTTTCCAAATTGCATTTTGGAATCCTTATCCTAAATGTCTTTTACTATTAAAGAAGGCCAAAGGTGTGAATTATAGATCAAAATTCCAAAAAAGATTTAATTAAATCCATACTATTACCTCTAGTATAATTTTAATGTAACTTTATTAAAATAGTATTTAATGCTCTTTGAATAGAGCATAAAAGTTGTAACAGAGATAACTGTAGGGGCTTTTAGGCCTTTTATGAAACATTAAGTGAAAATTACATCTATAGCCAATGTTTAAAGAAAAAATTTTTAAGATTACATTAGACTTTGATGGGTCCAAATTGACTAGAGACATCATATAGTATATATTGACCTTCCTCAAACTTAACCATGTTAAGATTTATAATGCTATCACCTATAAACACACTAAAATACCTATTAAAACATAGTATAAACTACACCTATAAATTTTTATCCTAAAGACACTTAAAACACAAAATTCACAAGTTAATGTGCCTTTACAATTTAAATAACCATGTTTGAGTATAAGTCAATTTTGTTCATTTCATGCCATTGACACATTCACACAATGTTAACCTACTCAAAAAATAACACAATGCAAATAGAAAGTCACACAGAATTGATATACAAGTGAATATACATCTCCACGCTTAAAAAAATGTGGAAATCAAAACAACAAAAATTAAAAGAAAGGGAAATAAATAACAACAAGAACAAGAATACTTATCGAGACTAGCGTGGTGATGTTATAGGAGATGGAACGTGGACACCTTGCACAATAAAAAACTTTAACAATTTCTTTGTTTAATAGCATTGATGGCGCACTACCTCTTTCGGTTGTGCCTCTATAGCCTCTATAGTGTTCATTTTTTCAAGCACTATCTCCCAACCTTCTTCGTCCTCCTTAGATTCTTCACTGGATCAGACCTGTTGATGTTGTTGTGGAGGTATGGAACTAGAAGTTGCCTATCCCGTCCTATGTTTTAACTTACAATTTAAAGCCAATATCTTACAGTTCCATACCATGGCGCTTCAAGATCTTAGCTTTCCTGAAATGTGTGTTATTTAGACACTAAAGAAAACCAAAAGTTAGTCCATCAATATTAACACCATAAAAATGAGCCAAAGCAATTAGAAGAAAATTTATGCCTAGATAGTGTCTTTTTAGTAAATGAAATAACTATAGTTTAAAACATATAGGTGTATGTGCAGACTTGAACCTTATTATCAATGCACCAAATTATAAATAAATCTTTCTTTAAGCATTTTTTACTTTGTCTTTTAGTATGTATGACACATGAATTTATATAATAACAAGCGCTTAAGAGTCTAAATAACATTATTTGGTGCAATGTGTGGATTAAACATATACAAACCAGTTAATTGTTTCCAACATTCTTTTGAAATGAAAATTCTCATATGTGTTAACAATTTTTTATTTAAAAAACTGAACATTTTCTCCTATGATATCATAGTCTAAGTTATACAGTTTTCCTTTCAATCGAACTTACCTAATTCATAGTATAAAGTTATGTAGAATTCAAGGGTTAATTCTTCAAATACAAGATGATCACAATGTATAAACTTATTCCAATGAATTATAACACTAAAGGCCTCAACTTTTTCTTTCAAATTTAAATCTTCTAAAATTGAAAAATCAAAATGTCTATATGTAACAATTATTTTCGAATGAAGGTGTACCATTATCTGACATGTTCATTTTTCCCTTGGGATTGGAACATTTTGCCAATTTTTTGATTCTTGGGGACATTATGGAGAATGAAACCTACAAAATAACTAAGAAACAACAATAAAAACACAAAATAGAGACAAAATGTAGGAGAGAGAAAGTATGGAACAAAATCTTGCAAAACCCACTAAAAAAATGTGTTTTAGGGTGGGGAATCACTAGATTTGTATGTAAACAATGTTAAGATAAAACAAAGATGAAAGAAAAGTGTGATATCTAAGTGAAATTTAAGTAAGACTTGACAGAAAATAAGAAGCAAGGGAAAGGGGCTGCTATTTTAAAGAGAGAATAAGAGAGGTGGAAGAGGAAGAATAAGAATATTTATATATGTTAGGGTATGGGGGAGGGGTAGAACGGTACTAATATAATCATGCAAGCGGTGCACGATTGTGTAAGTTGTATAAAGAGCAATTGAAAAAATAATGCAAGTGGTGCACGATCGTGCCTGAATATTTTTGTCATACCATGCATGATTATGTGTGGCCTTGCTCCATCCTAAACTTTCACACTATGTACTATAATCCTCGCACATGTTTTGAAATATTTTCCCTAACTTGTAAAAACTTTCCAAATATGATATTCATCAATCAAAATCACTGTAAAAATAGGAAAATAATGAACTTATATGTAAGAAACTATTAAAAAAAAACTTAACTACCATCAAAATAGAAACAAAATGAGATAAAATAAAAATAAAAAAAAACTATGTTAATTCTTGGGTTGCATCCCAAGTAGCGCTTGTTTAATGTCATTAGTTTGACATATCCTACATTTCTACCATCAACCTAGGTCTTAAATTAGTTGTTTGCTTCCATCCATTTCTCTATAAATCGAATTAGTAACCTCTTTTTTTGACATTTTCCATAAAGTTGGATAACATTTAATTGCATTTTTTAGTTTTTCAATAACCTATCGGTTAAGTTACGTAATTTGATTCGAATAAAAATAATAAAGTGACCTAATAAATGATCTAAGTCAATGGGTTGAAGTCCATAAGAAAAATAGATTCTGATTAGCATAGATTGGACTCATATCGGACCTGTGATGGGGAAGCCCGATATAGATACTATATATAAAAGTTAAGGTTTTTTGCAGTTGCTTATGTCATTTGTAAGAAAAAGGATTCTTTGACCTATTAAGAGAGATTACGTCTTGAGAAAACTATAGAAAAGATTTACCACATCTCGGTGAGTAGTTCTTGTGAAGGCGACAGTAGATTTGCGCTCGTTACAACCTCAAAAAGCTTGTTTGAAGGTATGGAACCGAAATTAGGTATCTTTCTCATTTCTTCGTTTATTTCCTTTTCACGTTTGATTCGAGATACGTAACTAAAGTCTCATTACATGTTACACATGTGTTAGAGCGGTGACGTGATCGGGTGCATTACACGCACAATACATATGTTGGGCACATGGGTCAGGGCACATGTAATGCACGCGCCTTCCCTTCTACGGGCATGATGACATCATAGTGACCTCATCGGCTAATCATGCTGACATCAGTGCTATAGTGAATGCTAATGTCAGTGCTATAGTAAACTAAAAAAACCCAAAATTTTTAAATTTCTCATAAGGGTGCTTCGGAATGGTTTGGGTTAGTTTCGGGTCTAAGAAATTTATAAAGTAAGTTTTTCCATTTTTATAGATTTATTAAATTAGTAATAAATTAAAGTTTAACTCCAAAAAATAAATTAAGGCGTTCTGAAGTCGATTTCGAGTGAATTTTCATGTTTTGGACATCACATGAGAGAGATACTTCAAATTTTCATGTTTCGGATTTCATGTTCAATGTTTGGGATCACGTGATGGTCACTCAAAAAATGAATTAGGAGATGCTAAAGCCCTTTTTTGAGTGAATTTTTGTGTAATGAACTTTCCATAAGGGAGATACATAAGGTTCTTGTGTCTTGGAGGGTCGGTTCAGTGTTCGATGATGCATGATAGTCACTCTAATCAAAATTTTAAATCTCAAATAAAGTTTTCAGAGAATGTCTTCAACATTAATGTGTGATAATGAGAATGTGCATTCGAGTTGTAGATTTATTGATGTTACATTGTCACATACCATATGCCTATAAAGAATGTGAGGATAACATAAAGATGCATCCTTTGTGTTTGTGGATTTTTTGGGTACTGATGAGGATATAGTCACCATAGTGGCCTTTTGAGTCAGTATTTTGAATTATTCTACTTACATATTAAGGGATGTCTTTGGTCTCATGTTTGGCTCTTTTGCCTTCAGGTGTTGGCCTTATATGGGATTTTGAGATGTGTGTAAAAGAATTAGATGGAGAAAAGTCATTGCTTGAATAATCTATTCTCCCATAGGTGTTATTGTCATGAGAGTTGATGGTTTATATTCTGATGGCTTTTATATAGAGACCTAGTTGCATATATTATGTATTCAGCCCACAAATATTTTATAATATGTGTGACCGGATTCGTGGTACATATATAATTTAATAGCTTTAAGTATTGTTGTTATCCTATATTTGTGTTGAATATAACATTTGCATTTTAAAGTCACTTTTTTTATCAGCTAAATCATTATCCCCACTACAACTGCCAGTTTCAATATAAAAAAGTAGATAGAGGATGTATTGAATGTTATGGAGATGACTGGAATTGATATGACCATATGTATAGATAGGTCATCTCCACCTACATCCATAAGCTCGATAGCTCATAAAGCATCTTAGGATCGGTCCAACAGATTATATTTAATGACCATTAAGAGATTCATACTTGACCATCTGCTTAGTGGACTTCTAGACACAAACATAACGAAGAAATTTCTTAGTAATTTCTCCCAAAGATACACGGTTTCATATAATGTTGAGATAAGTACCTTAATGAAAGAATTATTCTCTATGAGGTATACGGGAGAAGGGAGGTGATGGAGTACATATCAAGAATGATCCATATTCATAGTATACTAAAGATGTTAAACATTTTTGTTCCTAATGTCTTCATAGTTCAATAAACTCCAAACACACTCCCTCTAGAGTTTAGCACTCTGGTGACGATATATTACTTACTGGATGAGGGATGGGACTTCAATGCTTTGATTGCCCATTTTGTTGCTGAGGAGGAGAAAATCAACATTGCTACTCCTACAACCCTCGAAGCAACTCAAAGGGAAGCAAAGGTAAAAAACCACAAAGAGCAAAGGTAAAAACCACCAAAATTAAAGGTAGAAAGTCTAAATCTTCTCTACATGCTGATGTTGGTCAATCAAGTACTAGTAAAGGTCCTATAGACATAAAGAAGCCAGTAGTATAAATCCTGGAAGGGAATACTGAGACCATCAAGTAACTTCTTGGCTTATCAATTTATGAATCTAATTTGCAATAGTCGCATTAAGTACTTGGTATCTATAAAGTGGAACATATGATCATGGTGCTTCCATAATGCAAGGGTTCATATCCAGGATAACCAAATAAAGAGAAGGAGAAATTGATGGGTGATAGCAATGAAGAAGTGGATGTAATATCTATAGGGGATGTATGTATTAAACCTTATTGCAAAGTTCATTTTGGTTTTACATGACACATTTTATATGTGATCTTTGTATTAATTTTAGACAAAGAAGGATAATTTTTGTATTTAATGCTTATGTTGGACAGTTGTTGTTAAATACAAAACATAATAGTGCAACTTTCTTATTATATAGTTTGAATAGAAAGTGTCTTAACCCGAACTAGATATATGCTTCTTCATATCTTATCGAACAACTCGTGAAAAGAAGAACCCTAATGAATGATAAGTCATACATAGTGTGGCATAAAAGTTTAAGCCACATTTCCAAAGCTAGGGTTGAGAGATTGATTAAGGAAAGCATTATCTCAATTCTAGATTATGATGATCTAAAAACATTTGTTGAAGGTTTAGTTGACTGAAATAAAGATAAAGAGGTTAGCTCATGTTTTTGGCTTGTTGTTTACGATACATATGAATATAAAAAGACTTTATACAGTTGCATTGTGTAATTCTAAATGTATTATAACATTTGTTGATGATTATTCTCATTACAGTTTATGTGTACTTACTTAAAGACTGAAGGTTGAGAACCAATTGGGAAATCCTTTCAAAGATTCAGATCTGACCATGGAGGAGAGTATCATAGCAATATGGTGTTTAGGATATGAAAAGGTCTATTTGCTAGATATATGGAATTAGTTGGAATAATGACTATGTTTATTATGCCGGGTAGTCCTGAGCAAATTGGTGTGTTGTCGAAAGACATAACTGTACTTTAAAAGACATGAAGAACTCAATGCAGAATAGGACTAATCTACCTAATTATCTAAAGTGTGGAAACCTAGCCTTACACACATTCTTATATGGGGTTGCTTTGTTAAGGTAGTATAATCCTTATAAAGACAAATTACATGCTCGTTCCGTTCATTGCTATTTAGTAAGATATCTCGGCCACTCGAAAAGCTACAGATTTTACTGTAAAGAAGGAGGGACTAGAATAGTGGAATCACAAATAGCTAAGTTTCTAGAATACTATATCTATGATGATGGTGAGCCCTTTTACCCTTTAGATGATAGCAGGAAGGATACTACAATTATTATGTACCCGCTACTCATATAATTAAATATGGTGGATTTAGGTCTTAGTATCGTGCCTATATAGGAACCCATACCTGTACACACAAAGGTTCTTGGGGGTACAAGATCAAATTTAGTTGTGTAGATCTACTATAGTGAGATGACCCGCTATCCCATCTGGATACATAGTCTATTTGTTGAATAGGACTATGACATTAGACATGTTTTTAATCTATTTACTTTTATAAAAGCTATTTTTGGACCTAATGTAGATTTATGGTTAGATGCAATCCATGAAGCACAGTAAGGTCTGGAAGCTAGTTTATTTACAGCAGAATTACAAACCCGTCAATTGTAAATAAGTTTCAAAACCTAAAGGATTTCGGGCAATCAGTCGTGCTGTCATCCGGAATATGTCCCTATCACCATTTCTATCGACTAGACCTTTAGATTCATTTAGTTGATACAAAGGTGTGCTTGAAGTGGGCTCTCACGCGCGTGGTACATACATAAATTCTTGAAAAAGGTTTTTTCTTAACTAAAAAACCATTTTTCTTTTCATTTCAACTCATTTAGATCTAATCCACTTTTTTATGCTTCTTAGGGCTTCTTTGGCAGCCGTGAAGTCACCAGCGATTTATAGGCTTGCTCAGTTACCTGATGGTTTACTCAGGGAGAAAGGTGAACTTTAATGTTACATTTTCTTCTATATCCTCGTAGGATACATTTTGAGTGATTATGAAAATTATAGTTCATGATGATATAGAGTTATATCAGATGGTTGTCAAAATTGCTTTCCTGAATAAAGACCTTGGTGAAGAGGTCTATTGGAACAACCTGAAGGATTTTAGGATTCAAATGGAACTGACATGGCTGTTATGTTATGCAATTCAAATATGGTTTATAACAAAACACCCGAAAGTGGTACCTTATATTTGATAAGGTTGTGATCTTTTTTAGCTTCGTGGAAAATAAAGTTAAAAGATGCTTGTATCACAAGGTTAGAGGGAGCAAAGTTATCTTCTTATTGTCGCATATGGTTGATAGATTGCTCACATTGAATAGCTTAACCATATTGCATGAGGTTAAGCAACTTTCGGTTAAGCTTGTCAATATGAAGGATCTTGGTGAAACATCTTTTGTCCTAGGTATGCAGATTTATCGGGAGAAATTTCAACATTCATTAGGCCTCTCTTAGAGTGCATACATTGAGTATGTGCTACAAAGGTTTAATACAGTTAACAGTAAACCTATTGTAGCACCTTTCTCTTATAGTGAGAGATTATCTTTGGCATAGTATCCAAAGAATGAAGTAAAAAGAGAGGTTATAAGGAATGTTATGTATTCTAGTGCAGTTGATAGTCTGATGAATGCTCCGGCAAGTACTAGGTGAGACATTATACATACTGTTAGACTGTTTGGTCAATATCTGGTTAACCCAGGTATAGACCATTGGAATGCAGTTAAGTGAGTGTTGAGATACTTAGAGGGAACTAAGGATTATATGTTCACATGTAGAAAAGTCAGTAGTCTAAACGTCACAGGGAATTCATATTCAAATTTTAACTGTGTCCAGATGGTCGAAAGTCTATTTAATGTTACATTTTTATGTTTTTAGTTGTATCAATGTCATGGAAAAGTGTCATATAGACACGAGTGACTTCCTTGATCATGTATGCAGAGTGTATGCTATAGGACTATGTCGTAGGCGGTTTGGCTCAGAAACTTGTTTTCTAAGTTATCTATGGATGATTCAGTGGCTAGACCTATTCAATTGTACTATGATAATCTTCATGTTATATGGTTTAGTAACAATAAAGAAGAATATTACAGGGCCTTAGCATTTAGAGGCTAAATATTTGACCATAAAGGATTTGATACAAAAAGGTGACATTAAGGTTTGGAGCATTTAAGGACTGAGGAGATGTTAGTCAATCCTTTAACTAAATGACTTCTCTCACTTGTGTTTGTGAGATAAGTATATAGTATGAGTATTTTGAAGTTCTTAGACATTGTTAGTTAAGGGATCCTTATGTTTGCTCCATGTAAATTTGTACATTTATATATTTTGTTGTATTATGATAGTATGGTGGTTAATCAACAAAGATGATCATCGTTTATCCTCAGTAATATGTGTTATCACAAATTGTCATAACATGTATGAAAGTCTTAAGATCTGTGTCAATATTAAGCATTTTAGAGGTCATTGGGCATATACACAGATTGACCTTGAGCCTATTTCATTTAGACGCATGCAGTTTTATACACATATCAATAAAGTTTGACATGACTAGGGGATATAAGTTTTCAATCACATAAAGGTTCTCTAATGCAATTTAGCATTCAGTTGGAGAACATAAAAGTTTTCTCTGATGCAGTTTAGCATTTGGTGAGATGAAACAAGTTTTCTCTAATGTTATTTAACATTCGGTGAGAGAAAACATGATCTCTCTAATGAAGTTTAGCATATACGGTTTAGCATAAAGGTTGGAGAAATCGACACCTACAAATGAAGATGATATAATTTAGATCTTACATGTATAAACTTAGTTTGCTACACTCCATTTTCCCATTTATGTTAGTAAGGTATTAGATATGCATGATTGTATTGGATTTATATCACATATGACATATGTATTTAATATTTTTCGGTATCGAAAGCCTTATAGGATGAAATGGACTTTTGTTAATGTTTTGTTTTTAAACCTAGTCGACTAATATAGTAGCATGACTTAACTGAATTTTAAACTATTTTAAACTTGAGTCAACACCACAATCAAGTATTGTCCAAGGGGGAGAATGTTGGATATTATTGACATTTCTCATAAAGTTGGACAACATTTAATTGTATTTTCAATTTTTCAATAACATATCAATTAAGTTACGTAATTTGATTTAGATAATGATAATAAAGTGATCTAAGTCAATGAATCGAAGTCTAAAAGGATGATAGATCCCTATTAGTGTAGATTTGACCTATATCGAGCCTGTGATAGGGAAACCCAATATGGAAGCTATATATAAAGGTTTCATTTCATTTATAATCATAGGGATTCTCTAACCCATTAAGGGAGCTTAAGTTTTAAGAAAACTAAAAAAAAGGCAATCGTGAAGGAGTTAGTAGATTCACTCTTGTTCCAACCTCAGGAAGCTCGTTTGAA
Organism: Erythroxylum plowmanianum; assembly: GCA_025531925.1. Taxonomy (NCBI): domain Eukaryota; kingdom Viridiplantae; phylum Streptophyta; class Magnoliopsida; order Malpighiales; family Erythroxylaceae; genus Erythroxylum; species Erythroxylum plowmanianum. The sequence goes on along the minus strand of JANVCQ010000006.1, from coordinate 22,517,139 downwards.
GTTATGTAACCAAAATCAGGTATTTTCTACATTTCTTTTATGTCCCTTTCACGTTCTATCTGAGATATGTAACTAAGGTCTCGTTACCTGCTACACTATGAATAAGTCACATGTTTTAAGATATTAATAAAGAAATAATGAATGAAATTAAGAAATCCAAATGATTCCATTAATGCACTTTTCAATAATAAACTGTCGATAAAATAAGGAATGATAAAACTCTGTGAATCTTTGGTTGACTTGAATAATTTTCTTGTGAGAAGTGGAAACTATCTGTACTTAAGGTGACTACTAATAATTTATCAATAGTTTCCGCAATTGGCTCCTCTTCTTGCTCTTTTAAACATTCATCAACTACATCGATTCTCATACATGAGTTGTCCTCCTTTAGATTTTATAATACTTTATACATATTAAGTTCCACTTGTTGGGCCCGCTTCCGGAACCCAACTCTTAAACGGAACTGTGTGACTTGAACGCATTCCAATGAAGTCTCCTTAA
>JANVCQ010000006.1:22479706-22489753 GCA_025531925.1 Erythroxylum plowmanianum | reverse complement strand
TTTCTGTATATTAAGTTAGATTTTGTAAAAGTAAGACTTTAGATGCATTTTGAGAATTATTGGATTTGGTATCTTTTTATTTTGGATTTCGATACCGATGATGTAATGTGGCTAGAAATGTCATTAAAGCTTTGTAAACTCCTATTTTGTTGTTAATAAAATATGAATTGCATATGGGTGTTGTTAAGTTGGAATTAGATATACTTGAAGAAGTTATCCACTTGAGTTAATGAACTTTGAACATGAATTCTTATTGCTTATAAGTGAGATATTATGGAAAAAGGAAAGACATGATTTTTATGAATGATGCAAATTAGTTGTAAGGGATGAGTCAAATCAGTAGCGATTAGGGAGTTTAATGAAGTGAAGTTGGTAGTTGAATGGTTATACTCATGACTTTTCAAGTTGTACATTGCAGTTTCAAGTTTCTCATAAGGGTAAAATTGGGTTTCTGACTTGAGTGGAAAATTTGGATTGATCTAGGCTGAATTAGACAAAGTTGTCTTTTGAAAGTTGTAGCTTATCTTTCTAGCTTTCCATTGATATAAAGTATGAATTTTTTGGACAATGGAGTTGAGAGATATGATCGTTAGAAGTTTGTGATGCTGTTTAGGATGGACTTTCGAGACAACTACATTGATTTGAAATTTTGACCCTTATAGAGGCAAAAATTGTTTATTTAGGTCTTCATGGAAGTTGTAGGTTTAGAAGTCCTCTTCAAAACGGTCTTTGAATAATCTTAATCCGATATTTGTAGTGAAAGTTATGCCCTTTTTACCAACACAAGTCGGAGAAGAAAAGCAGGAAGGAAAGTCGCGATCGCGACTTTCTCGGCCTTGCTCGCGCAAGTCATGATCTTGCATTTACACGATCGCGACCTGCGGGTCCTTTCCCCTCTGCTTGAATATGTTCCACTCTTTTGACCATAACTTTGTCATCCAATCTCCAAATGACCTAATTTTTAAAGCATTGGATTCCTAACACATTCCTCTATCTCTCGACAAAATTTATACCTTTTGGTATTAATTTACAAAAGATTGATCGAATCAAAATGAGGGGATTCGGCTGGAAGAGTATGAGTTTGATATTTTTACTAAACATGCTTCAGTATTTTAGTGATTTCTTGATCTATAGAGCTCTAAATGAGATGATTATTGTCTCTAAATAAACTAGAGACATAAAGCCATAAATTATCTGAAGGAATCAAATTTTAATTCTATCCCTAAGATTTTCAATTTCTGGAGTAAAGTCGGGTATAGTGTACTGTTTCAGTTTAATAACATTCCAAAAGTGTTTGGACCATAACTTCCAAATTTCTGAACCAAATGGAATAATTTTGGTGTCTTTAGAAACTTAATACAATGAGAAACAAATATTTTGAAGAAGTCAAACCGAAATTCCAGTTGGAAGTTTCCCAAAATCTATTCTAAAATAGAAGAATGAGTTAGCTCACATTTTGTGACTCCGAATGTTGGACTCTAGAAACGGGGATTCAACAACTCTATTATACAAAGTTTGCAAGAGAAATTCCTTTGATAAGTTGTGGTAAGGACATCTCCTTTGTAAATCCTTGTAATGCTCCCATGATTCATATAGTGACTCCCCATTGTTTTGTTGAAAATTAGTAATCTCCTTTATTAGCCTCGTTGTCTTAATCAAAGGGAAGAACTTTTCTAGGAAGGCCATGCCAATTGCTCCCATATCGTGAGGTTTATTGGGTTTAAGAATCGATTCCATGCTTTAGCTCTATCCCTTATTGTGAAGGAAAATTAGACTCATCGTAACAACATTTTCCAACATTCCATTATATCAAAAAGTGTCACGTATCTTTAAAAATTTTACTAGATGGGCGTTAGGATTAGGATCTTCATTAGCTAACTCATAGAACTGCACATTAGTCTGCAACATATTTAACAATGCTAGTTTGATCTCGAATGATGTTACTTGTACCAGCAGTCAAGTGATGCCTTAATATGCAGCATTAAACCATGTTCTCATCAAATTCGTAAGGGTTTGCTGCTGGTCTACTTGATTATACTCTTCCTCCATTATTCTTTCAATCTTTTATTGGCATCTCGCTCTTCAGATTTCTCTTTCTTATCTTATGATGTCAAGTGCTAGAGTTTCTTCGATCTTACTTGAATTGTGAGTAATTCTTGTGTTTATGTAGTCACAAAAATACAAGAATCGCAATTTCTTAGATCAAAGGAATTCAAATAGTACTAAACTAAATGCCTAAAAATGGCACCAAAAACTTATTGAGTAAGTTTTATATCTAATAAAACCCTTAATACACCATAAGTAGAGAAATCGTATCTTATCGTATATAAGGTTATTATTCCCACGAGGATTATGTAAGGATTACAATTTGAAACCTAGCTTTGCCTAAGGAATTCATACTGTGATTATAATGAAAATAACTAGTAGAAATTAAAACCAATAATAAAACAAAGAAAATAAATTGAATAATAATGAGCTTATATTTAAATTTAGGGTTTTAATTAAGATTGAATACTTAGGACTTATTCTTTCCTTATTTTGCTTCCTTAACTATTGTCAATTCAATTATGTGCTTAATCCTAGGTTTCCTAAGGTACTGATTACTCTCTCTTAAGACTTAGTCCATTATCCTTGATTGAATTAGAAAATTCCAAATTTACAACCTCTCGATTCACAAAAATTTTCCTAACTTATTTAATTAAATCCGAAGCTATCAATTGGAAAAATTAATTTCTTAAACAAGATTTCTCTTTAAAAGATTATTAAGTTGATAATTTAGGTCTATTAAATTTTCAACTGTCATTATACAATCTTAATCTAATTACTTCTAACTCACTCTCAATTTACCGTCAAGTATAAGTATGCACAATTATCAAAAACATCATAATATGTATTAAAACCAACAATAATCAAAGTCACAAAATAAATCTTAAAATGAAATTTAAAGCTTCATAAACATGTTTAAAATCTTGTAATTCATATTACACACAAAAAAGGAAAAGAAGAAAAACTCTATTAAAGACTTGATTTGAAAAGCTAAAATTCTTAGATATTCTTCTTGATCTCCCACATTTCATCCACTCTTTCATGTTGACTACTGAGTATTTCAGTGTGTTTCACATCTTTAAATAACGTATTTGGGTTATATGGGTGTAACTATGGTTCCCCCACATTAATATTTCCTAAAAATACCTTGAAACAGTAAAATAGATGGAAAACTCGCCCTTGGGAAGTCTCTGTCACGATCATGACATAGGAATAACGATTGTGCTTCTGGGAATTTCCTAACACGATCGTGCATGAGCACCCTTCATTTAGCTTCCATCTTCTTTGTTCTTCAATTATCTGATTTCCAACACTAGCAAATACATCATCACCTCATGAATCATAAAATTAAGATTGAAATTAAGCTCTAAACCACACAAACACTCATAATAGCACAATTTTATGCCTATACATACAATAATCATCTAATAAAAATCTAAAAACACACTAAAGGAAAACATAGTATAAATTGTACCTATCAATACGTTCTAAATGAAAAGGAGCTAATAACATAGCACATGATTCTTACCATGTGAGAAAAAATGACCATGACAAGGGATTAAGGTAAGTCATAAATCTCAATTTATATTTTGCAAGACCCTAAAGGTTAAATGAGCCTTATATTATATACCCTGAAGACTTTTTTTGTTAATTCTTTAAGATTAAGATTTAAGGTTTGCTACTTTAGAATATTACTAGAAGATTATGTTTAATATGATCTTATAAGATAATCCTAGGAAAGTAGATTCAATTTAATTCAAGAGAAATTAATCATTAGTAACTCGTACAAAAAATTATGAATTCAATGGTAGCTACAAAATGGAAAAGAAAAAGGTGACGAAGATAGCCTTAGAAGCCAAAAGTAGAGCTTACGAGAAATTATATCAATGATTGGATAATAAATATGAAGAAAGGGATATATTTAAGTTAGTGAGAGTTACGGAATGAAAAGCAGGAGACTTGGATGAAATCTGTTGTATAAAGTATGAAATAACAAGAGAAGATGGCAAAGATATTTTTATATCCTTTTTAAGGCGAAGATGATAACATATCCTTGGGTGATCTTAACACATTTGGGAAATATCAGAACTTCACTTTTTGCCAATAGATCACAAGAGAATAATTTAAAGGAGCTTTAAGGGAGATGAAGAATGAAAGGGAAGTAGTACATGATGAGCTACCCATAGAGGTGTAGAAGAGCCTAGGAGAAAAGTGTCTCGCCTAGTTAGCCAAGCTTTTTAATGCAATCCTCAAGCCCACCAAAATTTCGGATGAGTGGAGACTTAGTATTCTAATTTCTTTATATAAGAACTAACGGGACATCCAAAGCTATAATAGTTTTAGATGCATTAAGTCATTTAATCACACTATGAAGTTATAAGAAAGGGTGATTTAGAAAAGAGTGAGAAAAGGTAAACCTATTTCAGATAACCAATTTGGTTTCATACTAAGAAGGTCCACAACAAAAGCTATACACCTCCTTAAATGATTAATGGAATATTACAAGGGAAGACAATAGGACCAACACATGGTTTTCACTGACTCAAAAAAGGTTTATGATAGGTACCTAGAGAATTCATGTAGAGGTGTTTAGAAGTTATGGGAGTTCTTATAACTTATATATAGGTTATTGGGAATGTTTATGACGATGTTAAGACTAGGGTAAGGATGATAGGAGGAGATACAAGAATTTCTATATCGATATCAAGCTATATTAAGGATCCTCGTTAAGCCCCTTCCTATTTGATGATAAGCTCGCCAAAAAAGTCCAAATGGATGTGCCTTAATGTATGTTGTTTGATGATGACATTGTTTTAGTGGATGAAATAAAAGGTGTTAATGTCAAGTTAGAACTTTAGAGGGGTACGTTAGAGTTGAAGGGTTTTAAATTAAGAAGAAATAAGACTAAGTATTTAGATTTAGAGTGTAACTTTTCAGGCAATAGGGTGGCATTTGATGTGGTGATAAAGATTAGTCAGTAGGTTGTACCATAAAAAGAATGTTTTAAGTACCTTGGATCCATCACCTAAAGTAGTTGTGAGATAAATAAAGACATAGTTTACCGTATCAAATCAGGGTGACTTAAATGGAGGGGTTGCATTAGGAGTTTTATATGACAAGAAAATATCACTCAAACTAAAAGTTAAATTCTATCATTTAGCAATTTATTCTATCCTTGCTCTATAGGGCAAAGTGTTGACCCATCAAACGGGTATATAGTTATAAGTTTATAATAATAGAGATGAGGATGCTCCATTGGATGGGTAACCTTATAAGAAGAGATAAGGTTAGAAGGGTGGCTAACATTGATAGTAAATTAAAGGAGACAATAATCAAGTGGTTTGGACAGGTTAAGAGGAGACATCCCAATGCCCCAGTTAAAAGATGTGAGAAGATTGTACTTAAAGACAATAAGAGAAAAAGAGGAAGACTTAAAAAGAACTGAAGTAAGGTGATCAAGGATATGACTATTCTAGAGCTTACTAAAGACTTGGCCCTCAATAGGAAAATTTGGTAAACTAGGCTAAGAGTAAAAGATCCTACATAAAGAGGTCACTCTTTATCCACATGTTTTTTGTACCTTTCCTTCCATTATTGTGTCTTTATTTAGCCCAAACACCTTTATTGATGATACTTCCCTTTAGTATTTTATATATTATTTTAAATATTTTTAATGTTTATTTTATTATTTATTAATATTTTATTAGTATTAGTGTTAGTATTTAGTATTTATTTGTATTTGTATTTATATAATATTTATTTATTTATTTTAGTTTGGATTTACTTATTCTTATTTTATTCTATTGATTCTTTTTTAGTACAATTATTTGTTTATAATTTTGGCTTTTATTTTCTTCAAATATTTTCAAAACCTTTTTTTGTGGGACTATCGTAAACAATGGGATTTATACTAGGATGTTATTGTTGTTGTTGTTGAAAGGTGGCTACTGACTCTCGTTAAGAGAATTAATACATATGTAATATGATGAAGTAAATAAGATCAAAAGAGATTAAAATGTGAGATATGACCTATGGTATAATATACTACATTTATTAAAAAGGGAAGATCCAATTTTGACATAGTTGATAGGTTAGTTGAAGAGGCAAACAAGTATCCCTCAATAAGAAGACTTCCTCCCCCAGAAGAGATAATCAAAAAGCTTATCAGTTGATATGGGAGCACGCACGTCTAGGAAGCAAAAGCCCCTAACACTGTACATTAATAGGTTCTATCCATATTTATTTTTAATTAAGTCATTTGTCATTATTCATAAGATTTAGTTTGTCAACCGTTTATGTTTTTATGCTTTGTACTAGAACTATAATATTTCAAATTTTTTATCTATTTATGTTAGGGTTAGGTACTCACTCTGGTAATCGGTATGATAACCAGTCCCAGACCACTCTCACCTCTGATCCCTCAAATATCCACTTTTTCTTGGGTAATGTATATAATTCTTATAGAAAATTATGAAAACCTTTTAACCTTTATGTTATAGGTCGAAAGGATTGAGAACTTTGAGCAAATATTTACAGAATCTAGTATTTAGACATTGGAAGATTTAGGATACCTATTTTGTTGTTTAGCTTGGTTACTTAATTAAATTTGATGTGCCATTACAAATAAGCTACATATGAACTTTTTAGGATCTCATTAGTGCCATTATTAAAATGTTATGATACACATAAAATCCTTTTCTATTTCCTTAGGGAGGGGGTTTAGCTAATGCCTTCTACAATATAATAAATGAATTATTTTAATTAAGATCTGTGTAAATTAAAAATCATGTAGGCTCAGAGATCTATTAGAAATTTAAAGCATGACCTTTTATATTGTTTAGGCCTCAATAATGAACAATCTATTTCATTCCAAATCCTTATAATTTGGAGCTTGTATTAGTTATTGACATTGCATAATTAATAAATTTTTTACTTCTATTGTAAATAAAAAATATATAAATGATTTAGTTTTTAGTACAATGCGGAGAGCTTTTTAAATATGATGTATGGTGGCCTTTATTTCAAATGGTCAAATTTTCAAGCTAGCATTCTAGAGCTTCATCTTACTAATTGATTTGATTGTCGTACAAGTGGTGAGATGATAATTACTAATTCATATGGTAGCTTTTAAACTTGTAAAGGCTTTTTATTGGAATTTTAATTTCTTTTAGACATTTATGAATTACAAAAATTTTTAAAGTTGAAAATGAATTAATAAGAAATGTAATTTAATAAGATACAAAGGTAAATAAGTTAGGTTGGCTTAAGTGCAAAGCAAACTTTAGACCATCTTGTTATAGCAAAAGAAGCCCTACTAAGTTAACTAGAATCTAAGGTAAGATAATGACTAGATGAAACATGTTTTAAGATATTGGAAGCCTATTGTTCACCACAATATTCACCTCCTTCTTCAATTTTCCCCCTAGCTTCTAACACCTCTAACTCACCTTCTTCCTTACCACATTTTCTACCATCCATACATACATATTGTATACTTCCTTATTATTCATAACTCTATCAATACTTACTCACCAGAAAGCTCACTTCTCACACATCCTAACACTCACTCGATCCCCACATATCACTCATCCTACCACCCTCACAAACCACACCTACCTCATCAGTGACTGTATTCGATTCACCTTTTTTTCCAGAACCTCCCCTAACCTTTTAACCCTGCCTATCTAGTTTTATATCAACAATTTATAACTTGTACCTATGAACTTACACTTCCCACACCTAACCTCAAATTGTTCCAATAACTCAGCTAGGAATTCTGCTTCAACCTTAACTAACTTGCCTACTACAAGCCTCATTAGCCCCCCATTCGAAAGACATGTACATAAGTTGTAGGTTATGCTAATCCAGAACAAAAATTAACATATTATCCTCCTAGTGAAACTTATAAGTATAGAATACTCTCTCTACCAACATAATTGTTGAAGGTTGGTGTAAATAAGTGGAGAACTACACTCTTTGGATTTTTCATTGATAAAGGATTACTTTTCTATTTATGAAGTAATGGGCCTTCAATAACTTGAAACAACATAGATTAGTGGATGTGTTAATGAATAATGAAGATGTGTTTCTATTTTGATTTCTGGCTCAGGAGAAGTCAAGTTAATGTTGCAATCTAGACCTTGGCATGTGCAAAATAAACCCTTGTTATTGCAAACATGGAGGTCATGACTCAAATTAGAAGACTTTAAACACAACAATATTCCCATATAGATATGACTACATGAAGTTCTAATTGAATATTGGACTACCGAGGGGCTCAGTCCTCTTGCTAGTTATACAGGACCAATAACTATGCTAGGATTTGCATTCTAGTTACTTCCTTATCTGACTGCTTGAAACCATTACCTTACATTTGGTTGATTGAGGACTTAGGACTGGTGGAGGATCAATTGAGGGTTACATATGATTGAAGGCCATAGTTAGGTGAGAAATATATGTGGAGACTAATAGGGAGGGTGCTTAAAATAGGAGAACACCAAGAGTTAATGGAAATGAGTAATTAGCAAAAGGAAAAACACGAAGAGACCTCAACAGAATTTCTAGCTGTAAAAGACATAGCAGACAAAGAAAAGACAATAAAAGTTTCAGCTGTCGTAGACATGGCAGACAAAGCAAACAAAACTACAACTGAGGTGATCAATAAAATGCAAGACATGTAATAGAAGAAAGAACAAATTGAAAATCCATATAGGCTTACATAGACAAGTGCAGATAAATTGGAAAAGAACAACTAAGAAACACTTGAAAAGTAGGCTCAACAATATATTCATAAAGACAAGGATTTTAAGACAATTATTAGAAGAAAATCAAGCAAAAAAAAGAAGCCCTCCTTAAAGAGACATGAATATCCTCACGTGGAATGTGAGAGGGGCTAATGCCCCTAATAAAAAGCTGATGATCAAGTATTCTATTTTGCAAAATAAAGTAGCCATTGCTGGAATTTTGGAAACTAGAATAAGAAAGGAGTGCTATGAACTACTAACTTATCTTTGTACCAACTGGCATATCATCTCCAATCACACCTATCATTTGAATGGAAGAATCATTATACTATATGATTCTAACATTTTATCTATTAACTCTTCTAAAATTAGAGATCAAATGGTGCATTTTTTTCGTCAAAATGAAGTAACTTAATTAGTAGGTTTACATAACATTTATATATGCACATAATAATGCATACCAGAAAAACTTCTTGTGGAATCAGATAAAGGACTTAGCTACTTTAACCAACTTACCTTGGATGATTTCAGGTGATTTCAACTCCATCTTGAAAGTAGAGAAAGTAGATGGACTAAGATCAATATGTAATCCTTGCATAAAACTTGGCAATTGTATAGAAGAAGCTTAACTTACTGGTTTGCCTTTAGGTGGATGTTTTTACTCATGGAACATCAAATAAAATGGTGATCGCCTAATCAATAAAAAGCTAGATAGAAGTGTTGCCAATCTATTATGGATGAATGTTGTCCCCAACTGTTTTTTCTTATACTTAAACAACATCCTATCTGACCACACCCCCATTTCAACCAAACTTGTAACAACAAAATTCAAATTTCCATTGAAGCTAGCTAGTTTTGAAAAAAGAATTTGGAAAGCACTGAGATCAAACATTAGAGGCACCAAGCAATATGTCTATGCAAGGAAAATGCATATATTCAAGCATGAAATGAAGTTGTTATACATATCATCTTTTCAATTGGCAATACAAGGAAGCCAATGTTGGCAATACATATCATCTTTTCAATACAGCAAGAAATGAATTGGAATCCATTCAATATACAGTTTACACAAATCCTAGATCTCAAATTTAGCAGTTGAAAGAGAGGGAAGTCCCAAAATGCTATACACAAGCACTCCATTATGAATACTCTCTAAAGAAGCAAAGAGATAGGGTTGATTGTGTTGGCCCCTGAATTTTTTTTATTTGATTAAGCGTGATTAGACTAATCGTTGGGGTCTTGCAAGATTTATATATGT
>JANVCQ010000006.1:22435755-22446935 GCA_025531925.1 Erythroxylum plowmanianum | reverse complement strand
TTTCTACTACAATTTCTCTCCAAATTTCAATGGCTCAAAATAAAAATTCTTAAAATCATGTATCTAATTTTTCAGTGCCATTGGACGGTCATTTTATGTACCGGAAACCAAATCAGTCTGTCACTTGTAAATTTTTCGATCCGCAAAGATATCCCGAAAAATTTCCAGAAAAATTTCTAAAATTCTACAAAAATGAAAAACACACAAAAATCCACTCCAATTTGTTTCTCACAATAACACATATGCCGGGAAATGTCATAAATGCATGTACAATCATGTGCATATATAAAAATTACAATTTATGCATATATGGAGACCATATTAGGCATGAACATGCCGAGACTAGTTTACACACTCATAACCCATTCCAAAATTATTATTTTACCCTTCCCATCGATGATGGGATGTTACAACAAACCATCCAACTATTTAGATTTTAGACGACCAAATGAACTTGAACTGCTATAAAAATTAAGGGGGCTTAAATTAAGTCTCAAACCATGCAGAACCTAAGCAACCAATCAGCATGTTGTTATATTAGTATTTGTTTGGATTGACATGCAGACTCCCCGTAAGGATTTCATGTTCTCTGAAGTTTCCCAAATCTTCGATTACCCGTGTATATAATTTATCACACCTTATTTTTAATTACAGAGCTTGAAGTAGATGATTTTCAAAGTTCCAAATTCAATAATTAAACTTTATTGTTTGATCTTATGTCATTTTAAAGTTGGCAAATATTTCTCCAGGAATTCTTAGAAATAAATTTTTTGTTTTATTATAATTTATAAATTTTCAAAGCCACAAATGTTTACCTTCAATTATATTAATCCCATAAAAAGAATTTTTTAAATTCATTGTCCTGAATGTTATAGTTGAAAATTGGATAGATTATTGGCTAACAAACTATGGATGAGCCGATTTCCCAATACATATGCTCACTTTGGTGCCCCTCTATATTCCAATCACTCTCCTATGGAGGTAGTTAATCTCAATTCTCCAGCTTCTTACAATTCTCCTTTCAAATTTTTTAACATTCTAACAAGCAGGGATGGTTTTATGGAGTTAGTACAAGAGGTTTCACATTTCGGAATTGCAACATTTAAAGCTTTTCAACTGATAAGGAAGTTCCATTTACATAGAAACAAACTAAAAATTTTCTACAAAGCAAATCAGTTCACCATCTTTACTAAGCTACAAAAAGTCAAGAGAGAGTTGAGAAGTGCTCAAGAGCCTTGTTACACTCCTCCGAACAACCCTATTTAAAGAAATACTGAGCCTATTAAGCTGGAGATGTACAAAAATGGTCTTCGAGAGCATGATTCACTTCTTATGCAGAAGGCTTGAATTACTTAGTTGAGAGACGGAGACTTCAACACTAAATTTTATCACAATATTATGCTGGCAAGGAGAAACATAAACAAGATAATTTGTCTGCAGGATTCAAATGGCTAGATGATTTCAAACAACAATTCTTTAAGGAATTTAATAGTCAGCTACTTTGAATCATTGCTTGGTGCTCCAAACTCTCCTGGTCTTACTAATGTTCAGGAGTTGGCAGATCTTATTAGCCCTCCCTCTTCCCTATCTCATGGGACACATAAAGCTTCAGGAGCCTTTTACCATGTAGGAAATTAAAGATGTTTTGTTCAACCTTAATCCATTGAAAGCACTAGACCCTAATGGCTTCAATGCCTACTTTTTTCAAAAAACATGGCTCATTACTGGCAAAGATAATTGAGGAAGTGGTGTTGGAATTTATGAATTTAAGGAAGATTTTGAGGGAAACCAATGCTACTCACATTTGTTTGATCCCTAAACTTCCCAATGCAAGTTGCCTTAAGGATTTTCGTTCAATCTCTTGTTTTAATACCATTTACAAGGTAATTTCAAAGCTTTTTGCTAATAGGCTTAAGGAGAATTTGAATCAAATCATTCATGATGCACAAGGTCCCTGGTAGATCTATTTCTGACAATATTCATTTGGTGCAAGAGTTTATGAAAGCTTATAGCTCAGGCAGATAAATTAAAAGTTGCTCTTTCAAAATTGAGCTCTCCAAAGCCTTTGACACGCTGCAATGAAGCTTGGTCCTTACTTGTTTGGAATGGATTGGATTTGCAATCTTCTTTATTAAATGAATACAGGCTTGCCTTTCAACCCCTTCTTATAACATCCTCATCAATAGTGCTCTAACCAACCAATTCAGAGGTTCTAAAAGCATTAGACAACGGGATCCATTTCCCTTATCCCTTTTTCATTGTTATGGAAATCTTAAATAGAATCATTTGCTTCAACTTAGCCAGCAGACCTGATTTTAAATTTCATCATAAATGCAAAGAATTATCTCTTTCTCATCTTTATTTTGCAGATGATCTGATCTTGCTTTCTGGAGCTCATCAGGAATCCATTTCTATCCTACATCAATTTATCATGAGCTTCTGCAGGATCTCAAGATTAAAAATCATTCATTGCAAGAGTGGGATATATTTCTCATGATGTTACCAACACTCAGAAACTTTAGCAGATTTTTTATCTCAACATCCCAAAAATGCCTTTCACTTATCTGGGAGTCCCCATTTCAACCAAAAAAAAAAAGGACACATCAGGATTGTTTGAAGATTCTGGAAAAATGCAAAAAAACTATCAATTGTTGGCAAAAAAAAGCTTTGTTTCAAGCATATAGAGTTTATCTCATCATTTTTGTTTTGAACAATCTTCATACACATTGGATTACTCTTCTTCTTCTCAAAAGAATTATTAAAGAGACACAGAAATGCATCAAAAACTTTCTCTATTCAGGCAAAATTGACAATACTAAAAGTGCCAAAGTCATATGGGAACAACTTTGTTAGAAGAAGCAAGAAGGGGAGCTTAGCCTCACACCAATTCACACTTTTCAAACTATGCAAGTAGCCAAAAGAATTTGGATATTGTTCAAAGATAAAGAATCTCTTTGAAGTGAATAGATCATGAGTATTATCTCGGAAGAACCAACTTATGAAAAAAAATTTAAACAAGAGTTTGCCTAGCCTTTTATTCAACTTATGAGAAATAAGCTCATTATCTACCAATTCATCAAAATGCAAATAAGGAATGGAGAAAGAGCATAGTTCTAATTTGACAATTGGACTTCACAAAGTCCTCTTAACCTGAAGGAAGATGTCCTTCCTCTTCTTTCAAGAATCTCACTTGAAGCACGAGTTAACAGTGTAATTAACACTTTCAATGTAAAGGTGCTGATAGGCTTCAGAGTTACTTTCCTAGCTATCAGCCTAATTCACAAAACCCAGACAACATATCTGGTCTTTAAGCAACAACAGTGACTACTCAAACCCCTCATGCATTAATGCTCATAAGCCTTATAATCCTCTCATTCCTTGGCACAATATAGTGTGTAAATAGTCCTTAAAGCCAAAAGCCTCTTCCATTACTTAGCTTGCATCTAGAAATAGATTGAAGATTAAGGACAAGATAAGGGGTTCAAATGACAAATTATGTGAATTATATGTGACTTAACTCGAAAATATAGACAATTTATACTTCAAATGCAATTTCATCTTTTCTATTTGGACAAGCATTCTACTCTGAATTGATATTGTCAAGAATCAAATTGGAATAGAATTTTAGGATAAGCTGATCATAAATTCAACTCAATAGGGAAAAATAGAGTCAATTTTAGTATATGCCTCAATTGTACAATGTATGCCATTTGGCGAGAAAGAAACCAAAGACTGTTTAACAAGGTTATAATAGGTAAGTACGTCCTAATTCCCAATCTTCATTATTGGATAAGGAAAAAACTAGTAGCCCATCATATTGAAGAACATTTGAGTTCTTTCTTAAGAAGATAGTGAAATCTCTAACTTCCTAGCTTTTCCCTAAGGTTGTATATATGAGCATTGCACTTCTTTTGCTTGATCAAGCTTTGTAAAGACACAAATTGCCTTTCATGGCTTAATAAATTCTTTTACCTTTCAAAAAAATAAAAATAAAAATAAAAATATTTAGAATTTAGACAACTTTTATTTATTTACAGCTTTTTGCACAGCAGCAAGATTTTATAGATAAACATAAAAATCTTTCTCATTGCCTTAATCAGTTTTTAACTCCTCAGCATCTTTAAGCAGACAGTAAAGCAATCTCTTACCATGAAAACATAACATGCATTCCGGCAGGGGAGAAATGGGCAAAACCCTTAATTAGCTTGAACATGAGGAGAACATGAAAGCATACAAGTCCTGCAATGGCAACTCCAATTTATAAGCTAGCTTCACACCTAGCAGAACGTAACAAGTTCCAAAGATTGCCCTCTAACGACACTGCACAAATAAAACACCCAGCTTTCATTTTTTGGATGATCGAAAACCACCGAAACCCATTGTAGCTGCAATGTCAGGATCAATGTCAGCTTCCTCTTCTGCTTCCTTCTCTTTCTGTACCTATGAATGGATCACAAAAGAAAAAAGAAAGAAAATCATAAAGTATAAAATCTGACTTTCGCACCCAAAACAAAAAAAAAACAGAATGAGAGAACGAAAACAGAAGTGGAAAGCTTTCCAGCCTTTCACCCTAGTGTTTGTATCTCAGCAAAAGAAGATTGTGCATGGCATTTAATAATACTTCCTTATGCGTAGAAGTTCAATAGCACTAACCTTTGTGCGGCATTTAATAATACTTCCTTATGCGTAGAAGTTCAATAGCACTAACCTTTTTCTCTTTCTTTCTTTCTCGGCGTTGGCGTTTCCTCTCTTCCTCTTCGTGTTGCTGTTTCAACACCCGTTCATCAAGATCTGTGAGACAAGAATTAGGAAAGTACAGTCAACTTATTACTCATAAGTGAAACCAAGTGGAAGTATCATCAAGATCATCATAAACAAAGTACTTCATCATTTATTTTCTTATCTGCTTTGATGTCTTACCTTCAAGTGTAAAGCTGCTTGGATCTTTGCGTTTCTTGAGAATTTCAAAACGTTGTTGGACCTGCACAGATTGAAAATTTAACAAAAACAAATATATGCAGCTTCTTACTAATACAAGGGTGCTAATTGGCCTGAGCTAAATATTCTATAGATCGTCTTGAATGTGCATCTTTACAATGTTACCAGCTCCTATAATATGGAATGCTAACAAAGCAAGTAACTTTTAATAAAATGCACTAGAGACTTGATGATGTAGGACAAGCAGAAGAAATCAAACTAGTAGCTCAAAACTTGTAAAATCTGGCTGTTGGAATTTGAATTTCAAGTTTGAGATTTCAGTTTAGGTTGTTGGAATTTCAGGTTTGGAGTAATTAGAATTTTAGGATTTAGTTGCCAGATATTTATGCTAGAATTTTGGCTCTTGGTTGCTGGAAATTCAGGCTAAAAATGCTGGAATTTTAATGAGATAAACAAGCAATGGAGGATAGGGAACTAGAAATCACTCTACGAATCACTCTTAGAAAAAACATAGACAAACTTTACCTTAAATGACAAATATGTCAAGTTCAGAAGTTGAAAAATTACAAGTTTGGAATATCAACATAAGAAATGAGGTGGCATATTGGAAAAACTATAGAGGAATTACATCCTTTTCAAAGCAAGGACAACAGCTGAAAAAAAAAAAGAAGGGGAAAATCAATTTTTGAATATGGATTTTAAAAGTTAAATCCAGACTTGTATGATTAGTATTTACCACGTTTTGTTTCAGGGTCAATTTCAGACAAACTGAGGAGGATTGGTGCAAAGAAGCTTACAATTTATAAAAGAAATATAAGAGAGCAAATCATTTAACCACAGCTTTAATTTGGGAAGATAAAGAACGAGAATTGAAGTAATAGCAAAGACAACAAGGGCTAAAATTTACTTTATACTAAGTTTTCTTGTTAAATTGGAATTAGTAATAAGTTGGACATTATGCTAGGTGCTTAAAAATTAAAACTATTTTAAAATAAATAATTCTTATTAGTGTAGGATTCAATTATAATTCTTAGTTAGGAATCTCTTTACTGTATAATAAAGATTTATATATATACACACACTCAGCCTTCAATATTAATAACATGAATTTTCTATATAATAGTTTTAAATTAGGTGTGATGCTCTCTTCTAATAAGAGTGAGTCTTAAACTTGAAGTGATGCCTAATTCTTTATCCCATTGCTTGTTGGACTCACTAAAATTCTAGCACTTCTAACCTGAATTTTCAGCAACCAGAGCCCTAAAAATTCTAGCCTAAGTTTTCATCAACCAAATCATAAAATTCCAGTTATTCTAAATCTGAAATTCCAACAACCTAAGCTGAAATCCCAAACCTGAAATTCAAATTCGACAGCCAGATTTTATAAGGATAGAGTGTTCTAGTTATTAATTTGATGTCTCTTCTGCTAGTCGTTTGTACATTAATCAATCAGTGGGAATTAGCTTTATGTTGACCTCCCATTTCTCTTATTCCAACTCTCAAGAGCTTTAGAAGTTCAAAGTTTAATAAAAGAAAAAGAAAAGCATATCAGTGCTTCGTGTATGTACTTGTTCAAGAGATGCTCGTTCAACACGCATAGACATTCCCAATGCTCTTTGATCTGAGGAAGAAATGTACAACCATATGAATGAAAAGCATAAAAGTTTGACCACACTACAAGTAGGCAGAAAATCTAAATTGCGAACAACTTACGCTTCTTTCCATTGATGTGATCGAGGTAGTTTGCTGAATCCTTTACGACACACTCACAAACAGAACAGTAGTAGCCAGCCTAAAATGATAGGCATCAGAATATGTTAGCGAAGCACAAATTGAGTAGCATCCCCAGTAACCAAGTATCCTTTCCTTCTAACCAGATATAGTATGATTAATTGCCACTAATATTGCGTAAGATGGTACTGGTTATCCATTTTGCCCAAGGCAGATCTCACCAAAACAATAGAAACCAACAATTAGACACCTAGCCTAATCATAACCAACGAAACTCTTACCACTCATTGAACACCTACATTTAAGACTCTAGCCAACAAATTGATCATTAAACAGTAGTTTACTTGAATAGAAGCACAATCTGCTTCCAAGTTAGAAGTTCCATCTCGAAGTGATAATAACCTACATCAAATGTCTGGCCAAGACTAACCACTTAGCAAATAGGGAACAACAAAAACCTTTAAGAATCCATCAACTACCCAAATATTGGACATCATGTAGTAAAGAACAATGCTTTTCTTCACAAGGAATAACAAACAAAAAAAGATAAGAAAGGAATGATTCGAGTTGAGGAATAAATTCTTGAACAGGTGCAGAAAAAATGGATTTACGTTTACCCAAGGATATCACTTTTGGTCTCTAAGAAACAATCAAGTGTCCATGAAATGAAAAATAAGGAAGAAACAGACTGCAATAATACAAGTACAAACCTGTTGGCTTAGAGGTGCAATTGGAGTAACAACCTGAAAAGAAATGCACAAATGCAATTAGTCATAGTTGACAAGAAAACAAGGAACAAATGGGACTCTTTAGCCTAGCTGTCATCTTGCTATACAAAACTAATTATATCCGTAAAAAATCAGTCAACATTCCAAGAATAAGCAAAATAATGACTGATTTTGTTTTAAAAATCCAGAAATTGTTCTACGCCATGAATAAAAAACTAAGCGCCATAGAAGCTGCAGTGAGCCCCTTTCCGCAGAAAATAAATTCTTATTATCCCCATAAAATCAATAAACTAACCTGAGTTTTGCCTAATCGAGATTCAAGATCAACTTCGTAATCCCTATGCTTCAAAGGCTTCCTTTGCACTGGAGGAGCTTTTGCTGGACATAAACACAATCATCAAATCACAAATACACTACACGAGAGTACTTAGAATTCTAGTTCATTTTAAATAATTAACTTACACAAAAAGCAAGAAATAATCCAATTGGAAAGGTAAATAATCATTTTTGTTCATTTCATGTAACGCTAGATTATCAAATTCGTAAGGCTCTCTTGTCAATAAGCCTTTGTAAGAACTTGGCCATTTCTTTTGGAAATTAATTAAATTCTTCAATTTCCAAAAAGAAAAAAGAAGAGAAACTGAAGTAGGGAAAAGTAAAACTCTTACATTTAGATTTGAACTTCGCATCCGCCTCCTAAAGCAATAACTCAAAAATTTTCAGAATGATCATCGACAGCAGAAAAAGAATATGAAGAAAAGCATAGAAATAATTATATAGAACCTGTTTTTCGCGTTCACGAGCGCGTTCCAAATACTCTTCTTTGTCGAATTTCCTTCTAAACGTGTTATCAACGCCAACAACCTGCACTTCATAAAACGGGAAAAAGAATAAGAATGAGGAGGAGAAGGAGGATTTGGTGAGCTAATCATAATAGCAAAATTAAGCACAAGGAGAAAACATAGAGGTAATTACATTGTTTTGAGCCATTGATGAACTTGTGATGAATATATAGAAACTCAAAACTCAAAATTGGGATGTAAACCCTAAACGCTGGCTTGAGAGTAAATTCCTTCTAACTCAAATTCTTGGCTTGAAATCCTGAGCTATACAAGTTCTTAGTGATAGAGAAACTTCTAACGATGATTGTCTCTTTGTCTCCACCTGCTGGTAAAGTTTTGAGGCTTTCAGCACAGATGAAATATTAAATCCAATGTATGATTTTTTAAAAAATTCTTGTATTGTAAAGTTAAAATAAATACTTAAAAAATATTCAATATGCTTAACCTTCACAATAAATGAATATAATATTTTGAAGTCAGTTGCACTTCTATAAAGATTTTATTTTTTATTTTTCTTTAATTTTCTTAATTTTCTTTAATTAAGAAAATTAAAGAAAAAGAAAATTAACCTATTCTTTAATTTTCTTAAGGGATAACTCAATTTTATATTTTTTATCTAGTGATATTATTCTTTGTAGAAAGAAATACTGTTTGTCTTTGATTTTATTGGTGTAAGCAAGTAAGGAGCTCATAAGAGAATCCAAGCGAGATATTCTTAGAGTCTAGAAGAGAGTCGTTCATGCAGGGACTCAGCTCTATAGACGTGACAGTGGCCATCAGGTAGTGTTTTCCCCATCTTTGTACTATTTCTACATTGCTGTTGTTTAGGACAAGCTACATCGCCTTGAACTTCAAGGGGAATTCGCATCATCAGGTATCTAAGATTTTTAGTTTTATCTTCATTATTATTAATATAATTAGTTTTATTAGTAGTTATTATTATTATTTTTTATTTTTATTTTTATTTTTATTTTTATTTTATTTTATTTTATTTTTATTTTTAAATCATTTGTATTTGTATTTGTAGATTTATTTTTATTTATTTATTTATTTATTATTATTATTATTTATTTGTAAATTTTAGTTTTATTATTTTGCATGTCATAGAATATTGCCAATTTTTACTTATTTACTCTTTTAACCTACATCTTTTTTATCCTGATACATCTACATTTGGGTCTATTGGAAACAGCCTCTCTACTATGTAGAGATAAGGCTGCGTACTATCAGACCCCTCAGATCCTGTTGCACTGTGAGACTTCGGGGATTAATGATGATGATGATGATCATGATCATATCTCTCAAAGGGTAATAGAAGTGGGGTTTTGCTCCTCACACTATCGTTTCGAGTCCCTCAAACGAGTGGGACTTAACTGGTAAGAAAATAGACATGCGGGTAGACATTGGGTGACGAACTTATATAGTAAATTACGTAACTATCCATTTTCAATCAATTAATTTTTTGAAGGTTGAGAAAATTATAACTCTCTAACCGAAGATACTGAGAATTTTTAATCTTTTATGGCATTTGATTGATTGAAATGATCATTGCATTACTGATATATTATTAGTAATAAGTTTTTTTTAGTTGAAGAAAATATATAATATATAATCCAAGCTGTATCTTTATTTTTTGAGTTTAGAAAAAAAAGTAAATTCATCGACCTCTTATCTTCTTTTTTATTCCACGCAGCTTAGGGATAAAATTAAGTATATGCTGGATAAAAATATCCTTAAGAAATTGACATAATTACTTGGCTAGAAAAACAAGAAGCTAATGCCTACTTTATCTTTTCTTACTTCTTCTCATACTTTTTCAATGTTCTACGACTCCAATTCATCTTTTCTTCTTCCACATTTGCTTCCCTCGCATTCAAATCAAAAGATTTCACATTATATAATAATAAACATACTCTCTCTAGTTTCTAATGTCAATGTTTTCACCCTTCTTCAGATCGTCAAGTTTGTCTTTCTCTATCTCTCTCTAATATTGGTATTAGATTATTTGAGTTAGGGTTTCAGTTAAACTGTTTAAAGTGATATATAAGAAGCTAAAATCAAACATGAGTTTGTTTGGGTTTTTCTTTTTATGTTCTATAATTGCCTCTTTTAACTATGGAAACATTATCTTCAAAAATTAGGTGCTTTTAATCAACATCATAAGTATTTAACTTTTGGGCATTATTTGTTAAGGTATCACTTCTGTTTTCTCTCTTACTCTACTTTATGTCATCAACTATTTTGAATTATTTCATGGTTGTTTTCTTACATCGTACCTTTTTTGAACAAATTTATGTGAACATATTAGAAAATTTATTCTTGTAGCCATGACTTGTTTGAGTTTGAGTAGAAATGTAGAAAGAAGAAAAAGTGATACAAGAAGCCATGGCAATGGAGATCAAGGTGCAACACGCCAAGACAAGCTTACTTTGCCAAGTAGACTATTATAAGGCAACGTGCAGCACGGCTTAAACAAGCATTTCAAGGGTTTGTTCAAAGTCACATTACATCTCACCTTGATGATAAGACCGAAACATCCATGGAGAATTCAAGTGGAGTATTCAAGCTTGTGATTCTTCTAGAGAGGGCATGTGGAGGGGCTAATACTTAGCCAAATTTCAAGACAAGTTTAATAATTCTTATGGATTTATTTTAATACATTGGGCTTGTTATTCATCCTTTGTTTATTAGGCCCAAAGAGACTTGTTATTGGTTGGGTATTTATTAATACTTGCCTTAGTTTATTTAAAGTTAGTTTTGGACAACCAAGCGTGTGGACCTCCCTAATTATACGAAATTGAGACCCAAACCCAAAGAAAATAGAAGAATTGAACACGTCACAAGTGATTTCCTTGATAAGTAATGCAATCCTTGAAGTAACAATAAGAAGAACACACCTTTCTTGAAGAGAATATCTCTCAATTTCGTTAATCAACAAATC
>JANVCQ010000006.1:22423370-22435655 GCA_025531925.1 Erythroxylum plowmanianum | reverse complement strand
GCAATGGAGATCAAGGTGCAACACGCCAAGACAAGCTTACTTTGCCAAGTGGACCTATTACAAGGCAACATGCAGCACGGCTTAAAAAAGCATTTTAAGGGTTTGTTCAAAGTCACATTACATCTCACCTTGATGACAAGACCGAACCATCCATAAAGAATTAAAGTGGAGTAGTCAAGCTTGTGATTCTTCTAGAGAGGGTATGTGGAGGGGCTAATACTTAGCCAAATTTCAAGACAAGTTTAATTATTCTTATGGACTTGTTTTAATACATTGGGCTTATTATTCATCCTTTGTTTATTAGGCCCAAAGAGACTTGTTATGAGTTGGGTATTTATTAATACTTGCCTTAGTTTATTTAAAGCTAGTTTTGGACAACCAAGACAAGTTCAATTATTCTTATGGACTTATTTTAATACATTGGGCTTGTTATTCATCCTTTGTTTGTTAGGTCCAAAGAGACTTGTTATGGGCTGGGTATTTATTAGTACTTACCTTAGTTTATTTAAAGCTAGTTTTGGACAACCAAGCGTGTGGGCCTAAGTAGAGTGATCCATTAGGCCCATCCACCCCCTTAGGTTTATTTAAGTTATTTTAGTCTTATTTAAGTTAGTTTAGCCCAATCCTAAGTGGATTAGGATCAGATTGCATTATTGGGCTATAAACTCCTAAACTAGTTAGGATTAGGCTTGTTTTAGCATTAAAGGGTCTTGTAACCTATTCATTTTAGGTTTAGGATGTGGGCAAGGGTATAAATACCTTATTTTATCCTTGTAAACATCATATTTGGTTGATTAACGAAATCGAGAGATATTCTCTTCAAGAAAGGTGTGTTCTTTTTATTGTTACTTTAAGGATTGCATCACTTATCAAGGTAATCACTTGTGGCATGTTCAATTCTTCTATTTTCTTTGGGTTTGGGTCTCAATTTCGTATAATTGGGGTTTGAACTAGTATGTTCTTATAATAGAAAGATTGGGGTTTTGATTCAATAGGATTAGGGGGTTTTAAGAACCATGTTTTCTTGGAGTTTTCGTATCAAAAAGGCTTATGGTTGTCTTGACTATATGGTTGGAAATGTTTAATGTTGTTAGTTGGTTATTGAATTTATTGTCACTAAAGGCATCTTTATACAGTTATAGGCCAACAAGTATATGTTATTTTCTTGATTTTATGCAAGATGATGTTGTGCTAGTTTCTTGCATGGTTGATTTGCATAATGTGGGAACATACAATGTTGACACTAGATTTAAAGCTAGCTATCTAAATGAATTAGAAAAATTGGTAGAAACAAATAATCATTCCAAGGTTGTTTTATACTGTAATTGAGACTATATATATTCAATGTACTACACATAGCAAAGTTTATATAGTCTCCTCCCATATTTAGAAAGTGAAAAATAGATGGAACCTCTAGAACCATATTTCTCACAATGGTATAACAACAAAGCAAATTGAATGACCAAATAAAATGCATGTCAACCAACTTACATCAGCACCCAAGTTTTTAAGGTTGAAGTAAAGAAACTAAAACAGTTAGTTGAAGCTACACATGGATTTGATAACATATTATCATATCATGGCTCATTTAAATAATCTTGGTGGCTTTGGTTTCTTTAGCTCTATGTTTTTATATGTTACTAGATCTTTTAAAAAAGCTTATAAACCAAATATTACACCCAATTTCTTCATTTCACTATAGAAATAGAACAAATAATCTTTTGGTTTTATTCTCTTAAGAATTTTTTTTGGTTTTAGCCCATAACAATTATGAATATTTTAGTCTTTTATTAGTTATTCCTTTTTTATTCCGAATTTATGTTTTCAAACCAAACATTAGCATTACATCATTAATAGAAATTCTTATGAATAAACTATACTAAATAATATATATTCTATATATTTCTCATATATTTTATTCCTAAAGAATCACTATGCTATTCTTTATCTATTTATGTAGGTGAACCAAATACCCTATTAAATTAAAAGACTCTTAAACTGATTAATTTAGTAATTTTACTTTATGAGTCACTCCTTAAGGACAAAAACAATCATTTTTGTTAATACGTCAATCTCATGTTTAATTTAGAGTATGTAAGTGATAGTTAAATTATAAAAAATAATTTAATTTACTTAAATCAGTATGTATGTACCTAATTTGTTACTCTAGAAAGACCCTATATTAAACCAATTAGAGTCGTGGGCTTTATCTAGGTGAAAAAAGGTATCCTTGATTTCTTAATTTGTTACTTCCTTAATCATCTCAATATAAATATGATTAGGAAAAGAGCCAACAAGTACATTTCTAAGTTTATCATACAGAAGTGATGTATAGTTGTGGGTCCTTAAAAAAATATTAAGTGCTCATAGGCAAGCTCCTTATGGCTTTCCTTCTCATATATCTCCTTCCCTTTATAATTACATAATCAAACTATCTTGTTTCTGTTTCTTTTGGCTTATATAACATTACATAAGTACTTTAAGTTCTTGTCACCATTTTCAACCGCAAGATTCTATATTTTTTCATCAATGATGAATTATAAGTTTCGAATGTAGAAACATGCCTCCTCATCTCTATAGTATTATGTTTTTTAAGTGATGAATTAGTAGGATTTAAGACAAGTTTCTCTTAGTAATTATTAAATGAATTAAGTGCCTTTTTGTTCTCCAAGAGCATTAGATTAGTGTTATTTTTTTAAATGTTAATAATTCTGACTTGATGGCTTTTAGCTTTTGAATACATTTGTAAGCTTATGAGCCTCTCACTTCAAAACTTAGGCCTTTGATAATTGCCTCCCCGAAACTTATATACTTTAATAACGAGTTAAAGAATTTATATAGAGATTTTATTTTTGCCATTTGCATCCTTAGTTTGAATTACAATCGGTGTACGGCCCAAGGCAAAGTAATTGACAAAGTTAGCAAAGATAAGAGCTTGACATTCAAGCATAATTCACCATGCATCTATCAAGTTTTTTCTGTAAGAGCTAGCTCTTGTATTGTTTACTATTCTATGTAAAGTCATTATATGTGTAGCATAAGTCAATTAGCTTATTTTGGTTTCTATTAGACCAACAAAGTGAGGTTTCTTTAGGCATAAGAAATCCTTGAGTGTTATTTATTTATTTAGGCTATTCAAGCTCAATTATAATATCTTACTAGTTATTAAATCATATTTTAATATCATCAGGAGTTTTATTATTTAAAAAGTCTACCCCAATATGAAGGCAAGTCTACTGCAATGTTTTATCATTATTCTTAATTAGTTTGTATATCAATTTAGACATAATTAATTGTGAAGGATGTAAGTTTGGAGTTTGATGAATGCAACCTTATTGTCAATTTTATAGACAAAATTGTATAAGGTGTTTATTAACCACGTGTAAGTAATGATCACCATTAGACAAAGAAAGCATGCCACTTGTCCTATTGATTAGTTATAAATTTATATTAATTATGATTTCTAAATAATTCATGGTTAAATCAAGCTATTAAAACAAAAGCA
The DNA here is from genome assembly GCA_025531925.1 of Erythroxylum plowmanianum. Taxonomy (NCBI): domain Eukaryota; kingdom Viridiplantae; phylum Streptophyta; class Magnoliopsida; order Malpighiales; family Erythroxylaceae; genus Erythroxylum; species Erythroxylum plowmanianum. Next base: position 22,432,150 of record JANVCQ010000006.1, on the reverse strand, counting down.
TCACAATTCAATGCAAGATAACTTTAATCACAATTAATATCACCTTTAGTGGGATAATAATTTTAAGAATAAGTTTGGATATCAAAGACATTTTAATTATTTTAGAAATTAAAATGAATTAATAAAAGCCACTAATAGGTGAGTATAAAGTACAAAAGGCATAGTTAACCACATTACAAAGGAAGCATTAATATTGTTTGCAGGACACATAAGACAAAATTCTAAATAGAAATTTAGAAAAGCCTAAACTAGAGAGGAAATAAGTTTGTTTATTTAAAGTTGTAATGCATTTATATTATAAGGCAACACGAGCGTGTTAATGATAAGCCTCGTTTATGTCAAAGGGAGACACATACATGTCAATAGAGCACATATAAGTGTTTTTTAAAGAAGGAAACATAGTTGTGTCATGGGGGAGACATAGTCATGTCACTGCAGAAAACATAGGCATGCTAAAGGAGAGACACAACCATGTCTAAAAGGAAATAAGTCGTGCCAAAACTATAGTCATATAGGGTGGCCCTAACCATTCCATAATTTGAGCAATATGAATTCCTTAAGGAGTCAAATATTCCATATCATGATCATTACGTCACTATTGTCAAGATTTCAGCTGCAATATACAATTACTCTATAATAAAAACAACTACTACTATAACAAGAACATCTCAGTAAAAATCTCACTGAATGCGAGGTCTAAGGAGGTAAAAAAGTGTGCAATCTTACCCTTAACTAGTAGAGGTTGTTTTTAATAAACATAAGATTCAGTTATTCCCCTTATTGAAAATATGGTGACTTGACTCAAGTTTTAGAAGACTAATTTATGCCTTTGAAACTCTTAGCATTATTTTCTCTCCATATTGCATACACTATACACCCAAAGTAGTTTTAAAAATTATACGATCTCCCTTACACATATGATGAGGTTAGCTTGCCTATGGAATAATGTCCTATTGTTCAAACCTTTGATAGTGGTGGTTACAACATCTATTGAATTTTCACTCTAAGGACTAGATTATAATAACATTTGAAGATTAAGTGGCTACTGGTCTTAGGATCTTGATTACATAAATTATAGATGGGGTAATTCAATGGAGCCCTTCAACCTGTCAATAGTGGTTAATTTTTTTTATAGCTAGCCATAGTATAAAGGAGATCTTAAGAAGGCTATGTTTGATCCACTCCAACCTAAACATTGTAACATTTGGTGAAGGTGATATGAATATCATCTGACATGTTTTCTTTGTGGAAACTCCTAAAGATGTCTCATCCATATAACAGAATCTTCCAGGTTCTTTTTTGATTATATTCAGGTATCTTATCTAATACAAGAGAGAAACTCATGATATTGCAGTACCATTCATTCCATAAAATCATTTCTTTAACCTTAACATTATTCGTTAACATATGCATGCTTTAGACTATTTAGTTCAAGGATTTTTTTTAGAATCCTACCTCATTTCAATTTTCATACCATAGCCATGTGTTATTCACATTCCCAATTTATATAAGTAGTCCCTTTAACTTTAATAGTTAAATCATAGTCTAAAAAGAGTCAGATGTAGTGTTAATTTTCTAGAAGCTCCTGCCTTCTAAGTAATGTGCATGAATCTATTACACCTATAATGATTCTTTATAAGTGTGGAGTCTCTAAGTTCTTCAACCTTTCAATACTAGATAACTATAAATCCATCTTAGTCTCCACACATTCTTTTACATATCCAATTCTCTCCATCAATAACATAACTTCATCCATATAGATGAGTTTACCTATAAAACCTGTTAAATAACTTAACCTAATTGTTAAAGAATATTTTAGACATGTATTTTGCATATTGATCTAAAATGAAATATGCTTCATCTTTAGTTTTTCCATATGCAGACCATATCTCTATTTTTTTAAGAAGACAAGTTTATTGTTTATATACTGAGGACCAAGTTAAAGAATTCTTTGGATATAAGCTTTTGAGTCAGACTTTAAGATGAATAATCCTTTTTCTTTGATTAATAATTCCTATAATCTCATTTTTCTTCCACACATTTTGATTCCAAGCATTTATAACAAGATATATAGATCTTTTATCAACAAAGAAACAAAGGATGGAAGTTGACCATTTAAAAGCACTATATTTTAGACTTCTACTAGAGGAGAAACTATGATGATATAATAGGCCTTTGAAGGAGGGATAAATTTGAGCTTATCAACTTGTAACAGGTCATCAACAACTTGGCACTAGGTGGATTTTTCAATCAAAATGTTAGGCTAATTGTATCCAATAAAGAGACTTTTGTTCTCTAAAAGAGGAGTTACAACATTGAGGAGGGTTAATGGTATAAGTGAGTGAAGATTAACGGGAGTAACTAGGTGAGACGTATTAATAGAAGTAAAGGGAGAATGATTATATATCTTAACAATAGTTGGTTGAAATTTTGAAATCCTTTTATAGTAAAGAGCTCATTTGAAAAAGTATTTTATTCGATTTGCTTATAGAGTAAAGTTTAGGGGCAAAGGTAAACATAAGGAATGAGATCTCTAAAGCTACTCACTCTACAAAATTCGCAAGCAGTGGCTATGCCACACACCTACCTTTCTAGCTAAGTCCAATATGAATGGTGGTAGTCCCTCTTCAATTGGAGAAAAAGTGGATTTAGGCTCGAAAAGTTGAAAAAAATCTAAATTTATCATCGTCATTCGACAAAGAGAGAAATCTCACTCCTAAACCATCAACCTCATCCACGTGGATTAAGAAATGGCTTTCTCTGAAGGTTTCTTTGTCGGCCCCAAATGACCAAGACCAGTGATAAAAAGTGGAAGGTGCTTACTTTCAGCCACCTTTCTTTTGATTCCGGCAACAAAAATTTATTGAAGTCACTAAAAGAGGAATTAAATGAAATACAAAAGTATAACACATTTGTTGCAACATTGATTAAAAAAAGGAAATGATGAGGAAAAAATGGGTAACTTATTGAATGGTCAAGTCCAAATATTGAGATATTGTAATATTGTGAGAATATTTTGCGGCATGATATTAGGAAGTAATCCTATTTTAGGATTCTTATTTTAGGGAACTTCCCTTAGTTGTGTGGCCATGAGAATTCCTAGGCCTTCTAGGAATTCGTATATATTTTGTGTATAAATATTCTTTGTAATCAATGAAAACAAAAGAGAATTTTTCCACTTTTACATGGTATCAAAGCCTAGGTTATATCCTAGGGAACCCTAACCACAAAACCTATGAGACTTTGTAAGGTGAGAGATTCAAAACTCAAATCCAAAATTTTTTAATAAAAACCATTCGACATTATGGATAGAGGAGGGGATGATCAAAGCAAGAAACTTGAGCTTACATCTCCATATTTTCTTGGATCTCAAGATAATCTAGGGAATGTGATCACGCACATTCAGTTGTGTGGTGAGAACTATGACGAGTGGGCTAGGTCCATTCGTTTGTCATTGAAGGCAAGGAGGAAATTTGGCTTTATTGATGGTGACTGTCACCAAGCTAGAGGAGAAAGAAAGACTCGAAGATTGGCAAATAGTTCACTCGATGATTGTTTCATGGATTATAAACACAATCGAACTGAATCTCCGTTCTACTCTTTCACACTATTAAGATGTTAATTTATTATGGAAGGACTTAAAGGAGCGATTTTGTGTTATTAACGAACCAAGAATTCAACAACTCAAGTTGTCCCTTGCGGATTGTAAACAATCTAAGAACGAGGTCGTGGTTAATTACTATGGTCGTCTCAAGTAGTTGTGGGATGAACTCACAAATTATGAGCTACTTTCAGGTTATGAGTGGGGTGGATGCACATGTAATCTTAGTGCAAAATTTGCAAAATTCTAGGAGATGAATCGCTTGCATCGTTTTCTTATGGGTCTTGATGGTGCTTATGGCGTGGGGAGATCTAATTTACTCTCCTTAGACCCACTTCCTACATTAAATCGTGCATATCAAAGTGTGATTGAAGAGAAGCGTTTGTGTGTAGGTGGTTCGTCTAGAACTAAAGATGGACGTGATGATGTTATGGCCTTCAAGGTGCACCTAATTCTAAAAGGAAAGGGAAAAGTTGATAATTCTGATAAATTTTGCTATCGTTGCAATCATGAAGGTCGTGACGAGAGCTGATGTTTTCAACTTATTGTGTTCCCCGACTGGTAGGGGGAATCACCCTCATAGTAGAGGAGGCCTAGGATGAAGTAATGCTGCAACAGGTCATGGTGGAGGCCGGGGCGCGAGTCGCAATAGAGGCACACGTTCACAAGTGCGCGCGCACATTACTACTGTCAGCAGTGCTAACGCACAGCAGGGGGTGTGACGTAGAAGCAGGCGAGTGGTAGGAGTTGTTAGGCCTAGTGGGACTGTCTACAACACTATGGTAGTAGCTTTTGGACCTTTTAAATCTTTTTTAAAAGCCCTCTGATCGGTTAAATTTTAAGAGTATTATGTCTTCCTGGATAATTGACACAGGAGCCTCGAACCACGTGACAGGAGATTTATCTTGTATGATAGGTCTATGAAAAATTGTGAATTGTTCGATGGGATTGCTGGATGGGAAGAAGGTCAATGCAAATTAAGAGGGGAGCGTGATATTGGATGAAGGATTAAAACTTGATCACGTTCTTTATGTACCTAAATTGACGTGCAAAGTTTAATTTCTATGTCTCAGTTGATAGATGAGTCAAATTGTATCTTCAAATCACTGATAACTTGTGTGTTATATAGGACCATATAATGAGGATGCTGATTGGAGCAGGTAAATGAAGGGATGGACTCTATTGTTTCTGTGGTGTTACTCAAGTGCAAGCTTTGACTATTGATAAAGAGACTTTAATGGACTTATGGCATAGACGATTAGGACATCCGTTAGAGAAAGTAGTAAAGTTAGTACCTAATGTGACTCATTCTCGTATGAGAAAAAATAAAGCATATGATGTATGTCAATGGCAAAGCAGACTAGAGATAGGTTTCCCATTAGTAAACATAAAGTTGATGGTGTTTTTGATTTGATACACTATGATTTGTGTGGGGTTTGTAAGATACCTTCGTCTTGTGATGCATCATATTTTTTGACTATAGTAGACAATTATTCTCATGCAACTTGGGTTTATTTGTTATATGACAAAGCAGAAGTTAAAAAGATGTTTTTGAATTTTGTTACTATGGTTGATCGTCAATTTAATAAAAAAGCAAAGTTTGTGTGTAGTGATAATGGAACCAAATTTCTTTGCTTACTTGTCTATTTTAATGAAAATGGGATCATATTCGAGACATCTTATGTTGGAACCTTACAACATAATGGAAGGGTTAAACATAAGCATAAACATATTTTGAATGTTGCTAGGGCTCTCAAATTTCAGGGACATTTTCTTGTATATTTTTGGGGAGAATGTATCTTAGTAGCTTATTACTTGATAAATAGAACTCCCTTTGGCATGCTTGGAAATAAAACTCCTTATGAATTGTTGTTTGGAAAAATTCCATCTTATGATCAGTTGCGTGTGTTTGGTTCTCTTTGCTATGCATATAATCAGCGTCACAAAGGTGACAAATTTGCTATTAGAAGTCGAAAGTGTGTATCTATAGGATATCTTTTAGAAAGAAAGGGTGGAAGATGTATAACTTGGAGATAGGTGAATACTTTGTCTCTCAGGATGTCAAATTTTTTTAGATGAATTTCCTTTTGCGAATGAGTAGAAGTTTACATAACATTCACCACAAGTTCATAATGAGCCGATTCTTGGGGATGATGATGAATTTTTAGGAACATATTGTTCTGAGGAGGTAGGTGGGACTAAGGATAGCAGTGTGATGGTAGGTGAGGCAGAGTCAACGAGCATCCTTACCACAATGGTGGAAGGCAAGATGCCTCACGGTAGGGTGTTTGCAGAGGTGGTGGAATCGGGTGCAAGTGGTACACCTTTGAGTAATGTTGAGGAGAGCACAGGTGAGCTAGGAAGGGGGATGAGACCTAAAATGAGTGATGAACCTTCGGTTCTTCTACGTGATTTTGTGACCCATACAATACGAAAAATGAGTCCTCCCTCTCAACCTTCACTAGCTTTATAGCAGTCCTCAGGTACTCCTTATCCTATCATACATTATGTTAATTGGGAATGATTTTCTGCATGACATAGAAATTTTCTTACAACCATAACTACAGGACATGAGCTAATATCTTTTAAGGAAGCAGTATAGGATCCTAGTTGGAGGAAGGCAATGACAAAGGAGACTAAAGCACTTGAAGATAATAAAACTTAGTCTATGGAGGCACTCTAGGGAAGAAAGCATTAGGGAGCAAATGGGTGTACAAAATAAAATATAACTCAGATGGTAGCATTGAGAGACTCAAAGTTGATTTTTAGGCATCGTCAAGTTGAGGGAATTGATTATACAGAGGCATTTGCTCTGGTGGCTAAAATGGTGATAGTTTGAGCTTTCGTTGCTATTGTTGTGATAAAAAATTAGGAAGTCCACCAAATGGATGCACATAATACATTCTTGCATGGTGATTTAGATAAGAAAGTGTATATGAAGGTTCTTTCAGGTTTCTCAATTTCTAAACCAGATCAGGCTTACAGGCTTCAGAAATCTTTATATGGTCTCAATCAGGCTCTATGGTGTTGGTTTGCTAAGTTGACTGCGACATTGAAGAGTTATGGCTTTGTTCAATCATTCTTTGATTATTCCCTATCTACCTTACTTAAAGGAAAAATTTAGATCAATGCTCTAGTCTACGTTGATGATTTGATCATTGCAGGGAACGTTAGTGCAACATTGACTGCATTTAAAGATTATTTGAGTAACTGCTTTCACATGAAGGATATAGGTGTTTTGAAGTTTTTTTGGGGGCTTGAGGTAGCCCTAAATCTCGAGGGAATTTTTCTTTGTTAGCGGAAATATCCTCTCGAAATTATCTCGGAGGTCGCCTGTTGTGTGCCAAACCGACTGGTTTTCTCATCGAGAAAATCATAAGCTGTCACTTGCAAAAGGGCCACTTCTTAGTGACTCGGAGAAGTATAGAAGGCTTGTTGGTTGTTTTATTTATCTATCTATGACTCGACCGAATCTTTCATGTTCGGTCCATATTTTTATCTCAGTTCATACAACATCTAAGGGAAGAGCATTGGAAGTCAACACTATGGGTTGTTCATTACTTGAAGGGGAACTTGGGGCTAGGTATCTTGCTTTCTTCAGATAGTGAGCTAGGTTTGTCATGTTGGTGTGATTCTGATTGGGCTAGTTGTCCTCTTATTGACGAGATGGTTTGTGTTACTTAGTTATTCCCCATCTCCTGGAAAACCAAGAAATAGCACACCATGTCACGTTCTTCTACAGAAGTAGAATATAGGTCAATGGCAGCGGTGACATGTGAATTAAAATGGTTGAAGTGACTTCTTGAGGACTTGGGAGTAAGACAGGGTAAAGGGATGCGTTTATATTGTGATAGTCAGTTTACGTTATATATTGCGCATAATTCGGTTTTCCATGAACGAACAAAGCATATAGAGCTGGATTGCCATTTTGTTCGAGATGTGATTACTAAGGGGTTAATAGCTCCTTCTTATGTCTCTACGACGGTGCAATTAGCATAATTTTTTACAAAAGCCTTGCACAAAACACAGTTCGACTTTCTTCTCCTCAAGTTGGGTGTTCGGGGACTTACACGTTCCAACTTGAGGTGAGTATTGAGATATTGTAATATTGTGAGAATATTTTGTGGCATGATATTAGGAAGTAATCTTATTTTATGATTCTCGTTTAGGGAACTTCCATTAGTTGTATGGCCGTGAGAATCCTAGGCCTTCGAGGAATTGATATATATTTTGTGTATAAATACTCTTTGTAATCAATAAAAATGGAAGAGAACTTTCCCACTTTTACACCAAATTTTAAAATATTTATTAAAATAATTCTCCTATTAGATATTATTTATAGTCTTCAATAGAGATGAAATTCATTATCAATGGCTAGAAAGAAGAATAACGTCATTTATTTATTTATAATTAATACTAATAATCTTATTTATTAGTATTATATTATAAATAAAAATATGATAAAATACTCAATTTACTATTATTTAAAAAAGATTATCATTATCAATTATCAACGAAATATAATATATTATTAACTATTAATAACGTTTATAAAATACTTAATTATAGTTTTTAAGGAAAAATAATATTGAATAAGGACCTGTAATGGAAGTTACAAAAGGTTATAAGAGGATTAAACCATGACTAACCATAAGATATAACTATAATAGTAATTAGCTTGACCTTCCTTACGCTCACTAAATGCTGAAGAATCAACAACATTATGGAAATCATTGAGAGGATTAGTAGAAATATATGTGTACTTCTCGTCGTTGTTCTGTATAATAATAAACTAAGGACTATACTGTGTATTAGGAACTACTCTTTTAACCAAGCCATTAACTCTATTATCTCTTGATCTATTGATTTTTTTTGAACTTTTGAATACCCTTGAGTTCTTTTTGATATGAGAATTTACTTTTTTTATACAAAGGAAAAGAAAACAAAACAAAAAATGCAAAGAAAAAAGGGAACTAGCCAATTTCAAAAGTGACGCCTACAACATCATCAAGAACAACAACATCAACAAAAGCAGGAGGAGTAATCCAAAATTGAAGTGGTTTGTAACATCCCATCACCGATGACAAGGGTATTTTAGTAAATTGGGACGGGTTAGGAATATTGAATTATATCTCGGCATAAACATACAGCATATAGCCTCTATGATTGATGATTTGTT
>JANVCQ010000006.1:22410979-22423270 GCA_025531925.1 Erythroxylum plowmanianum | reverse complement strand
GGTTGTTCGTAGCGCACCCTTATCGTAGGGTGTGTGTCGGAATGACCTACGGGCGTCCCGGTACATATCCTATGGTATGGGGGTGCTACATGGTTCCTATCCATGGCTTCCTCGTTTAGCAAGATGGTCTGCCACACTATTCCCTTCCTGGAGAATATGCTTACATTTTACAGACCAATCCCAACTGAGAATAGCTTTGATAACTCCAATTAAGTTACTATGAGGATGAAAAGTCCAGTCCGTATTTTCCAAACATTAGAGAGCTTCTAATGAATATGAAAATAAAAAATATCTCTATAATTTTGATTCCAAGCAACAAGTAAACCAGTATGAATAGCTAATAATTCTACACCCATATTCAAATCGCGACCAACAAATTCAGAAAAACCTCCCAACAAGGACCATGGCAGTCTCTAATTACACCACCAATGCCCGCATCTCTCGGATTGCCTAGAACACTACCATCGACATTCAAAGCAACAACATCGCCTTTTAGAGGCTTCTAGGTAACCAGACGAGCACTTTTGTGCACACTAACTCAGTCTAAACAAGAATTCCACTTGTTAAATCATATTATGAACAAAGTGCTCTTGTTCAAATTGACTAATCGCAACATTTTCAATGAATTCTCTATTACGAAGACACCAAATTGACCAGATAATCGCAAGAAAACTGATATCAAAATGCCAACCATTCATCAACATCTAACCATCTTGACAGTGAGTCTTAAACTAAGAAGAAAAATTTAAGTTGCTTACCAAAGTATCTGAAAATAAACCAGCATACTTTTGCCAAACTCCATTCACCTTCAAACAATCCCGAAAGAGGTGTGAAATTGTCTCGACACTAGAACCACATCACTTACACAAATCCGAAGCTTCAACACCTCTCCTTAACCAAAGCTCTTTAGTGTGAACTTTGCCATGCCATATGAGCTAGCCAAGAATCCACACTTTTTTCGATCCTCGAATCTTTTAGATCCAACTCCAATTATCGTCACTCTCAAAATCCACCGTCACCAACCAATGAAAACTGCTCTTGACAGAATAATAACCATTAGTAGAGCTTCCCCAATTGAGCTCGTCAGAAACCCATGATCCAACCAGAGGATGAATGCAAGGAAACTCATATCTGACTTCTATTGGGATAATAGTACGAAGTTCATAGAATTTCCAATTACCCGTATCGTCCAATAAGTCGCTAACCATCAGATCCTAGTCAGTTTCATCTACAAATTGAACACGATCAATCAACAACCTATTCCTCAACCAAGAGTCATGCTAAAGAGAAACCGATTGGTCCTCTCCTATTTTGTAACGAAAACCTTCAATAATCTCATTCCTTGCCTTCAGTAGGTCATGCCAAATTGGAGAGCAATTGGGCTTGCTGGACTAATCCAAAACATTCAAGTTTTTGGTATACTTTCCATAAACAAGTCTAACCCAATTTTTCCTTTGGTTCTCATGAGCATTCTAAACAAGCCTACCTAGAAAAGCAACATTCATAGGCCGACATTGACGAATACCCAAACCACCAACAGCTTTCAGTTTAGCAACTGTGTCATAAGAAATTAAATACACACCTCTTTTATCCTCAGATGAGCGTCAAATAAAATCGCGCACAATCTGATCAATTGCATTACACACCCTGTTAGGAAACCAAGTTACTTGCATTAAATAACTCGACATTACATTTAGCGTGGCTTTAGCAAGAGTAACTCAATCAGCCATATTAAGAAGGCTAGCTTTCCAAGTGGACAACTTTTGATTCATACAATTAACCAAGTGATTAAAATTTTCAGCAGTTCTCCTGTCATCTCCCAGGTCAAAACCCAAATATCTTCCAAAATTTTCAGTCGAATTAATTCCAAGAATCTCCTCAATTATTTCTCATTGAGAGCTAAAAACCCCACTCGAAACTATGAACTTTGATTTATTCACGTTAATTTTCAAGCCCAAAGTCGCACTGAATTCCTCAAGAATAGAGTTGAGAACTTGAGCTTGATTAGTAGTAGCTTGAGCGCACAAAATGACGTCATTTGCAAAAAACAAATGAGATAATTTTGGACCACTATGAGAGCAAGACACAGGAGCCCACCTACTACTTGCCACCGAAGAATTGATTATTGCACCAAGTTTCTTCATACACAAAACAAAAAGATAAGGCGAAAGAGGATCACCTTGACGAATACCTCTCTTAGGATGAAAGGTAGGAAGACGTTCACCATTCCATAACATAGTGAGAGAAGATTTTCGAACACAATTCATGATAGTAGAAATAATGACTGTTGCAAAACCGAAATCAGTCAGCACGCCTTCAAGGAAATCCCAATTAATGCAGTCATAGGCTTTTTCAAGATCGATTTTAATCATCATTGAGCCCTTTTTGCTCTTTGACCGCTTCATCGAATAAATCATTTTTCCCTGGCCATCAGAATATTATCAACTGTACTTCAACGCAAGATGAAGCTACTTTGAAAAGGATGCATAATATCATTAAGAAAAGGACGCAATCTATTCACAATGATCTTCGTTATCAGTTTATAATTGACATTGCATAAACTGATTAACCTAAATTTTGTAATAAAATCTGGAGAGGTTTCCTTTGGTGTTAAAGCTATTAACGTCTCAGCAATCTGATCATCAATGTCACCAATTTCAAAAGCTTGACGAACCATAATTGTCATCAACTCACCCACCACATTCGAAAATGTTTTGAAAAAAAACTGGTTGAAAACCATCAGGACCCGGAGCTTTACGATTACCTACGGAAGAGAGGGCACTCCAAACTTTGTCACTATTTACCAACCCACTCAAGCTATTAATAGCAACCTGTTCAAGTTTTACATGATTCGAACTAATACCGTTGTCCCCACGACCTTCTGAACTTACAAACAAATCTTGAAAATAATGCATCACCTCCTATTTAACCAAAACAGGATCGTCACACCACTCCACAGTTGCAATTAATTGTAATTTCAATTTTATTACACTTCCAATGCACTACCATGGAAGCGTGAAAAAATCTAGTATTGCGATCCCTAAAAAGATTTTTTTGTTCTCTACTTTTTTGAAACCATAGGATTTCCTCTTGAGTAAGAGTTTGATTATACTCTTAAATAAGCTCATTCTACAAAGCTCTAAAATTATCCGAATCATAATTTTGCAAGCTTCGCTGAATGCCATCAATATGACCTTTTAGTCGTCTCTTTTGACGAAAAATATTCCCAAAAACATTTAGATTAAACTCCCTACATGCCTCCTCCATAATCTTTAAAGACTCAGCTAGAAGTTTCACAACATCCCAATTGTTTTTAACCACTTCAAAAAATCTATCATCCGTTATCCACGCAGCCTCAAACTTGAACGATCTAATACCCCCATAACTTGTCACACCACCAAGCTTTACTAGTAGAGGACAATGGTTAGAGTACATACGGGGAAGATGCCAAACCACCACTTCAGGAAACAACACCTTCCACTCAATAGAAGCAATTGCTTGATCAAGTCTCTCTGCAATTCTTAGATATGAATCACAAACCCAAGTATATTTTTGTCCAACATACCCCAAATCAACCAAATTGCACCACTGGAGATGATTATTAAGTTTATCTGCTATACTCTAAAATGATCACCATTGTTTTTCCTCATGAGACAGGACATCATTCATATCACTAATAACAAGCCAAGGCTAACTTCGATTTGCAAAACTATCATGGAGATCATTCCATAGTTGCTCTCGAAGCAAAGTAGTGGTGCTAGCATATATAACTGTAACAATCCATGACTGGCCATTAGCCATTTCAAAAGAGTCAATAATCATTTGAGAGGTAGAACACATTTCAGAGAACTTACAAGCACTCGTTTTCCACAAAATCCAAATGCCTCCAGCACGACCAACCGGGTCACGAATTGAAAATCCATTAAAACCTATTCACTGCCAACGAAACTTATGTTTATCAAAAGTTACTCTGGTCTCAACCAGAACCATGATATCAACATTATTAGAATTAACAAATTCCCTAACATACGTTAGGCCACCTTATTACCTGCACCTCTGATATTTCACATAAAATATTTAACTTAATTATTAAATTAATATATAAATCAGAAACATCAATAGGTCAATTCCATATGGGATTATCCCCTCACATTTTTATCAACTAGAATTCTTCCATCATTCAAATCGCTATAAAAAACCATTAGAGAAACATTTGTAATGCTTACGTAATGTTCTTCCGTGTCACCCTCTCCCTACTTTAAATTAGGGGGTCTAGTGGAACGGAAAACAAAATGTAATCCACCACCGCTCTGTTTTTGGTGAAGAGGAGTAACCGGAGAATGAGGAACCTAGATATTCAGGATATTTACCTCATTTGTAGAAGCCATATTCCTCAAATGAGACAAGGATCCCAAATTAGCAGCTCGGTCCTAGCCCTAGGCCATTTCTGCATTCTTCTTCATGAAATCAAACATAGAATTAGGGTTAGAGAAGCATTTTTATGATCTTTTTCTGCTATAACAGGGCTAGACTTGCCCACCTTCTGTGCAACACGATTAAGGCTACCCCCATTATATGTACGCATCTCTAGCACTTATTCGTTCCCAGATCTTCTCTCAGGAACTGGATCACTTTCACCATTAATAAATGTTCTACCTCAACTGTCGCAAGACTTTGAAATCTATTACTTCTAACACCGGTACTGGGTTGGCAGTTCCTTGCTTTCTAAGCCCTCTTCCTTGCAACAACCATCCATTTGACGTGAATTGGACTCAACTCTTGATGTGAAACAACATCAACTTCAGACGATGGGCTATTTTGTTTAGTTCTAGCTCCCTCAGCAGCCCCCTCAGTCTGTGCCTCACAAGTCTCACTGGTATTTCCATAAATTCCATACCGAAAACAAATTTTATGTAGGGCCTCATAGACCACTGTATAGCGAACCCCCTCTACTTCAATTAAAGGCTTAAGAGGTTTAGTCAAATCAATTTCCACACAAATCTGGGCAAACTTTCCCCTATTAGCATGGAATGTCTTGCCATCGAGTTTCTTCGATTTACCAATAGATCGAGCAAGAGTTGCAAGAACATTAGCCTTATAATATTCCATTGGCAATTCAGGAATACGAATCCAGACTAGGATCCTTTCCATGCCAGCCGTAGCAGGGTGAAATCATGTTGACCATTCTCTCACTGTTAAATAATGATCTTGGATTACCCAAGGACCTTTAGTTAAGGCAACTCTCTTGTCATCCTTGTTGGAAAATTTAGTCATATAGAAATCATTTTGGAGGTCAGCAATCTCAATCTTTCCTGTAGGCTTCTATAATTGATTAATTTTCGAAGATAAAAAATAGAACCCTACAGTTTAACCTAAAATCTTAACACTTAAGGAATCTTTCAACAGTTTTTCTAACTCTTCTCTAAATCCTAGCTTAAAGGAAAAACAAGATAATTGCGTATTTTCATCTCTGTAATTCAGATTCATAATCTATTCTTCGCAGAGGTCTAACAGGTTTTCAATATCCATATCTTCCACTATAGGGGTCAATTTGTTCCCTCCCCAAATTTCGTTTGAAGATTTATCCAATTTGGCCCCTAAATTTTGCGACGGAGTTACCTCTTATCCGGAGGGTCCGGTAGTCTTTGCTACCTCCCTAGTAGAGGATTGTCAAGGCTAGGGCTAAACCCTAAATTAGCTTGCGACATTCTTCAAAGAATTCAGTGATTTTCCAAGTCACCTTTTTGTGTTGGGTTAACAAATTTCAACAGATATGGAGACCGCGAATTTACTAAATGAATTTTATAATATTTTTTACAATTTAATTTACTTGTAGTAGAAAACAACTAAAATTGTAAAAGAATCTTTGACAATGGTGTAGGATATTGAGATTGTAATTGAAATAAAAAGAATTTAGAGATTAATAAAGTTTATAGTTGGAGTTAGTAATGAGTAAGTTTTGAATTTAGAGATAAGAGGTATAAATTAAACTTTGTGTAGTAAATATTCAAAAGGGTTGTCACTTCAACAAATATATTCCCTATCAAGAAATAAGACAGAAATCTCAATATCTCACCCTCACTGGCAGTGGGAGACCACCTTCTCTTCTGCACAAAATTAGGTTTAAATTGAGAGAGGGAAAGAAGAAGAAGAAATCTGCTGAGGAGGTGAAGATGCAGATATTCGTGAAAACCCTTACTGGAAAGACCATAACTTTGGATGTTGAGAGCAGCGACACCATCGACAACATCAAAGCTAAGATTCAGGTAACTTTTTTAAATTTCTTTTTCTTCGCTCTCCGTTTACTTCTCGTTTCAATTACCTTTATCAGCTTTTTCTGTGTCTTTGAGTTTGCACCCACATAATCCCTCAATCTGGTAATTTGACCGATTCTGTTGTCTGGGTTCTGCTCTACTTTTTTTTAATGTTCAATATGATTTCGTAAACAACATAGCTCTTGGTGGTTCTTTAGAGCTGCGTAACTTATCACTGCTGCTTGAAAAAGTTAATCGTGTAGCTTTTGTCATGCGGCGTTTGGGACATCTATAATTGATGTTATGACTGTCAATTTCTATTCGGTTGAGTGTACTGAATGTAGAATTAAAACGTGTTATAACTGGATTTTAATTGAATGAATAGAGAACTATAACTCCGGACAATATGCTTTTTCCATTGGTAAAATTTTATTTCAGTTCCAATTTAAAATCTAAATCCTAAATGAAAAGGAAGTCAGAATCTTTTTCTTTATCATCAATTGCAAATTCACGTTCATCGCTTTATTAAGAGAAAGATAGTGTTTTGCGCTCCCTTGGGTGCGAAGTTGTAACCTTTTATGATGAAAAAAGCATCCTTTAGGTGTGTATATATATATATATATATTTATTTATTTTAATAAAAGTACTCAGAAACTGGCAACTCTGCCTCCTTCTTTGCAAAGTGGCTTTCAATATTTTACTTGTGGTGCCGCAATATGAATTGTTCTGCCATGTCGAGTACAACATATGTGTATTTGAAAAGTGGCTCCACTATTGGATGTATGAATAACCTAGGAAGTAATTAGGTATGCGGACAGTTCCTCCAACTTTTTCCTCAAATTCTTAATTCTAAAATTGGAAAATAAACATCAATCCTAAAGTTATTTACCCCCACAACTCTGGTAGCCTATAATTTTAGAGCTATATATGTTTACCTCTGTCACTTTATTTGCACAAAGAGGGTAAGCCTTGGAACAACTGGTAAAGTTGCTCCTTTGTGACCATAAAATCACAAGTTCAAATAACGGAAACAGTCTGTTTGTAAAAATACAAAAGGAAGGCTGCGTACATTATGACCCTTTTTAGACTCCCGCAAAGCGGGTAGCCTTATGCACTAGGTTTGTTGACTTTTTACTTTGTTTGCACAAAATGAACTATTGAGCCACCTATAAAGGAAATTATACTGTCCATTATAAGCACCATTGTGTAAATCTTTTCTGTTTGACTGCAAAGAGTTACTATTGTTATCTTTTAGGTATTTGGAGGTTGAGTATTTGATTTTTATTGTAGTTAGTGTAGTAACCCATCACAAACAATTTGATTGACCTCTTCTAGGACAAGGAAGGAATCCCTCCAGATCAGCAAAGGTTAATTTTTGCAGGTAAACAATTGGAAGATGGCCGAACCCTTGCTGATTACAGCATCCAGAAGGAGTCGACTCTTCACCTGGTCTTGAGGCTTAGGGGTGGAACCATGATTAAAGTGAAGACCCTTACCGGAAAGGAGATTGAGATTGACATTGAGCCAACTGATACCATTGATCGGATAAAGGAACGGGTTGAGGAGAAAGAAGGAATCCCCCCTGTGCAGCAAAGGTATAGTTTTGTTTTGATTCTTTTTCAATGGTCAACATACATAATTCTGAATATTTTATATACTTCAATTATTTGATATATTCATTCCCCAGCTGTTTATCATCTTTGATGTAGCACAACTATTTATGAGAAGCAGCAAACTATGTTATGTATGCTCTTATTGCCATGGTGGCTAAAAATATCATGTAATACCCTTAGCATTTTCTTGTTGCTTGATTTCTATTTCTCTAAAGGTAGGATACTTTTTATAATTTAAGAATACTACATGTTTTTGGTTCACTTATGAAGAATACAACGGCAACATCTATGAACTATGGAAATGTATGTTTTGGTGGTTATAGAACATAGTTAACATGCCTAATGTGTATTGTTAATTTCATCGAAGTTTTTGCCAAACTAGTTGTCTGTTATTTTAATCACCAAATGAAGATATCGTAATTTAATTGTGCAACTATTTACAGGCTAATTTATGCTGGCAAGCAGCTTGCAGATGATAAGACAGCTCGTGACTACAATATTGAGGGTGGCTCTGTACTTCACCTCGTGCTGGCCCTAAGAGGTGGTGGTTTATTCTTGTTATAGTTGACTCGAGTTTCATAAACTTAATCCATGCAGGTCTTGCGTTTATGTTTATAAAATAAGAGCACAAAGTACATGTGGCTATTGATTTTCTCTTTAGCTTTAACGTCCATCATAGAGCAACCTTGCCTGCTGTGGTTGTACTGTTAAATTCCTTGAATTGCCTATTGTTTGCTCTATATTTAGCTACTAGTTAATCTGGTGGCATTTTGTTGCAGGAATGAATTTGACAACTTCTATCTTTTCTTTTTTCTTTTCCCCCCCTTTTTCTTCATTATATTTATCTTACAAGAAAGTTACAATAACTTATCAACAATTATCTAGTACCGAAATCTTAACATATTATGACATAGCAACTACCAACATGAAATTAAACAGTCGAAAAAGTTGAAAACTAGTATCTTAATCGTCCTAAATTCTTAGTTCAACTCCTTAAACCAAGAGAACATCTATAATTTTTATAAAATACTTTAAAATGTTACTCGCACTCGTGTATTGACTACCAATATTGGCTTGATATTTTGTTTTTCATATTTACATTTGGTTTTGCACATAGCATTTTATATATCCAATAGTTGAAATATATGGACTAAATTTCATTTTCTCTCTCTCTCTTTGGGCATAGATCCTTTTATAGAAAAATTTCAAACGACATACACAACAATCTCCCCTTAGAATTTGTTAGGTTAGACCTCTTTAGCACTTTTTTTACTTACATGGAGTTGAGATAGACTAAAGCAATTTCATTGATCTATCCCTTTAGATAAAGAGATTAACTACTAATCAAACTTGTTTTTTACGGAAACTTGAAGCCTTAAAAGAACTCTAAGTAGGAATTTCCTATAAGTTGCTCCTATGCAGTTTCTCCCTTAGTTTATTGCTTTTCTTTCTTGTATCCTCTAGATTCTGTCACTTTGCAGCACCTTGTTTCTTTACCTCTTGCTTTAATATTTGTTATACTTGTTTAAACTAGTTTTCCTTCTTGTGATACATTAATGTATTTCTCTTCATTAAAAAAATTCATTGATCTATATTTATAGATGTTGATTTTACAATATATGCTACTTCTCTCATGTCCTCTATGGAGAATTTCTTAGACAATCAAATTTTATAAATTGTAGAATTAATATGTTGTGTTTGATTATCAATATGTTCTTTACATACAGCACCAAGAAAATGACTATTCTCCTACTAACCCGTTTATAGGCATAAGGTTTATACACATTTTTTATAAAATTAAATTCTTTGATTCTCATAAAAATGGTTGTTCATTCATAAATTTTATTTTGCGACTTACATACATGATTAGGATATTTGGTTATATCATTAAACTACTGCTTTCCTTTCTTGTATCCTTTAGATTTAATAACTTTGTAGCACCTTGTTTCTTTACCTCTTGCTTTAATATTTGGTTATAATTGTTTAAACTAGTTTTCCTTCTTGTGATGCGTTAATTTATTTCTCTCCAATAAAAAAAATTCATTGATCTATCTTTATAGGACTTGATGTTTTATAATATATGCTACTTCTATCATATCTTCTATGAAGAATTTCTTAGACAATTTTTTTTTTCAAATTGGAGCATTAATATGTTGTTTTTGATTACCAATATGTTATCTACATATAGTACACAGAAATTGACTATTTGCCTACCAACTCTTTTATAGACACAACGTTATTTTTTTATAATATTAAAATTTTTTGATTATCTCATAAAAATGGATGTTCCAATTTTGATGTTTGATGAAGTTCGTAAATGGGGTTTTGTAACTTGCGTACATGATTAGGATATTCTATGGATTTAAAACCATGTGATTGCGTCAAGTACACACCTCAAAATAAAATTCCATTTTTTAAATTAAAGAATGTTGTTTTGACATCCATTTTTTAAATTATGTAATTATGGTATAGAATTATAGTTTATGAGATTCTTACAGATTTTAAGCATTGTTATTGGTAAAAAGGTTTATTCAAACATTTTTTTTATATTTTTGTTTGCAATCTTTAGCCACTGGCCTTGTCTTGTATGTATGTACATTAACATCCTTGTCGTTTTTCCTTTGTAAAGCTCAATTACATCTAGTAGGTTTTTATATCGTCAGGTGTATTCACCAAAGTTTATACCTAGTAACAATGATTCCATTTCATAAATAGTGGTTTCATACCTTTTTCAATAATCAATGTAAGCTAATGCTTCATCAAAAACTGTTAATCTTCTATGATCAATGCGTTGTCCTTCTCCTTTTCAATATGTAGATCAAATCTAGTTAGTGCACAATGTATGGCACTAATGCATCATAAACCATATGCTTCTTAAACCTTTGGTTATTATATGTATCAATTTAAGGTTCTTATTTCATATATATATTTGTGGGTCTTGAACTTTTTTAAGTTTCCATTAGTTTCTTGGAGAATGAATTTTTTTTCTTCTATGAACGTAATATGTATTTAGACAAACATCTTTTTCTTAAGAAGATAGTAAAATTGACATCCTAGACATTTTTGTGGATATTTAACAAATTCGTATTTAATTGATTTAACTTGAAAGTTGTCAAGTATTGCAAACATCACATATGCATCACATTCTCGAAATTTGAAGTATAATAATTTTGGTGTACTGCCGGTACATATCTTTTATGAAATCTTACCGGTCAATTTATATGGAATATTATGTAGAAGGTAAACAATAGTTTCAACGGCATAATTTGAATAAAGCAAGGAGGTTTGTATTATTAATGATAGATCATACAATATCTATCAAAGCATTGTTTCATGTTTTTGATACTTCATGTTGTTATGGAGTTCTGTATGTAGTTCCATTGTGAGAGAATCTCCTCTTTTAACTACCAACGTTACTAAAATGACAGATTCGTTGTACCTTTTGATCCTTTCCTCATAAGGGTTGATAATAGTAAGATTTTGAATCATTTTCTCCACATTTTATCTACACTTTTGCAAACTAACAACCTTGCAGAAGTTAACTTTTGGTATACTTACAACTTGGCTCCTCAAAGGCACCCCTTATGGAAGGATATTCAAGAACTAGCCATATCCATGCAACAACCTTGGATTATTGTAGGAGATCTCAATATCCATGCAACAACCTTGGATTATTGTAGGAGATCTCAACAATGTGCTTGACTCACATGAGGTTGATGCTTCACAAATTCCCTAAATAGATAACTTCAAAAATTGTCTCCTTGGTTTGGAAGACTTGAGATATGTACATCAATTTAACTAGCGTAATAAGCAAGGGGGAGCTTAATGATAAGAAACAAGGGGGAGCTTAATCATAAGAAACAAAGCTGGATAAAGTTCTTGTCAATGTAAACTAGATCTCCTACTTTCCATACAACATTTGTAATTTTCTTCCCCTATGATGTTAGATCACTCATTAATTAAAGGATCACTAGATACTCGTGGCTCTATAAGAATAACCCTATTTAGATTTAACAATTACATGGTCCATCAAATGGATTACATTACAACAATGCCTGGGGGCATAGAAAGCCATGTGATGGGATATGAGTCCTTCAAACGTAGCTTTAAGGTTAAAGCTATCAAGAATGAACTTACGAAGCTCAAAGTAAAAGTAAGAAGATACGTAATTGAGGCAATTAACTGTCTGTTTGAATGAGTTTATATTAGTAGAGCTTTTAGCAGTAGAGTTTTTGTCAGTAGAGCTTTTCTAAGAAGTTAGTTGACTGTTTGACTGTTATTAAAAAGTAGTTTTTTTGAAAGAGCTTCATACAATAGACTGTTTGGCAATATAAAAATAAAAAATACTTTTAATTTTAACTATATTTTATTTTGTAATAAAATTATTTATACATATAAATATTATTTAAAATATGTTAAACAAT
>JANVCQ010000006.1:22328322-22338857 GCA_025531925.1 Erythroxylum plowmanianum | reverse complement strand
TTACAAACCATAAAACATGAATGCATCAAACTTGTTCACAGATCATAAGCACATAAGCACATCAGAATGGTTTGGGTGGATCCAAAACAGAACGTGCTACACATTTCCCATAAGGGTCCCGTGTAGCCATGAACAGAACTTACTAACACAATCCCATATAATGGTTTTGCGTAGCCGTAAACTTATGGGGGTCTATAAAGGAGCTCCATACCACTAACGAGTAGATGGAAGAAGCCTTTGGTCAAAGTGCACTTGACTTAACTTAGGGGACCACCACAAACTCACATAATCATGTATTTCATATCTTGTAAACATATTGCTGAGAATGACACTTTTTCGAATCTTGACTTTTCATAGCCATGATATATTTCGAAAATGATTTCATAAACATGATATCTATTCAAAAATCACTTTCAAAGTCTTTTCATAAATCATCACAATTCATATAATAACATATTGCAATTTCTCAAATCATTAAAAAGCAATAAATGCAACACTTATGATGCAATTGAAATCATTAAACTTATTTGATTCAAAGAATACATTTGTGGCTTATTTGCTCTATTATAAACATGTACCCACCTTGATTTCCTCGCTTATAGACTTGCTCAAAATGCCTCTTCTCTTATTCCTATTGCCTTTTTTGATCCCCTTTATATAATAACAAAATTTTCACAAAGCACAATCATTAACATTGATTCTAGAATACTTAAACCCATGCATTTTCTAAACTCTATGAACCAAAATCCTTCCAAAAATCTAAAAGATTCAAAATGAACTTACCTTGATTCTTTACCAAATGAAGAGATCTTTGGCTCAAATGGAAGCTCTTCTCTTCCTCTACCTTTTTCTCTCCTTGAACCACTTCAAAATCTCCCTCAAAAGCTAAGGAATGAAGAAACCCTAGCTCAACTATCTTCTTTTCTCTCAATCACTGAAATTCTCTTCTCTTTCTTTCTTATTTTCTCTTCTTCTCTCCCAATTCACATTTTTCCTTCTCTTAAATGCAAGACTGCATTTCTTTCTTCCATTTCTACCCTTAATGAGTCCAAAAAGTCCATTTTATCCTTCCTTATAGGCTTATGTTCTTTTAACCTTAAGTATCTAGCCAAAAATACCCTTGAACGTTCTTATAACCTTAACACTTTAATTCCATTTCCTTATTTAATAAAATCCTACTAACCTTGACATAATTAAATAATTACAAAGTGATTAGTCTATCAAAACCTCAAATTAGTTAAATTATTCTTATTCATCAAGAAAAAAATTTGGGGGCCAACAATATAGGCAAGTGTCATTTTTAGCAAGTCAAAGACCAAAATATGGTCTTTCACTTTATAAAAGCATGATTCAATAAGTGGTGTAGCAAGTGACACATGTCACTTGCCACATGTCACTTCCCTGTTGTTACATTTGGTCCACTATAATAACTAGTCCATTTTGTCTCCAATTTCTAATCAAATTGTCTCCCAATTTTCAATAACACTTGTCAATAAATCCTAAAGTCTTTCATCAAAATTTTCATTGCTATTAGACAGTAATTTCTACTACCATTTAACAATTGTTTTGCCACTTGGCATTTCTCCTAGTTCAAAAATTACCTAAGTTATTAGAAAATTTACGAAAAATTTTAAATCAAAACATACACTCCTTAAATAAATTTTCAGCATATAAAAACCACATTTCTCAAAATACTCACATTTATGAACAATTAAAATTTGGGGGCCAACAATATAGGCAAGTGTCGTTTTTTGCAAGTGAAAGACCAAAATATGGTCTTTCACTTTATATAAGCGTGATTCAATAAGTGTTGTAACAAGTGCCACATGTCACTTCCCTGTTGTTACATTTGGTCCACTATAATAACTAATCCATTTTGTCTCCAATTTCTAATCCAATTGTCCCCCAATTTTCAATAGCACTTGTCAATAAATCCTAAAGTCTTTCATCAAAATTTTCATTGCTATTAGATAGTAATTTCTACTACCATTTAACAACTGTTTTACCACTTGGCATTTTTCCTAGTTCAAAAATTACCCAAGTTATTAGAAAATTTTCCAAAAATTTTCCAAAAATTCTAAATCAAAACATACACTCCTCAAATAAATTTTCAGCATATAAAAACCACATTTCTCAATATACTCACATTTATGAACAATTATACCTGGAAATTGTCAATGAAGAGCAAAGGACAGAGGAAATAGAGGTTTAGCAAGATAAGGAAGTCTCTATTCAAGAAGTGAAAGAAGAAAAAGGGACGAGGGTGATTGTGGTAGAAGATGAGCAGTTCACCTTCTTATAGGACAAACTATTGGATTCAATTGACGATTCAAGGAGTTTCATTATTCCCTATTTTATTAATAGTCTATTATAGATAAGGGCATTACTGAACTTACTTGGATTTCTTAATTTAATCAATTATGTCCTTATTATCGTACAATTTTTGGCCTACTTATAGGCTACTAAATTGCCATGGGACAAAATGGGTGGAAGCAAGTCACTCATCATATACCCAGGTTGATGGTAGATATGGAGGGTACGTCAAGCTGGTGATGTTAAAGAAGCGCTATTTGGGAGGCAACCCAAGAATTAGGATATATTTTATTTTTATTTTTACTTTTATTTTATTTTGTTGGTGTTTTGTTATATTTATTTTGTAGGGAGTTGAATTGATGGATCTTTATGGTATGAAGTGTGTTCAAGTTCCATATCCTACGCAATCACCACCTAAATATACGTAATTATTCTTGCTCTTGCTTTTTATTTATTGTTCTTTCTCTTTATTTGTATTGTTTTAGTTTCCACATTGAGGATAATGTGTTGTTTAATGATCAGGTGGTTAGTTGTGTGTAAGTTTTAATTATTAACTCCGATAATCCGTAAGCACATAGTTCATTAGCGTAGTACCAAAGTTATCGATTCCATGAGGAGGGAGTTAATTTAATCCTAAAATCTAAGGCCAGAAATAATAACAGAAATCCAAGATACAACTAAACTAATACGAGAACTTAATTCAATCAATCAAATTAAGAATCAAACATAAAATACTAATTACTAAGCAATTGCAACACACCCAAGAATCAACCGAAAGAAATTACCAATTGAAAGAAATGGAATTTTAGCTATCCTTAATGCTAACCTAACTTATTATGAATTATTAGATTGTTGGTTCTATACTACCCTAGGGTTGGTTACTCTCTCTCCCTCGAGTTATAACTATTAACCCTAATCAGATTGTGGAAGTTGTAATCTCTCAATTCACAATCTATCCAAAACCCTAATTATTTATAAAGTTCTCTAATAAACGATTGGAAACCTATGCAAGATCTCTTTTCGCACAATTTCTCAATCTGATTCAATTCTTATTCTATTAAATCACCAAACTCTTGTTAATCTAATTTAATCATTTTTCATTCGATTCACCCTCTCAGTTTATTACTGAATTATGCAACTGTAGAATCAAACCACAACAAATCTAATAAACACACAAACAATCAAATTTTCATCAATTCAAGAAAAAATTGTTGAAGGTGAGTTTAGAAGATCCTTAACATTCTAGATCCTATTATCAACTATTCAATCTAATTCTGTACAATAATAAAACTAAAATTAAATAGGAAATACAATCTAAATGGATGATAGGAGGCAACAACATCAAGAAACTCCTGATCTGAGAAGTACTTCGAGTCTGCTTCTTCTCCTTTTCTCTCTTCTTTTTTCTCTTCCTCTATCTCTCAATGATTTCTCTCTAGGGTTTCTCAAGGTGGTTGATGGAAAAAAAAACTCTTTTTGCCTCTTTTCTTGTTCTTTAAATATCCTCTTGTGTTCTAAGCAGCTCTAGGGTTTTTCTGGGGTCAGAAAAGTCCAAAAAATCCTCAAAATTTGTCCTTCTTGAGTGTCTACGTGTCTGCCCGAAGCAGGCCATAATTGTGGGCCATATATGAACCTTCTATTATGATTGTGGCATGCAGGCCACGAACGTGGGCTATTCCTTGCACTTCTATCATGATCATGGGCCATTCCTTGCACTTCTGTCACGATCGTGGCATGCAAGCCATGATTGTGGGCCAACTCTGGTGCTTCTGTCATGATCGTGACCTAATATGCCACGATTGTGGGCCATTATTTTGGCTCAAATGCCTCCGAAACTTCTCCATTCTTTGATGTTGACCCTGAAATACTAGCAAACACATCAAGGTACCTCAAAAACATAATATTTAAGCTCAAAGACTTAGATTAACCCATAAAATACTTAAAACATAAATAATTAACAAACTATCATAATTATAACCTAATCATATACTAAACGATTAAGGTAATAACTAAACACATATCAAAATATGCCCTAAAACATGATGCAATTTACACTTATCATTTAAGTGTGAGGATATTTATGTATTAGTGTGCCATTTGTGTGTGAAATTGGCATTTACATTATATTAATTTTTAGTTGGCATAACGTGAACATTTTGTTGCATGATGTGTGAATGTGTTTATGGCAAAAATTGAATAGAATTTTTGACTTATTTTGAACATGGATATTTAAATTATAAAGGCATATGAATTTATGAATTTTATGTTTTAAGTATCTTTTAGATGAATATGCATGTTAATTAGGATATGATACCTATTATTTCATTTTATGATTTTTTGTATACATTTATAATTACATTCAATTAAATTGGTAGGTGTCATTAGTACCCTTTCATGAGATTGAATGACTAAGAAGAAATGAGATAGGCTAAGAATGTGATAAAAAATGTTAAACTAAATTCTCATTCCACTAACCTTTTTTAAGAAAATTGGGTAACTGGAGGAATTTACGAAAAAATATTTTTCTTCATGTTAAAAGGATAAAATGACACTCTGATTAAGTTAAATAACACAAGCATAACCTACTTGAGTAACTGAGGGACATTCATGAAAAGGTATTTGCCTTCGCATCAAAAGACTAATGTTATTGTTAAGGAAAATCTAAAAAAAATGGTGATACAATAAATAAAACCTATTGATGTTTTAAAAATGACAAGAATTTTCATGAAATGTTACGTAGTGATAGTTTGCCTTTTTAATTGATCAATAAAAATAAATGTATGCTTACAAGTGCCATAAGCATATGAATAGGATGTTAATAATTTCATTGATATTTATATTCAAATCATTTGCCTAGGTTGGAAAAGTTCACTCTTTCTCCTAGGCCTCTGAAGGATGCAGAACACAACTAAAATCTCCTATTAAAAACCAAGGTTTGGTAATGGTAATAAGGTCTTCCCACACTTTGGCTCTTTGAAATTCAAAGTTAGAAGCATAAATTATAGTAATGTCAAATGATTGATCTTAGTTTTCCAACTTACAGGTAAGATTAACAAATTGATCTGAGCTACTTTAGATTACAACTTACACTTTATCCTTGTTAAAAGCAAATACAGTTCTACCATTATAATGGTGCTCATAGTTGGAGCTAAATGACCAATCCTTCTATGAACTTTATAGCTTCCTACAACTTGTGAGCTTTGATTCTAGTCATTAATAGTCCCAACATTATAGGTCTTTTTCCAAAATAAAATCCTTGACAACTTGTATTTTTAGGTTTTCAAAAAAATTAGAGAAGAGGTAGGGATTTAAGTACCCACCCTTTTAGATTTTCTTCTTTTTCTCCCTAATCTTCTATTTACAATAGGAGACATTTTCTCACCCAGTTTCCATTTCTGTGTTAGAATTCTATTCCTTCTTTGTCTTTTATTACATTCCTCTTTCTTTCAAGATCTAAAGATACATAATCCGAGCCTCCAAGGCATCTGCTAGTTTTGATAGAG
The DNA here is from genome assembly GCA_025531925.1 of Erythroxylum plowmanianum. Lineage (NCBI taxonomy): Eukaryota > Viridiplantae > Streptophyta > Magnoliopsida > Malpighiales > Erythroxylaceae > Erythroxylum > Erythroxylum plowmanianum. The sequence goes on along the minus strand of JANVCQ010000006.1, from coordinate 22,333,041 downwards.
TTTCTAGCTGATCAGTATGTGAATTTCCTTCATAAGGTTAAGGAATTGAATCCTCTTCAAGTCCTATAAGCTCATAGTAATCCCCTGAGTTGAGTCTTTTCCATATAGATCTCCAAAGTTCATTCCCCAGTTGAGGTTTCCAGCTGTAAGCAACTTAAACTTTTGTTTTAACCAAACCACTAGCTACATCCAATTCCATTACTTTCAATTTTTCAAGAAGTTCCTTTTTGGAGTTAACCTCCACTCATATCCATGCTTAACAAAATTTTCTCTAGTTTAGCTGTAGCTTAGTCAAATGCAAGTGGCTTTTGCATAAAGCTAGTAAGAAAACTCAATCCATTTAGAGTCCAGTACTTTATTGGAATGTTATGAAATTTGATCTATAATGGAATTATTTCTATTCTATTTCAGTCAAATTCCATTCCAGGGAACCATTTTGTACAAACATTGGTTGGCCTCTAATGTTCCAAGGACCAGATTCTATTACCTTATTCATGTTATCTGGCTCTATGAATTTGAATAGATATGAATCCTCTTTAGTAAGCAGGACTTTGTCCAATCCTTTACCTCCCTATCTACTATGTGTCTAAGTTTGTACCAGAGGAAATGTAGGTCTTTTACTTATGAAGTAATCCACTAATGTGTTGCCTCAGTTTTTAACTCCATCTTACAGTAACTTGAGTTGAGGGTGACAATGCTATTGACGACAATGGATTGGTAGTGCATAGGTATCTCTCTTGGATTGTCAGTAGCAACAACAAATTTTCAGGATTTTTTTGCCTCATTTGGAGTTACCACATTTTGTTTCCTAATTGCTTTTTTGCTGACTGAAATTCCTAGCCCCCTTTAATGATGGGAACTGATTTTCCTCTAGGATCTTAAAAGGGGTTAAGGAAGTCTTCCTGTTGCCTCCTTTGGAGGCTTCCATACAACTTTCCCAATCTAGAAAGTTACCCGCAGCTTCACCAGTATCGCATCAGAAGTAAAAAGGTTTTTATTTTTAGAGAGAAAAATGGAAAGATGCAAGTTCCCTACTTTTACCAGTTTTATTTCTCAATCTTAAGTCTAAATGTTGTAAACATCCTTCATCTAACTTTTTGTTCTAGTTTTGATAATATGACTTAACCTTTAATATCATAAATATGATAGATTTTGGTTACTTTTTTTTCTTACCATTTATATTAAAGATTAACCTCTCATAGTCAATTCATATAAACTATTTATAAGTAACTCATATTTATAATAAACATTATCTTTATAAAAATATTTTTATTCTTAAAAATAGATAAGTTCATTTAAAGATAAATAAGAAATGAAAATGTTGTTTCTTGTAATAATTAGAACATAATAACAATCCCCTTTGCCTTCTTTAATGATCTACTCCTTACTAATGTGCAAATGTGAGAATCACATACAATATCCAATATCCAAGATTGTCTAAAAGAAGTAAAAATATTGATTCAATCTTAAATAGACTTGATTGAGCTTTCTTAGGCTTTTTTATCCATTAGGTTCGTAAGATAAACTTATAGCTTCTCTTATAATGTCCATTGACCATAATAAAAGGAAATATCATGTTCATTGTTCTTTTTAACACCAATAGTTGGTTTTGCTGCTTTAATATGAACCTTTTATTTCTTCGTCTTATTCTTCTTCTTATAGCCTTTTTCCTTATCCTTAGTAGAATCCTAAAAAAATCATAATCTAGTTCCTTCTTAGGCACCAATATGTAATTTTAAGCATATTCCACAATTAACGTAATAAAATATCCTTTTGGTTCATCTGGTAGCTCATTAGAAACTATGGAAAGCTTGAAAGTAAAGATTAAAGCACTAAACTACTGTTGTACTCATGAACTTTGATAAAACCTAATTGATCAAACTTTATAATATAGTTAATTGTCTTTAATATACATAAATTTACTAGAGATCCTTCTATAGTTATATTTTGAAATAAATGCCTCAAAAGCATCAAACTTTAGTACCTTAGTTTGTATATCAAACAACTTTTTAAAATCTACAGTCATAATATGAGCATTCATTTTTTTATATTGCCTCTAAAGCTCAAGAGACATATTAACTATCATCAAACATGAAGTTTGATCATCAGCATTTAAATGATGTTTTTATGTCTTCCAAACTTCATCACTAGAATTCAAATTAGGTTTATGATAAAAAGCAATATCAATAACTAACTTCTTTTCTTAATCGAAAACAATTCTTGAATTGTAATACTAGTATAAAAAGTTAAATTCAGTAAACTTGTCAAAATCAAATATGCATCATAGGGACAAAGTGTTATATTATATAATAACAAAAACATAAAAGACTAAGTATAATTTTTGCCACGATACTAAATAAAATAAAGACTTTAATTATATATATTTAGTTACGCACACTATTTTAAATAAATTAATAATATTTTCTATTACTAAGTAATTTAGTGAGTTCAATTCTCATTTAACTTAATTGATCTTAAGCTTGGTGAATAAATAAACAAAATTAAATTAGGTACATAACAATTAATGGAAGTTATGGGAAGTTAATAACCATGAATAGCATGCATTAATGGAAGTTTTGGGAAGTTAATGACTAAATTGGTAGCCAATAACACTTGTTTCTAATCCATTCTATTCAACATTTTTTACCACAATCACATCGCGATACAATCCCAAAATACTCTCTCATATCTTGAACCATTATTTAAGATCATTTTACTCATCCTTTGGATCTCCTATATGTGTGACCCATTAGGTTCCCGGTTATGTTGGCCACTTAAATTAACACTTAATTCAAGTAAGACAAAAGTGATATCTAGCAACATATCATGACCCCCAGTTGACCAAAAGTTAGTAGTTTGACTATGAACCCTTCCATACATAATGTTGTCATGCAATTCATCCTTTCACCATCTATACCCCACTTAGTTCAGAGTATGGTTAAAGTGTCAACTCCCACTAAACTGACTATGTCACATCTAGTCCAAGTGATATTAGATCTTATCCTATGGATCTCATTACTCTATTTATCATTGAAAACTCTCTTCATGACACATATCTGCTCTAGCTAGAGACTCCCGAGTAATGACCCCAACAAGAGGTCATGGGTATCATCTCCTTCTATCAGGAGCGGTGAATCTTTTATTGGTTACTCAATTACCTTCGAATACCTCAAACTGTACCCAATCACCACCTTATGAGTAACCCCTGAAAGGCATCAATTAATAGAGTCAAAGCAAATGATCAATATCTAAGATATCCTTGAGCACCTCAGGTCAAAGGATACTTACACCATTCTTGTGATGAGACTATCATTGACGCTGGAATAAAATATCCATATGATTGTCTCATAGTAGGTCAATCCAATGTACTTACTACCCTTAGTAAGCATCCACATATTAACTCTAAATAACTCATGTTTATAGCTTATGAGATCTACTACTAGATCCAATCAAGGAGTATAACACTTGCTAGTCTATCTAGATTAATGATATCCTATCTCATTAATCCTATGACTACGGAAAGTTTAGATACTAACATAATTACACATAATAGGAATCTCATTATCATGATCTCATCATGATTTCCTCCAAGCTATGATTTGTATCAAGCACTTCATTAAATCAATTTAAGATCAACATCAAATCCATAAATGTATGAACATCAATATAATGAAAAATGTCTTTATTAATAATAAAATGATTTGTACAATAAGTGTTAAAGGTGTTTGCCTTTAGAGCACTTCTCTAACAAACTCCCACTTATACTAAAGCCAATCACCTTAATATCTAATACTATAAGTGTGTACATGTGACACAAAACACTTTTGAAAAATGGGCTTAGTCAACGAATCAGCTATATTCTGATCAATGGGAACTCTCTCTATCTTGACATCATTTCTACCAATAATTTCTCTAATCAAATGGTAGCGCCTGAGAACATGTTTGGATTTCTAATGAGACCATAGTTCCTTTGCCTGTGATATAACCTTGTTGTTTTCATAATACAACTGCACTGGGTCAGCAATGCTTGGAACCACACTAAGTTCCATGATGAACTTATTGATCCAAACTGCTTCCTTTGCCACTTTTAAAGATGCAATGTACTCTGCCTCTATCGTCGAATCTTCAATCGTCTCTTGTTTGAAACTTTCCCAACTGACTGCACCACCATTCAGTGTGAATACATATTTGGCCTGGAATTTGGAATCATCCTCGTCGGATTGGAAACTAGCGTCAATGTACCCACTTACCACTAGATCACCTTCTCCATGTGCCAAGAATACATCCTTAGTTCTTCTCAAGTACTTAAGGATATTCTTAACAGCCACCCAATGACCCTCACCAAGGTCTAACTGGTATCTGCTCGTAACACTTAGAGCATATGATACATCAGGTCTAGTACATAACATAGCATACATGATTGATCCTATAGTCGAAGCATAAGGAGTCAAACTCATGCGAGTCCTCTCATCTTGTGTCTTTAGACATATAGATTTAGAAAGTGTAATCCTATGTATCATAGGAAGATAACCTCTCTTGGAATGCTCGATACTAAACCTCTTTAACATCTTGTCTGTGTATAAAGATTAAGAAAGACCAAGCAACCTCTTAGATCTATCTCTATAAATCCTTATCCCTAAAATATAAGTTGCTTCTCCAAGGTCTTTCATAGAAAAATTCTTAGCTAACCAAATTTTGACTGATTGCAAAAGTAGAGAC
>JANVCQ010000006.1:22306762-22322794 GCA_025531925.1 Erythroxylum plowmanianum | reverse complement strand
CACAATAAACACAGATGCCGGGAAAATGTCATGAATGCATGTACAATTATGTGCATGTGCAAAAATTTCAATTTATGTGCATATGGAGGCCCTTTTATGCATAGATATGTCGAGCCTAATTTATACACTCCAAACCCGTCCCAATTGATTAATTTACCCTTTCCTTCGATGATGGGATGTTACAAAACTAGCTTAACATTCTTAAATATTTGAGTCTTCATAATGTATTGCTAGAGGTCAATTTTGATCTATGGATATAAATTGTTTAATTAAATAATTAAAGATTATCTAATCTTAAATATGATTAAGAGTTATAATTTTTATCAATTGTCAACATATTTAAGAACCTAATGAGTCACATATTAAGAACGAGTTGAAGAAAGTAAAGATATTTTGATCAAGTTAGACTTGATTGTAAAGTCTAAGGAACTTTACGATTAAATATAAGATATTTTATAAATAAGGATTAATATAATATATTAAGACTTATTTGGGCATAAGTTATATTTAAATATAATTATTTGTAATTCTAATTAAAATTTAATTGAAAATAGAATTTAATTATAATCAAATTATTAAAATGCTCAAAATTTATTATAAATAGACTAAGCTTTGATGGAACTATTTGTCTAACTTTTTCTACAATTCTCTCTAACAAATCCTGTAGATATTATTAAAGGCCGGATACATGTCCACTTGAAATGGTTGAGATAATTAATTTCAAAAAACATAAATAAGGTACAAATTATTATAATTTATATATTAATCATTTTATAAAATTTTGCTGATATTAAGGAAAAGTTTTATAATTATTTTATTATGTTGTGCGCCAGCTCTGCACTCCCTCTTTCTTAAAATAAAAAACCTCAAAAGATCTCCAAATTTCCATTCAAAAGTCGACTGCACTATATCTACCCGCGTACACATACATATAAAGATCCTTTTGGTTTAGTGGTAAAAATTTGTGTGGAAACACGATGTCTTTAAGGCCGAGCGCCAGGTCGGAGGTCCGCCGGAATAGCTACAAGGTGGCGGTGGACGTAGAGGAGGGACGTCGACGGCGAGAGGACAACATGGTTGAGATACGAAAGAATCGAAGAGAGGAGAGCCTCCAGAAGAAGCGTCGCGAAGGCTTTCAGGCGCAGCCTTTGCCTGCTTCCCTTCACTCCTCCGCCGTGGAAAAGAAGGTTTGCTTTTCTGCATATATTTTCGTTTTGAATTGTTTTAATTAGAGAAGGACAATTTTGTTGTTTGGTTCTGTTGGGTGCTACTGCTCTTTAACTTTTGGCTGTTCTCTGGTCTCTTGATGTAAGTATGTGATTGATCAGTAGAAGACTTTAGGACTTCCAAAATTTGTCTTTCGTTATTGATGCCACAGTGGTGTTTTCATTTAGCTTGATGAGTTGCAATTCAAGTTTTGTTGTTTAATTGATAGGTTTATACTTCAATTTTATAATTTGTTTGACTCAACCTGTTAATTTTATCGATTATCACTTTAATTTATTATTTTTTCAGGGTATTCAATTCTTTAATCTAGTTGCTAGAATTAAGTAGGACTAGTTGTCCCTGCTAAATTTAACAAGTTGTATACCTCGTTAATTGTGCATAGTTTGAAGTTATCCCGTTTAATGTTTGTAGTTCGTAGTTGGAATTGCTCTTATTCCTTCTTTCTTTAGGGTTGCTAGCCGGGGAAGACTAGGTTGTCCTGGGCATGCAAAGAGAAGGGACACCGATTTCGATTATTATTAGCTTATCTGTTTTTTTTATTTGCTTCTTTTTAGAATCAAGCAGTTGCTATTTTTTGGGTGCGCAATAAAACCTTACTGCATTTTGTAACTTATAAATTATACGTTTTGATTAAGTCATAGGACGAGAAACTCGTACAGTCTAAGTGACGTGTGGAGGCCCGAACTCTTAAGGTCCAAGAATCTCTAGCCTTAAACGTTTTAGGGGAACTAGATTGTCTTGGGGAGTGTAAAGAGCAAAGACACAGTTGCTAATCTTTGGTGGTACAATAAACTCTTAGAGCATGTTAACTTATAAATTATATGTTCCGAGTAAGTCACTTAACTAGTCAAACGACAAATTTAGCCTAAGTGACCGTTTGGAGGCGTAGACTCTCAAGTCTCAAGAATCTCTATCACTTAAAAGTTCCAGGGAGAGTAGGTTGTCTTGGGGAATGTAATGAGAAGGGACACATGTTTTGTTGCCTATTAGCTTTTCTTGTTGCTTTTTTTGTTTGTTTTCTGTAACGAGAGAACTCATAGCTTTTATTTTTTGGGTGCATATTAAATCCTCGGGTGCACGTTATAATTTGTAAACTACGTGTTCAGGGAAAGTCACTTATCAAGCCAAGACTTTGGAGGTCCAAACTCTTAGAATCAAGAATTTGTAGCATGTAACAAACTTGCAAAGTTAATCTGACTCGAACCCAGGACATCAAACACTTGGAGATTATTAGGAAACTCCTTAAACCAATTGAACTATCCCTTAAGGGGCCTCCTTTTCTTTTTCTTAACTATCCAATACAACTCTGCCATCGAAATTGTTTTGTTAATATTGGACTGAGATCTTCAGGCTGGATGGGTGTATTGCCATTTTGTTTCTCTTTTTTCTAATCCATGTGTATAGAAACTGGTTTACAGGATATGGGGTAATGCCAGCCTCTATTTAACCGCATCCCATCCATTTGACATTTAAGTAAATTTTTAGAGCATAACTCATAACATTTAGTTTTTAATGATATGCTACTTCTAGTGTGATTTTTATATATTTTCTCTTTTGTAAAAATTATGTAAGTTGTTGCTATTGGTCCCGCTGGATGGGCAACAGAACCAATATTGTTCTCCATTGTTTTTCTCTTTTTCTTGATTTTTTATGTTGACTTATTGTCCGCAGTTGGAGCATCTGCCATCAATGGTTGCTGGGGTTTGGTCTGATGATAGTCATTTGCAGCTTGAGGCAACCACTCAATTTAGGAAATTGCTTTCACTAGGTGAGAATTTCTTTTACTTGTTTATATTTGTGGAGTTAATTGTGCATGTTGAGTGCATAAAGAAACACTACATCCTGTTTACCCTTGTGTAGAGCGGAGCCCTCCAATTGAGGAAGTTATACGAGCTGGTGTTGTTCCTCGGTTTGTTGAATTTCTGATGAGGGAGGACCTCCCGCATCTTCAGGTTTTGTGAATGCATAGTTGCATTTGTTCTCAGGTTTTCATCATTGGGTTCATAGGTTTCTGAATAGTTCAAAAACTATGCAGTTTGAAGCAGCTTGGGCATTGACGAATATTGCTTCTGGAACATCTGAACACACTAAAGTGGTGGTAGACCATGGTGCTGTTCCCACTTTTGTAAAGCTTCTTGGTTCGACAAGTGATGATGTTCGTGAGCAGGTAGGGGGGACAGATTGTGCACCCTTGTTGTTGCTACATTTTCATCATTGTAGTTCTGCTTATGAAGTGTGAATGGATGTAGAGATATCAAAAAGAGCCCAGCCCGGCCACAGGCCAAGGTCGGGCTGACCATGATCGGCCCGGCCGGGCCATGGGCCAAGATCGGGCAGGTCACAGCCCAACCATTACTTCCAAATCGACCAAAATCGGACAGGCCACAGCCCGGCTCATGGCCCAACCGTGTCGTTTTGGAAGTTTTTCTTTTTTAAAAAAATGGTAGGACGGATTGGCCCGGCCCTCCTATGACCGTTCGGGCCATAGGCCAAGCCATGGGCCAATCAGCTGGTGGTCAGGCCTGGCCGGGGCAGTGTCAGCCCGGCCCTGGCCAGTCCCATTGACATCTCTAAATGGATGGGCTTAATACGAAGTTACTAATTCAGGTATTATGAAAGCTGTAATACTTTATGACCTCTTATAATATCTTTATTCTCCCATATGCAGGCAGTGTGGGCTCTGGGTAATGTTGCTGGTGATTCTCCTAGATGTCGTGATCTTGTCCTTGGCCATGGAGCTTTGCTCCCTTTATTGGCACAATTGACTGAGCATGCCAAACTTTCTATGCTCAGAAATGCTACATGGACTCTTTCAAACTTCTGTCGAGGCAAGCCACAGCCTCCTTTTGATCAGGTTTGTCAATCAGATGTCTTACTTCTGTTTGCTGTTGGACTTGATATTTAAAACATCTTTGACAGGTATCATGTTCATGTTTGGTTAATAGTGTTCATATCTCTTAGTTTTTGATATCAATATCAATAGGTTCGGCCTGCACTTCCAGCTCTTGCCCGTCTTATTCATTTTAATGATGAAGAAGTCTTAACTGACGCATGCTGGGCACTATCTTATCTTTCTGATGGTACAAATGACAAAATTCAAGCTGTAGTTGAAGCGGGTGTATGCCCACGGCTAGTTGAGCTTTTACTGTTAAGTCAAAATTTTTGTTACACTAGCTTTCTTGAAATTGGTTATGTGGCATGCTGTTATCAAAGCCTGAATGGTTTAAACATATGTCAGGCATCCATCTACATCAGTTCTCATTCCTGCACTTCGCACTGTTGGAAATATTGTCACTGGTGATGATATGCAGACTCAGGTACTGGGCATCCTTAAGTTTTTGTTTTTTTTTTCACTTGCTTGTGTATTCATGTTCGTCTTATTAGTCCTTGACTGTGAAGTTCATCTTATTGTTTTTTATGTAATCACAGGCAAATTCTTTTCTATTTTTATATTGTGTACTCTATATCTGATGGGGAACATTGGCTGACAAAATTTCATTTCTAGCTTCTGTTAATCTTTTTAGAAGTTTACATATGTAAGCCAGATAATATCTTACGAAGGTTAGGCACAAAATTATATGGAGTTAGTTGCCTGGACGTCCCTGACATGCATGCATACATATGAACAAATTTGTACTGAGCAGTGGATATAAGCTTGTAACTTGGGCTCTCTTTTTGCTTCTGATTTATTAGTGAAGCAATACATCTATGTTTTTCTGCCTTCAATGTATTATTTAGATATCCATTGAAACTAGCTTTTCCCTGATCTGTGAGTTCTTATGAGCTCTGTTTATTTCAAACTAGTGTATCATCAATCACCAAGCACTACCGTGCCTTTTGAACTTGTTAACCAATAATTATAAAAAGAGCATCAAGAAAGAAGCTTGCTGGACTATATCTAATATTACAGCTGGAAATAAGGACCAAATTCAGGTACCAATTCTCTTCTTGTTGGCTTTTCCATTTTGCTTGAATTTGATTCAAATGATTATGGTTCTAGGAACTGAGCATCCTTCTTGTACAAACACTTGCAGGCTGTAATTGAGGCTAACATTGTTGGCCCGCTGGTTCAACTGCTTCAAAATGCTGAGTTTGACGTTAAGAAGGAGGCTGCATGGGCCATCTCAAATGCTACATCTGGTGGTACTCATGAGCAAATCAAGTAAAAGGAATCCAATTTCTTGTCGTAACATGCTTGTAGAATAACTATTAAATTGATGTGAGACCAGATCAGAATGTTAATCTGGGTGTATATATGTTTCAGGTATCTTGTTAGCCAAGGTTGTATTAAACCTTTATGTGATCTTCTCATCTGTCCCGATCCAAGAATGGTGACAGTCTGTTTAGAAGGGCTTGAAAACATCTTGAAGGTAGGAGAAGCTGACAAGAATTTGGGCAATACTGGAGGTATAAACCTTTATGCTCAAATGATTGATGATGCTGAGGGCTTGGAGAAAATCGAGAACCTGCAGTCTCATGACAACACAGAGATTTATGAGAAAGCGGTGAAGATTCTTGAGACATATTGGTTAGAGGAAGAGGACGAAACAATTCCACCGGTGGATGCTCCCCAATCTGAGTTCCGGTTTGGTGGAAATGAGGTTCCAGCAGTTCCTTCGGGTGGATTCAATTTCATCTAAATGTAAGCAAGTGACTCAATTCCCTGGATCATGTTCTTGCCATACAAATAGAATTTAAAGCATGTGAGATATTGTTTTGAACTGTTGGATGCAGGAATACTAGCCGGTTCTGCTATTCGAGTCCATATCGGGTGTGGGGCAATGGTTGTCAAGGGTTGAGGTGTCCTGATGTCAAGGTTGCTCTCTCACGGTTCCACTCATAGCAGTTGAAACATGCTGGACTGGCATCAATTGATGGCCGGATTGACATTGGTACAGAGAGATTTAAGAGTTTGATTGCATAATGAGCGTGGTTTATCACTTGATTTAATAAGTTGAGAAACCAAAATCTCGTTGAGTGGTGCTTATCCCTGGATTGGAAACTATGAAAAACGTGGCAGTCTTTGTTGGTGAGTATTGTCCTAGTTGCCACTGTATTATACTCAACGTTGCTTGTACACGTTATATGGACTATGGCACTCAGAAAATCCCGTATTTATCTTGGCTTATAGTCGTGAGGAATATTGAGTGAACTTTTGGTTGCGTTTATTTTCCTTTTTGGTAGTATACTGTCCATATTAGGGCTGTACAAATTTGTAATGGGTTAATCCAAAAGTGTGTCGAAAGCACATGTTAAAGGAAAATTTGGAGTCTTGAGGCAATTGTTGATAGATGCTTTTTATGATGCTGGACAGCAGCATCATGCCCAAATTCTTGAATATGGTTCAATGAAAATGGTGCCTTGTGACCAAGTTTACAAACGACTAATCCAAGAAAAAATCGGAAAAAGGTTCGAATAAATCTTGCGTTTGGTATAGATATAAATTTATGCTATGTTCTTATAATAAAAAATACGTTAACTTTTTATTTTTTGAGCCAAACCATAAAAATTAATGTCATACATCACAACGAAGGTACAAAGGAAGGAAAAGTATATCGCTTGAAGGGGCATGTATGAAACAAACTTGGAATAATTATGAAAGAAAAATATATGCTAGAAGGGGTCAAGTATGAAACAAACTAGGAATAATTATGAAAAAAAAAAATACTGCTTGAAGGGGGCAAGTATGAAATATATATCAATGCAGAAGATGACAAACATATAATGAGGCACGCTGACATATTGACTAAGGAGTCTTATAAGAAGTTAGTCTTTAAACATCTGCCCAAAGCAGGTTAGACCAAACCATGTTGGTGCAATTATATCAATCGTTGAGCTGCATTTATCCTTTGAATTGCGATGAAAGGTAAGCGTAAAATTGTTGACATAATCGCTAGATATATGCATCTCATCAATTAGTGCTCATTATGCCAAGAAGCTGAGAAAAATGCTAAACATTTATTCTTCAAATTAAGCACATTAGAGGCATTTGGAAAGTATGAAATAAAGTAGGAATAATTATAAAGAAGAGAGTTCCTAGGAAAAAAGGGGTTTAGGAGGAAGGCTCCATTTGGGTGCTTTCTTTTTACTAATATTTGTGTTAATCCCCTCGATTAAAATGATTTCTCTGATTCAACAAAAGGTTTTTTAGCTTGATGCTTGTATATCATGTTTCTTATTTCTGAATATTTTGTGGTTTCAATCTCTCCATAGAACATAAATGACATAAATATCGGTTTAGATATTACAAGATCATCTTTGATATGGAACTGAGCCTTGTTTATTTAGTCAACTATGCTCATCCATTAGTTATCATTACAATATAAGTTACATAAGTTCTTGCAACTTTTTTCATAACATTGAAGAGTAGTAGCATTTGAAGAAGAGCTAGTTTAAAAATTAATTCTCTTGATTAGATATCTAGCACCATAAGTTATTAGTGTTGATGCCTTTGACCCTACATATGCTCTTGACCTTTTGTTTGATTACTAACTACAGGATAAAGGATGTTTACGAGAAGCCATTCAACTAAACTAATGTTTTTTATCTAAGGGATTATCTGATGGGTGATTGAGAAGACCTTCAAGCAAGATTTATTTGCAAATTTCTTAGAAATGTGCCTTGTCCAAACAATTATGTCTTGTCCTTTCAATTGGGACAATATCTAGGTAAATTTTCATAACAGAAGAGAAGTCTCTAAATTTACAGATCTAAGTGTTGCCTATTGGTTTACACCCTACAATCAATCAGTTGGTTGTAGTTTAGTGACAAAACAATTTAAAGGCATTCTTTATCTATTAAATTCTTAAATGTATATGACCAAGTCCTTGAGATACATATACATTGTGAATGAAATTATGATGAGATTATAATTATGAAATTCATACTACTTTTATGTATTATCCCTAAATTGTTCCAAGTTATTGTTCTATTAAGGCCAGATATTAATAGAAAGTAAAAAGACTAATACACATTATGTTTTTCCTTATAAAGAAAGTAGTCGATCTCATACACTAAAGTATAGAGATAATTAAACAAACGTGTAGATGTTTGTTAGAGAATAAGTTCACTAAACTGACCATATATGAGATATTTATTTGGAACATTACTTGTATGTCTATAAAAATTCTCATTGTAATGATTATATAAGTGATCGTTTGACTTGAGATTTTTAAAATTTTCTTATATGGGGATTGTTATGTTTGATAGTTAAGGATGACTCAGTTAGTAGTCATTAGATATAGTATGAACTATATAGAGGTAGTTGTGTGATGAAGATAAGATTAATCATCCTAAAGTAATTAGAAAAAATGCTTAATTATTCTCAATTATTATTGATTTGAAACATCTTTGGATAAGATGGAATGACATTTTGTAAATAGTTTACAAATTTTATTAATAGAATAAATAGCTAATAGTGGAGAACTAATATGATTGGGCTCAAAATAGAGTAGACATTAATTATATGCTCTACTTCTAATTGGAATACTATATGATAAAAGGATTGAATTATATAGAAAAATTACGCATAAAAAGGTTAGTCAAAATCACTTTGTTATTCTTAAATATTTGGGCGGTTATGATATATTGCTAGATGTCAATCTTGATCGGTGGATATAAATTGTTTAATTAGAGAATTAAAAATAAGTTAAAGAAGTTTAATTTATCGAATCCTAAATACAATTGAGGGTTATAATTTGTATCCATTACCAATATATTTAGAAATATAATGGGTCACACATAAGAAATGGGCTTAAGAGAAAAAAGATATTATAATTAAGTTAGACTTGATTGTAAAGTATGAGAAACTTTATAAGTAAATATGAGATATTTAATAAAGAAGGATCCATATGAGGTATTAGATCTTAATTGTGTATAATTGGTATTTAATTATAATTATTTTAATTCTAATTAAACTTTAGTTGAAATTAGAATAATTTTAATTAAATTACTAAAATATCCAAAAACTTATAATATATAGGCTTAAGCTCTAATAAAGCTAGCACTCCTTACCTAACTCTCTTTGCAGAAGTTACATAATTCTCTCAACTTGTTATATGGATACCATTAGAGCCCAGACACTTGTGTGGCTATGATAGTTGAGATGGACTGATTTTAGAAATAATTTGAGGGATACGACAAGAAAATAATCAATCTTTATAATAAAGTATGAATTATTATTCATGCTTTATTATAATTTATGTGTTATCATTTTATAGAATTTGAAATGATCTTAGCTTTTGGGAAATCAAACAAAAAAAAGTTTTCTAATGGCATTGTGCTCGAACATGGCTTCTTCCCTTTTCAAAGTTCTTCCACTTTTCTTCAATTTCTTGTTTCTACTCATTAACAAACACATCAAACACCCTTTGAAACATAAAATTAAGATTAAATTCATACTCTAAACCGATCAAATAATTAAAACACATAACAGTACTAACAAAAACACAATTCTAAGTCCTAAACGCATGGTTTTCATCTAAGAAAATACATAAAAATACACTCAATCACCTAGAAAACACACTATAATATACACCTATCAACATTCTCATACTTAAATCTTTGTTTGTCCTTAAGCAAAGCAAAAGACACAAACATAAACATAAACGCAAGACGTAACACATAACACATAACCAAAGAATCATATACAATGTAATAATGTTACAATGGCATCAAATCTTATAGAATTAACTTAACCTCAAACATCAACCATTTAAAAAGAGTTAACATACAAACTTATTCCTTTCATGTTTAAGTGCTTTGATTTGAATATACATATCAATCAAAATATTAACACCTTATTCATACACCTATAACACTTGTAAACATGCATTTATTATTATTAATCAATTAAAAAAGCAAACTATCATTAAGTAACCGTTCATGAAAATTCTTTCTATTTTTAAACGATTAGTAGGTTTAATTTTATTGTAAGCACTTTCTTTTTATATTTTCTTTAACAATAACCTAGTCTTTTGATGCAAAGGCAAACATCTTGTCATGAATGTCACCTAGTCACTCAACTAGATTACATTTTTTTTAGTTTGGTTGGAGAATCATTTTAGCCTTTTAACGCAAACGCAAACATTTTTTCATGAATACCTCTAGTTACTTAGCTATATCATAACTCTAAACTATCTACTAGCTCAATTTTCTTAGAAAGAGACAATAGCCTAGGAATTTTTTTTAACAAATTTTAAAAATAATTTCTTCTACTAGCTCATTTCTTTTAGTCAATCACTCTCGTGAAAGGGTACTAATGATGGAAACTAATTTCATTGAATGTAATTATAAACGTATACAACAAGTGTCATCAAGTGAATGAAAAGGTTTCATATCTTAATTAGCTTGCATATTCATCTTAAAGACACTTCGAATATAAAATTCACAAGTTACTATGCCTTTACAATTTAAATGACCATGTTCAAAAGTAGGTCAATTCTATTGAATTCATGTCATTGTCACATTCACACAATGCACACATCATATAACAAAATGTTCACACTATGGTAGTCTAATCAAACTAACACAACATAAATGTTAATTTCACACAGATTGATATGTAAGTGCATATATGTCCCCCACACTTGAACAACACATTTTTCTCAATGTGGAAAACAAAACAATATAAATAAAGAGAAATAACATTAAAAAAAGTAAGAGCAAGGAAACTTATAGTAATTCAGGTGGTGATAGTGTTGGAGATGGAACTTAGATTCACTTCATGTCATAAGCATCCATCAATTCAAATCTCTACAAAATAAACATGAAGCATAAAAAATAAAAAACAAACAAATAAAATGAAAATAAAAATGAAGCATATATTAATTCTTAGGTTGCCTTCTAAGTAGTGCTTGCTTAATGTTGTTAGCTCAACATATCCTTCTCTTTTACCATCAACCTGGGTCTATAATTAGTGGCTTGTTTCCACTTGTTTCTTTCGACAACAGTTTAGTAGCCTGTGAATAAGTCATATGTTGTAAGATAGTAAAAAGGAAATATTTGATCAAATAAAAAATCCAAGTGATTATATTAACGCCCCTTTTTTATAACAAACTATCAATAAAATAAAGAATGATGAAACTCCCTGAATCTTTAGTTAAATTCAAGAGTTTGTCATGTGGGAAGGCGAACTAATCATCCTTTTCGTCATTCACCTTTTTCCACTCTTCCACTTTCAGTTCTTGAACAGAGACTTCCTTCTCTTCTTCATCCACTTTTTCCTTTATCCTCTATTCTTTGTTCTTTTCTTGAATAGCAACTTCATTCGTGAATTTGACCTATATCTCCTTTTTCACTTTGAGGCATCGATAGGCTCTAATAACATATTGTATTTGACTCAATATCAATATGCTTATATTGTGTATTCTTAGGCTAGTTTTTCATGCAATATGGTTTCTTCCAAATATAATTTGGAGCT
This sequence comes from Erythroxylum plowmanianum, assembly GCA_025531925.1. Lineage (NCBI taxonomy): Eukaryota > Viridiplantae > Streptophyta > Magnoliopsida > Malpighiales > Erythroxylaceae > Erythroxylum > Erythroxylum plowmanianum. Next base: position 22,311,147 of record JANVCQ010000006.1, on the reverse strand, counting down.
CAACATTGATGGTCGTAATGGTTAGCCCCACAAATGTCTCAACATAATAAGGATGTCAGTTGTACTTCTATCTTGCTTGGAAGAGACCTACGTTCCTTGTTAACAATGCATCAATAAGTTACCTAACTTGAACCTCCAAGTTATGAATGGCATAGGAAAGGTTCTTCATTATTAGATTAAATTTGACTTGCCTTATCTTCTAAATTTCATCTTGGTTGTCGAGCTTGGAGCTTAACATGTCCATTAACTTATCTCACTTGGACTCCAAAGATCAAAGCCTATCTTACTGGAAATTTGGTGGATCTTACGCTCTCATATTATTTCCTACATTGTTAGTCCAAGGATAATTTGGATAATTTTTCCACCAAAGATTATTTAAGGTTAAGCAACTCCCATTTATGTTGTAATGCTTTACTGAGTTAGAACAAAAGCTTGTAAGTTATTCAACTTAAAGTTGTTATTTTTTAAAATCTTGTGTTCAAATACCTGCAATTACACAAGAAAAGTAATATAATCCTTAAACATATGAAATTCAAATTGTATAAGATGCTAATTTAATTTCCAACAATGATGCCAAAAACTTATTGACATTTTTATATAAAAACTTCAATACCATAAGTATATGATCATATCTAAAACTTATTGACATTTTTATATAAAAACTTCAATACCATAAGTATATGATCATATCTTGTAGAATAAAAGGTATCGTTCTCATAAGGATCAATTAAAAACCTAACAATTTGAATGCACTTTGTCGTACCTAGTTTCTATCCTTTGTCTCGATTGTGGAACTATGCATGATTGCGGCTTCTTCCCTTTTGCAAGTTCTTCCTTTTTTCTTCAATTTCTTGTTTCCACTAAATAACAAACACTTCAAACACCCCTTGAAACATCAAATTAAGATCAATTTCTTGTTGTAAATCAATCAAACAATTAAAACACAAAATCACTTACAAAAACACAATTCTAAGTCCTAACATATGATTATCATCTAAGAAAACACTTAAAACACACTAAAACACCTAGCAAATATACACCTATTAGCTGATTATTGTATTTAAGAACTATAAATTTGTCAACTGTGGTTTGGTTGGAGGCTAGCTAATGTCCTAGTAAGCCACGTGAGAGACTAAAACTAGAGAAGTGAGTAGTTATCGTCTACTACTGCTTGGAGAAGTTTTCTCCTCGACTGTGACAAACACAAAGAATAAGCAAAGTGGCTTGACTGCATATAGAGAAGAGGATGTTGGTCTCACGACATAACTTTCAAAATCACGTAGCTTTCGCCAGCACATCACACTGTGTTGCTTGGAGTTCTTGCAACTTGCCAGTGGCAAGCTACTGCATGTAAATGTAGTGGCAAGGACGACAACATTGGTAAATGGTAGATTAAGGCAACTATAACTTCTTTATGTGGTGGATAGGGTTTTATCTTTATGAAATTGTGGTTTCTAAGGAAGATGATATAGTGTTGTTTGGACAAAGAGCTAAGTTTATTCTAGTATTGGAATAAGCATTTGGGTAAGAATAAGAAGATCCAAAAGTTAGAATAATGGCTATTTGGTAATTGGGATATTGTAAGGTTGGAATAAGATATTCCATAACCTAGATTAAAGAATGTTTGATCATAGGGTTAGCTTGTCCTAAATAACAAATAAGGTATTCTTTGTTTGGAGATAAGATTAATCTAACCTAATAAATATCATTCTAAACATAAATTCAAAATTGTTTTAAAATTAAAAATCAATTACAAAATTAAATTAATTATTTTTCTTAACATGATTAAGATTAATAATTATATTGATTTCTAATTAATTTTAGAAAATAGCTTCTAAAATTAAATTTAATTTATTTCAATTAGATTGAAATTATTTAAGCAAACTCCTTAAAATAAAAAAATACTTTCAGATGTAATTAAAAAAGATGTTTCTTAACTAAATTTATTTATTTCAATTTGATTGAGATAAATTAAATTTATGTTTTTATTTTTTAGAGAATTATCATTCTATTTATTTTAAAAATTCTTATTTATGAATAATAAGTTTCTTGATTTATTAAAAAAGATATTCTCTTGATTAAATTTTGAAAATTTTTCCATTTATTCATTAAGAAAAAGGGCTTTCTTTAATATTTTTTGAATATAGTTTTTTATCTTATTAACGAAAGATTTTTAGTAATTAAAAAATTAATCTCCAAATAAATAATATAAAGAATTTTTTAATTAAATGAAAAGGTGTTTTATTTAATTTTTAAAGTAGTTTCCTTTTAATATAAGAAAATGGTTTTCTAATTAAGAAAAAATAATTTCTAATAAGATTGGAAATTGTTTTTTAATTGGATTCGAATGTCTTACTTGGTAAATTTGGAAAAAAGGAAAGTTTCTAAATTATAATAAGTAAGAAGTATAATTTATTTAAAAATTTTCAATTAATTTTGTTAAAGAACTCAAAATAACTGGAAATAATTTCCAATTAGATTTAAAATTGTTTTCAAATCAAATTAAATTTCTGTTTGAAATATGAATTTAGTTTATTTAGAAATCAATGAGTTTAATCTAATTTAATTTTTCTAAGGAGTTGGAAATATTAAATTAGGTTATAAGGATCAAAAACTAGAATCAAACGAAGCTTGATATTGTATACCTATAATTTGAATATGAGTGCATAAGTTACATATTTGAATATATGTTTGATATATTATGCATGTTGAATTGCATGTTTTATATGTATGATATTTAATCATTAAAATATTAAGTATATATTAAGAATGTGATTGTTGCATTTCATTATTATAAAAATAAACTAGAATTCTATTTATTGTTAGGCTTTTTGAGCAAACTTAAGGATTTTTTAATCAAAAGATACCTAGTCTTATAACAATAGGTCCTACTTAACTAAATTTATGTGATTTGGATAAGCAAACTCATGATCACACAAATTTAAAGGTAGAGTTATGAATAACATATAAGATATATTTTGACAGAGTTGTCACCTAACAAATAGAGGAGTCTCATAATATGTGATTTATAAAGTTATCTACTTAATTTAAGTTTAGTTAGTTTATTGAGCAAATTTAAGATCAACTAAATTTGAATCTGATCTTAGATTACTATAAAGATTACAGTAATTTTTTTAACAGTAGTGAGAGCTATTATTTTGAATAAAATAGTGGGAGTAAACAAATACATGATTAAAGTCTTAATTTTATTTGGTAGTCATGGCTTATAACCAATACTTGCTTTTCTTATAGTATATGTTATTATTAGTAAAATGTACCTTATTTAGTGTAGTTGATACTAAGTTAATGAGCATAATTTCATGGATAAATATTAATTTAATGAGCATAATTTCTTGGATAAAAATTAATTTTGAAAAAGGTTCTCATAGTTTGATAGAAAAGTTATATGTCTATTATACAATTTTGTTATAATCACTATTGAGGATTTGGTGATAAAGTTTTAGAGATATGTCAAAAACATATAGTAGAGATGAGAGGTTGCAAAGAGTATAGTTGAAAGGTATAGTACCTTGATGAAACTGGTTCATTAAATTTACTAGACTAAAAGCATAAATATGTACATCAAATAACAACTTTGTTATAGTACAATAATAGTTTTCATAAGAAGAAAATGATTGCATGACTTTCTTTACCTATACATGATATGATAGAGATCATAAATATATTTTTTATTCATATTTATGAGTATTTGATACTAATTTTAGATTCAACATTACTATAATATTTAAGACGTGATAAGAAATAGATTGTTGAGTAAAAGGAGTCGATCCAAGTTTATGCAAATATTTTGTATATGTTAGATCAAAAGAGACTTATGCTTAACATAAGTGGTAGTAATACAAAGTTAGATAATCGAGACAATCCTTTCATGTCATATTGGTTAAATTAACATAACAAAAATTGTAAAGTTACATACAAAGATATATGTATACTTTTGATTATGAATCCTATACAAATTGTGAAACTTGTTAACTTAAAGAATAACTAAATCAACCTTTGGTGAAAGGATGATGATGGTATTGAATTGTTAACGGTTGACCCCGCTTCCAGAGCCCAGCATTCGGAGACATTTAACGGTTAAAACTCATTGTAATTCTTTTTTAAAAAATAATGCATATGCGAAAAATCGATAATCAAAATTGATCCGATTTATATAAAACAATTTCAGCCACAAAGATGCAAACACTATTGAATACATTAGAGTTTTAGTAATCACTTGGGCCCATTACAAAACACAATGCTTGTTTTCATAATATCTTTACATTTCAAAAAAAAAACACCCCTTTTCCTTAATACAAATATAAAATACAAAACACAAACTACACATGATACAATTGAATGCTTATGTTTAAAATGATTCCAAA
>JANVCQ010000006.1:22268392-22303684 GCA_025531925.1 Erythroxylum plowmanianum | reverse complement strand
GTTTTGTTCGGATGACATTAAATTAAGTTCGATATGAGGTTTCTTTCGTGGTGAGGAATCCCTCCCTCGTGGGATGCGCATCCAGATGTCACGTAAGACGTCGGGCCCGCGACTCACCGAGGAGGGGTTCCAACACTTATGGTATCAGAGCAAGAGTGAAAGTGTTAAGTTTAAGCGGTTGGATTTTGGTTCCAACATGATTGGACTTAAAATAGAGTAGACATTAATTTTATGCTTTATATCTAATCAAAACATTGTATGATGAAATGATTGAATTATACAAAAAAAATTACACACAGAAAGACTAGTTAAAACCATTTTGATATTTCTAAATATTTGAGTGATCATGAAGTGATGCTAGATGCCAATCTTGGACTATGCATATAAATTGTTTAATTAAAGAATTGAAATTAAATTAAAGGAGTTTAATTTATCTAATTATTACTGTTATAATTTGTATCCATTGCCAACATATTTGAGAGTCTAATGAGCCTCACATAAAGAACGAGTGAAAGAGAGAAATATTGTAATCAAGTTAGACCTAATTATAAAGTTTGAGAAAATTTATAATTAAATATGAGATATTTAATAAATTAGGAACCAATATGAGATATTATATCTTATTTGGGAATAATTGGTCAAATAGTTCTAATTAAAGTTTACTTGAAATTATAATTTACTTTCAATTAAATTAATAAAATATCTAAAATATATTATAAATAGGCTTAAGCTCTAATGGAACTAACCCTCCTTGCCTACCTTTACAGCAACAGTTGTAGAATTCTCTCAACTTGTTCTGTGGATATAATTAGAGTTCGACACTTGTTCGGCGACAATGGTTGAGATGAATTGATTTTAGAAATGATTCGAAGGATATGACAAGAAAAGGACCAATCTTTAGAGTAATGTATGAATCATGATTTTGGCTTGATTATAATTTATGTGTTAATGATTTTATAGAATTTAAGTGATCTTGACTTTCGGGAAAATGAAACAAAAAAGTTTTATGATTATTGCACTTCAGACGGGATCAAATTTTGCCTTAATTTCCCAACCTTGTATGATGCCCTTTACCATAGCATTTTTAGTAATATAGCTTTCAAGATGTTGAAATTTGGAGTCCTATGTTGTAGTTATTTACTATGTCAATTTTATACTAAAACTAAGTTTCATTACCATACTCTATTATAATATTCTTCTCACTTTGTACAACTTACGTTTAATATCCTTTCTAGTGTTCAAAAAGTAACACTTTTTTAGATTTACCTTTTAGAAACTATTCCCTTTTAGGAATTGGAAATGCATCAACTAAACTCAAAATGATTTTGTCGATAAAAAATTTTATATTCTTTTTATTATAAGCATTTTATTCATAACTTTAATCAAAGTTATACTTAAGTCTTTGTTTTCTTTGATATACAAATATAAGTCTATTTTACCCTTTTTTTTTACGATTTTCACTTCATTTGGCTATAAGAAATTCTTAAAGAATTTCTCAATCAATTTTATTAGATTCAGTTGGAAGAAAGAGACCTCAAAAAGAAACACAAGATAAAAGAAAGAGAGAATAGTTAGTGATGGTGGTATCTACAATTGCTATAGTGAGTTATGTTACAAATATAAGTAAAAAAAATTATATTATCAAAATATTTACAAAACTTTGATTGAGCGGAGAGTTCTGTTATTTTAAGATTGGATATATAAAAATTTCAAAATGTTATAGGTTTTTAAATATTATTAAATGTTAGGGTTTCACTATATTTTAGTATAAATATTAAGATTAAAGAATATATCTTTTCCTAATTAAAGGGAAAAAATGTAATAGAAGTTTTGGTTGATATCTAAAGTTATCTATGGTATATTCCTATATTTAGATAATGTTAGTTTTTGATAACATTTATAAAAGATTATTTTATGTTCTTATAATAAAAAAGTTTTTTGATTGGTTCTTATAATAAAAAGTCAACTCCACCTAAGCCATCAATATGGTAATGGCATCCATATTATGTATACCTGTTGATTTATTAGACCTTGCTCTTCTTGATTGTCATTGATAATTGTTCATGGTCAACTCATCTACAAGTCCAAGAGTTTCTTTTGGATTTTTATTATAGAGATTCACAATTGATGTTGTATCTAACATCTGCCTTATTGAATTGATTAAAACATTGTATAAAGTTTGAATTTGAATCCATGTGGGAAGACTACGATGTGGGTACTTATTCAATATATCTTTGTATCTCTTCCACGTCTTATAAAAAGTTTCATTGTTAAACTATTAGTAGAAAAAGATGTCATCTCTCAATTTTGTTATATCTTTGATGGTAAGAAATATTTAGTTAAAAACTTCTTCACAAGACTTTCTCATAGGTAATGTCTTTAACCATTCCTTAGCTTGATTCCTCAATGGAAATGGAAACAACCTCCCTTATAATGTCTTTGGTGGCCCTATTAATCTTAAAGGTGTTATAAATCTCTAAAAATTGACAATGTATGTATTTAGATCTTAATATGGTAATCCATCAAACTAAACACATTACTACAACATTTGGATCATATTTGACTTGATACCAAAGTAGTTTGCTTTAATTTCTAGTTTAGCAATATTAACATTTGTCCATACAAGAGACGGTTTTGTATACGCCAATGTTTTGTGTGTTCTTCCGTTATATTAGGTTGTATATCCTACATGTCCCATATTTTTTCTTAGTCCATTTTTGCCTAATAAAGTGCTTTTTTTCAATTTTTAAATCTTCTTTAAGGAAAACAAAGTGTTAACTATTTATCATATACTAAGATCACATATCAAATCAAAGTAAACCAAGTATAAAAAATAATAAAATTAAAAAAATAAAGAAAGAAAAAGAAATTAAAGACTAGACTAATGACTACTGAGTCTTCCAAAAACTAGTTGCTTTCCTATCAATAATACCAAAAACTTGTTGCGGTATTCCCTATTGTTGAAGTTGTCTCTATTATAAATTAACTACTCCTAAAGTAAGGAAAGTGAACTTGTCATTGATGAGTAATATTGATTTCATGATCTAGATGGATCTATTAAACTCATCTACATATAACTAGTATAAAGAATTAATAAAGATATTAGCTATTGGAATTATCTAATAAAATAAAAATAAAACATTCTCAACTAAGTACTAATCAAAAAAATCAAGACGAACCAATTACTTTAATAAAGAGATTAAGTATAACTAATGTTTTGGTAAATTCTTCCCCTAGTATCATCTTTGATGTTATGATTCATTAAACAAAGAATAAATTTATTATCTCTAATAGAACTTCCTAAAATATGATATTACACTATGTCAAAATATAACCACCTATTCTCCGGTTGGTTAACATGTATCACTACCAAACTAACACCCCTTCGAATGCATTAAGTTCTGTAATTTCTATGAAAAGCTTCACCCTAACATTAGAGAGATTGTTCAAATTTATCTTTAGTACCTCATTCAACCTCAAATATCTAAATCATAGTCCATTCGCCAGTATCTCGAATCATCCAAATGTGAACTATAATCAAATTTAAATGTTGGTATGCATAAATCTATATCAAGAATGATCAAAGATATTTTGTAGATGTAGATCATATATCATAAATAAATTTGAATCAATATATACAAAAATAATAACCAGGATTGTTCATATTTAAACATATAAAATATTTAGTTAAAAATCATGTTTGAACTAACACAAATAAATAGATAAAATAAAAGTCATCATTATAAGGAACTCTAGATAAAAATATTGTATAACTTGAATTGTTAGGATGAACTCGGATCTTGTATTTCAATGAAAACATCTTCAAAATTGATCTCTGACGATTAGTGTATCTTTTAATAATTAATCCTAATTTTTGGAGTAAAAAATGATAAGATGTAAAAAAAAAAGTATTCAAAATAGGATTCTTTTTTTCACATTAAGTATGTGAAGTCTGCATAAGACATAGTTTAGGTGTGTCATGGGCAATTTATCATTTTGTCACTTTTAGAGAGAACACAGTCTCTAACATGCTCGTGCCCTAGATCATGAATCCTTCTATTTCTATTATATACATGGAAAAGGGTTGTGACATGAATATTTTTTAAAGAAGTGCTTCCACTTTCTAAGATAGTGTTTTCATTTTCTAAGCCCATTACATTTTTTTATACATATGTTGCTACATTATCTCCTAACTCAATAAGCACCTTGATGAGCCTTCAATTAGCCATACCGACTAAGAAATATAACTGCAGGTGCTAAATAACACAGAATCAGAAGATGAAACTAACAATTCGTGTAACCTTTTGAACCCTTCCTGTACAAAACCTTGATCTTTTACAAGGAGGAGAAATCAAAGAATACCGGGGAGCTTACAACTACAAGACTTCGCAAGAAACACGCTCAGGTACCTTCAACTTGCAAGAAAGGCTAGACAATATCGGGAGGAATCTGATAATCTAGAGGATTGGCCTGCGGCAGTAGGCAGGGATGAAGGACCCCAACTTTCAATCCTAGCTCTTATGCACCTTGGAGAGCTCATCTCCTAAAAAACTTGACATGCTTTGGTTCCTTTATGTCTAGTAATTTACACACATAAGTAGTTCAACATTCTTCTGTGAGCCACATTTCGCCTTACCGAGCCCCATCTCATGACAGCCCGAAGCTGACACCACCTTGTTTTAGGTTTTCTAATCCTTGGCATATGTACACTTTGGCTTCGGAAGGTAGACAAGAGGTCTATCTCATCCTCAGTCCCGTAAGTTGGAAGAAAAGCACTAGTGCTACCTTGTCCCCAGGTTGATGAGATGCCAACAGAGGTTGATGTTTGGACACGGCATATATCTTCATCAGTCATTTGACCACTTATCAGGAACGGCCATTGTAAATCATTGGGAGAGAAGCTATTATCTCCTAGGTAGGGAAGAGAGAAAACATCTCCAACTTTGAAGCTGTTCTTAAGCGTGGGAGGAAACATTTGCATAGGGCTGCTGTGAAGAGGAATTTGGAACTGACTGCCACTTCCTATTTCAAAGGAATATGTTTTCGTACTTGGTTGGGTGTTGAAATCCGGCTGCATTTGCGCTTTATCTGTACAAGTAGGAATTAAGGCAGCAGTTAAGAGTCCGCCAATGAATGTATAAACAGATCGATATAGGTTAACTTTCACTCAAATCGGTGTATTTAGAAGTCCGTACTAAGAATTTCCATGCCTTGGCCTACAGTAGGGACCTCGAATGCTTCAACTTGTGGGCTTATCAGGGGGGCAGAAGGCCCAAAAATTGCAATCGAATTGATAGGGGTGAAGTTGTCGACATTCTTATAAGCTTGCCTCTTGGTGTTTTCAACCAAAGCCTGTTAATTGGGAGAGAGGAAAACATAGTTGAACTTAATTGGCGTATATTGAACCAGAACTGGAGATTTAAAGACACTGACATATTAGTTCTTTCAGACACCTCAACAACACACTTGCCTTTTGAGGAGGGGTCAGCTTATCTAGAGGCTCATAGTTCTGTCCATCAAACGCTGCTCCTACAACTTTGTAGACAGAATTGAAGAGAAGACTAATGCCAGCTTCAAAGTAGGCGTAGAATTGGCCATCTTCTAGAACACAGGAACTTGCGTGTTCGATGATTTCATTCCTTGTCCTGCTTGAGACTCCATTTCCAAGCATCTGCAGTCCCCCAGTAACAAAATCTTTTGTTGTTAAAATTGAACAACATAAAATAAAAAGAAGCTATAGAACAATAAAGGCAAGGACATGTGCTAACGCTGCGTAATTTTGATGGATCAGTAGCATGTAATTGCAGAAAGTCCTTGACAGTGCGAATCCCATTCGAGGCCAAGCGTGTGTGATTTGCACCATCTTTTCCTATCTTTTCCAATCTCCAAACCTCATCACCCAGGTGAGGAGGGTGGTGTTTCTGATATGCTGAAAGAACAAACCAACAGTTAGCCTCTACCGTAGTTTTGACAACAGGCCGGTAGTATTGCAATCAACTTTAAGCATTATCTGTAACCATCTCAGCTTTACAAATTTGTCTTGTAACGCTCCAATTGATAACTAGGAAGAAAAAAGATAAATTGCTAACGTACAAGCTCCTCTGTGGTCCTTCACCTTAAAAGCTTCACTTCTACCCTCCCTGATCTTTACTTCTCCAGAAATTTTTTGACCTTGTTTAGCTCCCAACCGAAATTTTCTACTTCTTTGCCAACTAGAATTATCAGTGAAAATCAAGTTAGTCACTTGAGCAACACCATTTTTTAAGGCAATAAAACGCTCTCCAGTAATCAACGGCTTTCTGCCATCTCTTTTACGGATGATGCTGGAGTTGAATTCGCTTTCAGTCCAATTTTCTCGGTCGTCAGAACCAAAGTCACCATCAAGTGCCAGGAGCTCTATCTTCATTGAAGACAGGGGACCGGTGACAATGGTCTTAGTTCTGGCATCCATCAGCAAGATTTTGATCGGTTCACCATTGTCAGCTTCAATCCTCCTACCAGTAAATATGGTAGAGGGTAGTTTGTTGACAAAGCACAGCAAAAAGTCTGCTCCTCCAGATGTCTCACTCTGATGAAACGGGGGTCTGCAACAAGAAGATCAAAGGTTGATCCTTTTGACAGATACCCCAAAAATAACAAGCTATAGAGAAAAGAAAGGAACCTAGACGATGGTTGAAGAATAGTTGCAGTATACTTTTCCAGCTCTTCTCGAATCTGACCAAAAATGAAGCAGCAGAACAAGCATTTAGTTATTAGAACCATAACAGAATCAAACACGCCCTTTGGAGGCTTTCCTGAGATTGTCTTAAGTTTTGGGGAATCAAAAACATCCAAACGTTGGCAATTAGGAGCAACTAAGTCGAAACTAGTATAAACGAGACCGCAAGTAAACGGAAAAAAAAGAAAAGAAAAAGGAAAAAGGAACAGTAAATCTTGAATATTTCAAAAGGTGCTGCTAAATTTGAATTGACATAACCAAGTAGCCATTTGATGTTACCGAGTAGCCTAAATAACAGAAGAAAATGTATAAGAACATAAAGCTGAATTGAACAAGAGATGAACGATTATGTAAGGTAAAGTTTAAAAGGAGTACTTACAATTCGTCGAAATAGAGGCTCCATTCTGGAAGCCATTTCTGTGAGCGAAAGGAGTCCCGTCACATCTCTAACAACAGTACTGCAAAAGACAAAAACTCAGCATACAAGAGACTATATGTAGTACAAGATCAGCTCAAAAGAACACAAGAAGCAACAACTTCTGTGGTTCTATGTACAAACAAAGAGCCGAAAGAAACCTCCTACTTCTTAAACCTCTTGATATCTTCACCTTGAATCCTAGAACCATCCTCACCGTCATCAAAAGAAGGCCTTTTAAACGCCATTAAAGACCACCAAGAACTAGAAATGGTAAAGATGTTGAGATTAGATTTTAAGATATGAGCAAACAAAACCAGCCAGTTTTGGTGGGTTTTATAGACGGTCAAGGGAACAAGTTAGATGATTGACCTTTAACGGTAGAACCTGCATGGAAGTTTCTTATGGAACCCACCAAGCTACACCGCGTTGAAACACAAAAGTCAAGCCTATATTCCTTATATTTCGAAAAATGGTAACAAGAAGAAAAGCCGGGAGTGATGCCCAAGTGATACCCTCCAAATCTGGCAAAAAAAAACAAAACACATAAAGATCCACTAGGGATATTCCAAAAGTATCTAACAGAAAGGGCATAGACTTTCTTAAATTAAGAATGACTAACTAAACCGCGTAACGGATAGACTTTAGCCTTTTTCTTTTTCTTTTTCTAATCTACATCTTTATATAAAAGTAATTGGCAAATTACTGCTTTTGTTTCTAATTCTATTTTTTGCTTTTTATTTTCAATTACAGTAAAAAAAATTGCTTGAGTTTTTGTTTGTATTTTTTATTTTGGTTTCTTTTCATTTTTAAAATTTATTTTGGTTTCTATTTTTTATCTGATTTACTATCAACTAAACATATATTATTTAATTACTAATTTAATTAATAAAGTATATACTATTTAATTAAATTATTCATAATTCTTACTACAATTTAATATATTTAATTAAATATATTAAATTGTAGTAAGAATTATGAATAATTTAATTAAATAGTATATACTTTATTAATTAAATTAGTAATTAAATAATATATGTTTAGTTGATATATTAAATTGTAGTAAGAATTATGAATAATTTAATTAAATAGTATATACTTTATTAATTAAATTAGTAATATGAATTGTGAATAATTCAATTTTACTTAGTAATTTTATTTACTTTTTGTAATTAAATTAAATTAAATAATAACTACATTAAAAATATATAAATTTAAACAAATTTTTATTAGTAATTAAAAATATTTATAAATAAAAGTTAATTTTTAAATTATTTATTTTAAATAAATAAAATAATTTTGTTAATAATTTGTTAATAACTATTATATAAGAGATTAAAATAAATTTATTTAATTAAAATAATTTATCTTTAGGTTTTATTTAGTAATAAAAATATAAACATCAACAAATAAACATATTTTTGTTTTTATTTAAAAAATAAAAACTAAATCTGAAAATCACAATAGAATATTCTTTTACTTGGAAACGATTATTAGTGATTTTATTTTAGTCTACATTTTTAGGTTGGGAACGAAATTTAGACAAAATTCCGGTTATATGGACGTACCTATACATGCCTATGGCTGCAAAAATGAAATCTCCAAAGATGTCGCTGTGACGTAGTGGTAAGTTTTTTGCGTATAAGCATCATTTTTAATTAAAAATAAAAATGGCAAAAGGTATAAATTATTTTGTAACTTCTCTTAAAAAATTAAATTATTATTTACCGTTATCTATCATGTTACACTTTTAACATTTTTAAGTACTCTAAATTTTAATTGAATTAAATTTTTAGTAGTAAATAACTCTTTATTTTTAGCATTTTACAAAAAGTTTAAATAACTCTTTATTATTATTTCTATTACTACTTGTTAAGTGTAATAATTACTGTTTTAATAATAGTGTAATAATTATTATTTTAATAATATTATAATGCTATAATTAATAATGTTATAGTGCAAAATAGTACCAAAAAAATCCCAGTAATAACTTATTTAAATGTTAAGGGAAAATTATATATTTAACCAAATAAAAACTAACTAAAGGATATATTGGCATATATATGCAATCTTGAAAGTAAGGTAAAGAACCAATGTTATTAATAACGTACTGAAATCGAACTTTGGCTTTCTTTATAAAATTTAGTATGAAATAGACATTAGGATTAAAAAATACCCTAATTGTAAACAACACAAAGTAAAGTTAATTTTCTCACCTCTCATTGATGATTCCAAAATAAGGTGTATACAAAGAAGGCTTATTTTTCATTTGCCCTCTTCATGGTATCATAAAAATAACTCAATATTGTCTTTTTATTACTATCAGCCAGATAAAACACCCTCACCAAAAACTCACAAATTCAGATAACAAATTAAAATTATGACCAAAATTTAATATCTTTAAGTATAATTCTAAAAATATCCAATCCAGCATTAGACCTAACATGTTAAAATGCAGCTCACTTATCACTTGTAAATATTTATCTCAACTATTTCTTCATCATAATAAAACACTAAAGTAATAAAAAATTTGTTGTAAATCTTGTAATAATAGGACAAGATAAATTACTACTAATGGTGAAATACTTTCTCAATAAATTCAAGACATAACGATTATAAATGAACTTGGTCATCTTTTTTGCTTACTACACAGTCTCATCAATAATAAAAAAATATCTAGCATCTCCTTCATTTTCCAACATCAAGTCAATGCAATGTATAACACATGCAATCTAATAAAAAGAATTATATTTGTTTTGCAATCTTCTTTCAACCTATAAATGGAATCATTGTCAGTAATGAGCTGAACAATATTTTCTAGCTCAACTTCATTCACAACTTCATTGAATATTTCAAATAGAGTGTCAACTTTTTTAATAAGGCCACATGCAATAATAGACTTCAAAAATATTGAGTCCTTTACAGAATAAACCAAAAAAATTAATAATTGACTCATGTCTTTCATTTGTCTAACCATCACACATGATTGAATATCCAAAAGTAACCTAAGTCATTCTTTTTTCATCTAAATAGCTTTTAATTTCATAAGTTGAGCACTTAAAAGTTTACTTTTGTAGTTATCAATTGAAGAAGCTTTATATCGTAGATTGTAAGAGGCAACAGCATTTACCATAGGTTGATAACAATAAGACTTGGGAGCATTGAATGTTATACCTGAATCACACCACCATCTAACCATTGTCATATCCACATTATGAGTCGCTTCTCTTGATTGCAAAATACTACGAATTAAAAGTTGAGCTTCAGGAGTTGTTCATAATGTAAAAAATTAGACATCTATTTTCTTCTTGTCCTAGAGTCAGGTGCAACATTCACTTTTTATTGGGTAAGAATATTACCATCTTCAACATTCTCACTATCATCCTGAGCACCAATAAACGAACTTTCACTACTAATTTTGTAATTCAATCTTTACCTTCTATCTTTCTTGTGCTAATACTCTTCAAACAAAATCGTCATTTCCCATTTCACATTATGCTCACTTTTCAACAAGGCTTCATATCAGCTTTGACCCAATTTAAAAGTTTTTTTTTTAATCTAGTGATTCCTCTACCTTTCAAATATTTGTTATAAAATAAGCAAATGATATGGTTTTTCATTCTGGGAACCAATCTAATATGAGTTCAAGCTAGAACATTGTATTTTCTTAAAATGGTTGAATTATTAGGAGTATTTGAACTTCCTTCCATTTATCTGTAAAAATAAATGAAGACATATATCAAATTAACTTAATAACTTCACATCAAAATAAAGAACTTATAATTTCATTATTAACTACTATCACAAACTATGTATTGTTTAAATCCAAAGTTTAAACTAGCATAAAAAACATATACATCTTATACACAATGACACAATACACCTATATATCTTATATAATATAACTTATTTTGCATTATTATATTATACAAAATTCAATTTCATCCAACATAATTCACGAATAAGTTAAAAATCAACAATGCAAGTATCCAATATACATAATTACACAATGTACAAATATATCTTATATAATATAAGTCATTTTATATGATTACATTTTACAGAATTCACTAGTAAGTCAAAAACTAATAATTCAAATATTTAACATAAACAATTACATAATACATGCATAAATCTTATATAACATAACTCATTTTGTATAATTATATCATACACAATTCAATTTCATCCAACACAATTAACTAATAAGTCAAAAACTTACAATTCAAGTAGTCAACATATACAATAATACAATACACATATATGTCTTATATAATATAACTCATTTTATATTATTACATCATTCAACCATAAACTAAAGAAATACACTTACAACTATAACATATTCAACTATAATCATAATAAAATTCAATATACACAATACACATATACACCTTATATAATATAACTCATTTTGTATGATTACATCATTCAACTATAAACTAAAGACATACACTTACAACTATAGCATATTCAACTTCAACCATAACTCGCAACTATAAGTTTACAACTTACTTTATGTAATCTCATAATTTAATTATAAAATAATATATCTTGTTTACTTATACAATTTAATTTGTAATACTTATAATTATTTTAATAATTTAATCAACATTGTTACTAAAATTCTAATTCTCAACTTTAATTTAACAATCTTTCACACACCAATTTTAAGCAATGTTCTTAATTTCATACTCAAGTTAACTTTACAATGAAGAGTTAACATACACTACACAATTCAATTTCATCCAAAACAATTGACCAATGAGTCAAAAATTAATAATTCAAGTATTCATCATACACAATACACATATGCGTCTTATATAATATAGCTTATTTTGTATGATTATTTCATTTAACTATAAAATAAAGACATACACTCACAACTATAACCTATTCAATTTTAACCACAACTTACAACTATAAGTTTACAATCTATTTTTTATAATCACATAATTCAACTATAAACTAATCTATTTTATTTGCTTATACTATTCAATTTGTAATGCTTATCAATATTCTGTTTTCTTAACTAATTTTAATCAAAATTGTTATTGAAATATTAATTCTCAACTTTAATTTAGGAATCTTTTATTCTCCAGCTTAATAACCATTCTTAGTTTTTCACTCAAATTAACTATACAGGCAACATACACAATACACTATATAATTCAATTTAATCCAATACAATTTAACATACAGAATTACTACACAACACAAAATCACAAATACACATTTCAATACTCAAATTAGCAATCAAGTAATCAAGTGATCAAAACAATTCCACAATTCCATAATTCCATAATCAATTTGCAAATAAGTCCCTCAACTTCTGAAACTTTATAGAAATACCGGCCAGTACGAGATGAAATTGATGATACGGTATCGTATAACAAGATTTTATACCATTTTTCGGCTAGTACATTATGAAATTTGTATCATTGCATATAATACATTAACCTGACGTGGATGGGTAGAAATTAAAAGTGTTGTCAGAAGTCACGAAGAATGTTTCCTGGAAAATGTTGCTTTGAGACAGGAAGGGCTAAAAGAACATTATGGAACGTGGATTTGAATTTGGAGGGTGAATTCCTATCAAAAGTTGTCGAATGTTCTCACATATAATAAGACAATACTCTGAGGTCTTTCTCTTTAGTCTGCTCATGATTTCACGTTTGCTTATTTATTTTCCTTCAATTGCCCAAATTGAAAGTAACAGTTTGCAATGTGAATATATCAAAATATAGTTCTCCACAACTGAATTTTTTAAAATAAAACATTTTATTTTATTTTAATCAAACCGCTCTCATAAGAATTTTTTAATTAATATTTTTAAAATTTATCTGTGTTTATTCACACATAGATAACTTATTTGCAGGGCAATTAATTAGAAAGTGAAAGATCTGTGCTAGCTTAACATCAAAGTTTTTATGTGATAATTGTAAATAGTTGTTACTTGTAAATAATTCGTTCCGAGAGAGGGAAATTAAGGCTTGTGTTAATTGCATGAACAGAATTAAGAGACCACAGGTAAGCTTCCACGTCAAAATCATCGTCGGGACAGGCTCGAGTAGGCGTTGGAAAGCCAATTTCTTCCTGCTACCTGCCTATGCCAGTTCCCAGTTAGCATAGATAAACGTATTTCTACCTGGCACTAAATTTAAAAATGTAAGAAGAAAGACATTTATTCAAGCTGTCAAAGTAATCCTACTCAAGCAGAGTCAATGGAGTGGTATGTGTGCAAACTGAAAGATCCCTGCAATTTCGGATTAGTAAAGATTTTCCACGATTGCATTTTATGGGAAATTCTGGTGTGTGCATGAGCAAAAATTAAATAAACTAATGTTGACCTAATCCTATAGGGCGTTTGTGAAGGTGCTCTACTCGTTGGATCCTTGACGCTTTGATGCTTATAAAGGCTTGAATCTTCTTCTTGGAAATTAAAGAAGCAGGAAGTACACAAATTTGCTTGCTTGTACGACAATAACACAGGCACCTTCTTCGAATCTACAGGGAAACGTCCTCGAACCAGAATAGTTTCTCAACTCCAGGACCCAGAAAACACTACCGTAGCTTAACAGTGACGTTGATTTGAATTTCTAAGGAGTGAGTTTTAGATCCTAATAATTTAAATTTCCAAACCAATATTTGAATCAATCTTTCGATTTTTTTTTGATTCGTTAACTTATTAAATAATTTATATAAAAATATTTTATAAAGTATTACATCTATTTTTAAAATTTATTCAATTTATATTTAAAAATAGATAATGTAAATAATAGGAGCATACAATTTTAATTATGTAATGACCCTATTCACTTGTTTATATCAACTATGATTTCAATGATACACTGATTATTTTAATTAAATTAAGCATCTATTACTTATATTTTCGCTAAATAATTTAAAATTGGAGTGTGTAACATTGTCACATGATTTAGTTGATATAGTATAATCTAAATAATCTTTAGAAAATAGTTTCTCAATCTATTTTAAAAGTTTAATTCCTAATTTAATGCTTTATTTCTCAGTATTTCAGTGCACTTGTTAGTAGAATCAATATATTTCAAAATTATATTTGTCATTCATACAATTAATTTAAAATTGTGAACATTGTATCGAAATTTGTATTAATTTTGATGCGATTTGAAGTAATATATATGCTAATAATAGATATAAATAAATTAAAATAATTGTATTCACTAAAATTAATATAAAGATATCTTATTTTTAGACATAATAATTATTTTAAAAATATTTTATCTTATAAAATTTAAACATATATTTATTTTATAATTTAATCCTTTCATTTGTTTTATTTTACAAAATTTGAATTTATATTTTTTATATTTTCAATATTTCGTTATATTATTCGGTAAAAAGATCATAATCTTTATTCTAATTAATCAGTTCCTATCTTGTACTAGTTAATCTGACCCACACATTTGTGTTATCTATCGCTTCAGCCTGACTACTACAGTCCAAAATTCTATAATACTCCCTGGTCCACTAGCCACGGTACTTCATCTTTGATAGCTTTTTGATAGTTCTGCTCTCTAATTAAAAATAATAACAAGTATATGCAGTTTTGTAGCATTTTTCGGTAGGTTTGCTCTCTAGAAGAAAAAAGGGATCGGTACAATATAAATTAAGAACACTAGTTATTAATATTAATATAGTTATATTTTTTATTTTTAAAATATTTACAGTAAATTTATTACATTATGTTAAAAGTAAATAAGTAAAATTTGTAATTAATATTTATTTGTTATTATATATTTTACTGTTAAAACTAATTTAATTATTTAAAATTTTAATAAATATTATTCTATATATTTAAAGTTTAAAATTTGAATTTGAATTACAAACAAGTTTAATACATTATATTATTTATAAATATTCTTAGTAAATAATAAAAATAAAATATATAATTTATGTTTAGTTAATGAAATTATATTATAAAAATGAAATAAAAATACTAATAATTTTTCATAAAATTTTAACTTATGAAAATAAAAATTAAACAAAAAAAATTTCACTAAATAAATTTTTTATTGAATTTAAAAATAAAAACAAGACATACTATATTAATTTAAATATGATTGTTAGTCCACAATCTGTAAGGGTATCAGCCGATACTAGCTGGTAACTAGAATATCGGTCAAAGACTAGTTAAATGCCAATCAAAATTATATATTTAAAAAAATTAGG
Organism: Erythroxylum plowmanianum; assembly: GCA_025531925.1. NCBI lineage: Eukaryota > Viridiplantae > Streptophyta > Magnoliopsida > Malpighiales > Erythroxylaceae > Erythroxylum > Erythroxylum plowmanianum. The sequence goes on along the minus strand of JANVCQ010000006.1, from coordinate 22,288,340 downwards.
ACTAAATTGAAAAAAAGTTTCTTCTATATAAAATAATAATTACATATATATAAAAAGGAATATGATAAAATTGTCTATACTTTATATAATAAATGATAAAAATAAAATAAAAATAAGAATGTATTAAATAAATTTTTTATTTCATTAGACTTATAAAAAGTGATTCTAGATTACATAACTAAGTATATTAGTTTAACAAAATCATATTTTATATTTTTAAAAAATATATTTTATATTGATAATATATATTTTGATATATACATGTGCAAAACATTATAATAACTTTTGAAAAATGTTAAGATAATATCTAAAATTAAATTTATTTTAGTTATGAGAAATACGTGAAAATAATATTAATGAAAGTAAAGAAGTATTTTATATCAAATTTATATTATTATGGTTTCTTAATATATAATTAAAGTAAAATAAAAATGTATATCATAATATATTGAGGAATTATTTTGCAATTTTATAAAAATTAGAAATTATTTTATAATTTTAAAAAATTATCTAAAATGGTACCAAGTATTAATCAGTACTAGTACTGTACCGTATCAGAAACAAATTTGGTATCAAATCCAATACGATATTCATAACATTGATATCGACCATATTTGTTCCTACCATTCAACTCTTATCGTTTAGCCATTTTTCTAAAGCAAATGTCTTTTTTCTTTTTGTCTAATTTTTGTCGTTTTGATATGAGAGTGTTATTGGTTCTTAGATCTTAATAATCCATTATACCATGATTTCTTATTTCTCCTACCTTTTTTTATAGCTAGAATTAAGCCCCTTCATCGCCTAATACTTGTCATCTTCTTTATATATTCCTCTTATAGTTTTTGTATACTCTTTGTTTGCAAACTTTCAAGCTTGAGGTCATTATCCTTTGGTCTTTACCAATTAACCAAATGTTAGAACCAACTCTGCTCTCCTTTATAAATTTTTCTTCTTTAATAAAGAGTGCTAACTTGGCAAATATGACAGTACCTACAAATCCCCCTTAAGATTTAGAAAAATGACCACCATATTGCGTTATTATCTGTTTTGCTACAGAGACAAGTATGCTCTACACTCATCTTTTTTTAGAGCAGGAATCTCCTTATAATTGATATTGTAGTGGCATTCAGAAAAACTAAATTGGCCACTTGCATGTCCACAATAATAATCGATTGCCATTGATTTCTTCGATAAGTACAACACCCCAGTGATTGTCACTAGCATCTGTATGTAAGATGCATTGTCTCGTGTCAAGAATCTATAAAGGTGGAGGATTCTGACAAATATGTTTTAGATGCTAGACAACCTTTGTTTGTTCTAATGTCCAGGGTAGTGGATTATTTTTCAGAAGCTTGGATAAGTGTGAAGTGTAAGTTGCCACATTTGGTATGCACTGAGGCTCTCCATAAGGCCTTACAAGGGAAGGTGAAACCAAATCCTAAATATACCCCCCACTCCAAGGGCGTCACTCTGACGTTAGCCAACACTAGCCTATGAGTTGCATCTCGTTATCTTTCGAGGATTCAAACTCACAATGTTAAGCAAAGCCAGTCGAACATGGTGGCTCTGATACCCCTGAGCACACCCATAAGGCCTTACAAGGGGAGGTGAAACCACCACAGACATAATTCATCACAACTTTTGCATCTACACATACTGCAGAAGATTCTTATGCTCAATCATATAATACAGAAACTTATTTTGAAGTCTTTGTTACAACATCTGAAGTCTCAGGAACAATCTCTGAGTCATCATCTTAATAGATCTCTAAACCGTCTTCTGATTCCTTAGTACAACTAGCTGATCTATTAAAATTATCTCAAGTTCTAATGACTATGCCTAAACCTACTGAAGTTGAACTAGAAATCAGTAAAGCAGAATCCACAAATACTGAACCTTCAAACCTAAACTAGCATCATAAGCAACACTAGCTTAGCCAACTGCACAGGCTCAAACCAATCCTACTTCAGGTCCTTAGTTTACTTTTGACGATCTACCTCCAAAGAAATGGAGAGAACGACTACATCAATTTGGTGCATAGATAGATCTACAAATGACTTGATCGAATAATATTTTACCAGATATTTTGTCTGAGTTTACATCTTATTTCATTGGTACTTTGCGAGAATGACGGCAAAGTATTAATGATTATCAAAGACTTCAGTATATCCAAGTCACTACAGTCAAAGCACTTCTTGGAATAATTCATAAGGAATTCATTTATGACTTTCAGCTTATTGACAAGCATATCTATCAGGAATATTTTGCAATAAAATGATGTTCACTTAACAAGTGTGATATTTAGAAGCATTACCAATGTATGACGGAAAGGTACTATCTTTTGAGTGGATGGAATGATGTTAATATATGTTATACTTTTATCTCATCCCTTCCAGATCAACTACAACTAGAGCTACAAAGGACCATAGTTTCTTTACAGGGAGATATGTCAAATATATCTCTTGCAGAAACTACCAGCTTGCTTTAGCTTCTCTTGATAAGTTATACGATCAACATACCTTATTTAAGAAAATCATTAAGGGCGATCCAGTTCTCAAACAGGTTTGCAAGAAACCTTATCTTCAAATCAATTGCAAAGATAAAAAGACTTGTGAGTGTCATAGCAAGAAGAAAGCTCATCTTCGACAAGCCTATCATAGAAGAAAGTTCCGCAGACAAATGGAAGGCTATAAGCCTTTAAGGAAAACTTATGAGAGAAAGAATGGCAAGAAAAGAAGAATGGTCAGATTCTTCAAGAAATCCTCTCATCATCAGAATGCTTCACTCTTTCCCCATTAAACTTTAATCTTACAGTGGAATTATTTTATAAGCAGTCCTAAATTGTTGTAGACTTTTTGATACACAAGATCCTTAAAAGAGGTGAGTGTAAAGCATACTTGTCTTTGGACCAAGACAAATAGTAACATGACTTAAGACTTGAAGCGTTCAGGAGAGGAAGAACTTAGAGAGAAACACTCAAACAAGCTTTCATTATCTCCAAGATATTTTCTTAAAGAGATAAATCACTTTGCCAATACACCAATTATTTCCATTTCTATTGGACCATATCTCGGTGAATTTATATTGTTTTTCTTGTGGACAACATGGACACTTTGCAGGAACATGTCCTCATAAAACAAAAATGGATGTCAAGTTGTTGAAGCAGATGCAATCAATTTTGCCTATTCATTCTTCCAACGAGTTTAAAGATTTAATTGAAGAACAATCTCAAGAGGACGAGGACACGAAGTTTGTTGTATCTGTTACAACTTCTAAAGAAGAAGAATCCTCTAACTCCTCTACTTCTCTAGAGGATGATTCACTATACATGCTACAACAGACAGGTATTAATTAGATTGTACACCAGTTCAACGACCATTTTTCTGAATCTAACTCCTTCAATAGGATAAATATGATAAGCCCATTAAAGCTATCGATTTTATGGATACTAGATCTAGCTGTATGATCATGAAGCCCAAAGTATGCCCATAGAGAGAAGGTCTTTGTTGTTTCGTCCATCATACCTGGAGCTTACTGATACTTATAAGGGTTCCCATTTGTTCCACAATAATCTACCAGACACCTCAGTAACCTCCAATCCAACTTTGGTTAGTCGATGGTCTTATCTAAAGAGTTGTTTTAGCCAGTATGGTTATCATATACTTCCTTGTGTGTCCTTCGGGGTCCCATCAAGGAACACTTGTATCAAATCCTTTTAAAGAAGTTCTTAACTGACAAACATCAAATGTAGTAGCACACAATAAAGTTCTTCGACGAATCGATTTAAGCTGGATGGAATTAGTTAGTAAACCTATGCTACGCAACATAAAGTCGACGCAGTCTTTAAGTAGATCCAACAAATGTATCAGTCTTACAAAGCTTAGATTCAACGACTTGATGCTGATCTCCGACATTACATTGCTACACATTATCTTGGACCTGACTTCGATGCTAAAGTTAGAGAAATTCAGAAGATACAAGGAATTGTGCAACAAATGGAAGTTGATATGCAATTTGTACAGTCAAGGACAATATATGGCTCGTCCTCTACATTATTTCCAAATACTCAGCTAACTTACACATCTCCTATGTATTAGATGTATCCAAAAGAAACTGACTATTCAAAGGTCTTCAAGTTCAATTACCCTTTGATTAAACAGGATGTCCATCCTAAAAAAACTCAAGAAAAACCTAATAGGTCAAAGTCAAAGCCAAAGCCTGATCGAGTTCCTAAGTAACTAGTTTCTGAGACATCAAAGGTTCCTGAGCTATCACCTTCATACACTAAATTTGAACTAGTTAATCAGTGGAGTAAGCCATTACAGATTTATACACCTCCAACGTCTCCACCTGAAGTTCAACCTTCCACTCTAAAGAAGAAGAATCCTCTAACTCCTCTGCTTCTCTAGAGGATGATTCACTATTCATGCTACAACAGACAGGTATTAATTAGATTGTACACCAGTTCAACGACCATTTGTCTGGATCTAACTCCTTCAATAGGATAAATATGATAAGCCCATTAAAGCTATCGATTTTATGGATACTAGATCTAGCTGTATGATCATGAAGCCCAAAGTATGCCCATAGAGAGAAGGTCTTTGTTGTTTCGTCCATCATACCTGGAGCTTACTGATACTTATAAGGGTTCCCATTTGTTCCACAATAATCTACCAGACACCTCAGTAACCTCCAATCCAACTTTGGTTAGTCGATGGTCTTATCTAAAGAGTTGTTTTAGCCAGTATGGTTATCATATACTTCCTTGTGTGTCCTTCGGGGTCCCATCAAGGAACACTTGTATCAAATCCTTTTAAAGAAGTTCTTAACTGACAAACATCAAATGTAGTAGCACACAATAAAGTTCTTCGACGAATCGATTTAAGCTGGATGGAATTAGTTAGTAAACCTATGCTACGCAACATAAAGTCGACGCAGTCTTTAAGTAGATCCAACAAATGTATCAGTCTTACAAAGCTTAGATTCAACGACTTGATGCTGATCTCCGACATTACATTGCTACACATTATCTTGGACCTGACTTCGATGCTAAAGTTAGAGAAATTCAGAAGATACAAGGAATTGTGCAACAAATGGAAGTTGATATGCAATTTGTACAGTCAAGGACAATATATGGCTCGTCCTCTACATTATTTCCAAATACTCAGCTAACTTACACATCTCCTATGTATTAGATGTATCCAAAAGAAACTGACTATTCAAAGGTCTTCAAGTTCAATTACCCTTTGATTAAACAGGATGTCCATCCTAAAAAAACTCAAGAAAAACCTAATAGGTCAAAGTCAAAGCCAAAGCCTGATCGAGTTCCTAAGTAACTAGTTTCTGAGACATCAAAGGTTCCTGAGCTATCACCTTCATACACTAAATTTGAACTAGTTAATCAGTGGAGTAAGCCATTACAGATTTATACACCTCCAACGTCTCCACCTGAAGTTCAACCTTCCACTTCTTCTACTGGGATGGACAAAGTGCCAATAACCCCTAACCCCCCTCCCCAAAAAGAAAGATCTTACAAAGGGAGGTGAAATCAAATCCTAAATATACCCCCGCTCTAAAGGCGTCACATTGACTTTAGCCAACACTAGCCTATGAGTAGCATCTCATTATCTTTTGGAGATTCGAACTCACAACATTGGGCAAACCCAGGTTGATCCTAGTGGCTCTGATACCACTAAGCCCCCTATAAGGCCTTACAAGGGAGGTGAAACCAAATCCTAAATTCTAATGACCCTATTCATTTATCTTCAACATTATTTATATCTAGTCTACCTTCTAGTGTAAAGCATGTATTATCTAATCGTATAGAAAATGTTGTAGAAATCACTCATGTGTTTGTAGAAATTCATGTTTGTGAGTCTTCTTTACCTTTGTTAAGTCTGTACAGTATATATTCTAGTGATCGTTTTTAGACAAAAAGTATTCGTATTATATTATCTACATCTCGCCCTAAAGTTAAAGAAGTCATCCAAAGTTCTATATTAGAATAGTGTGGTCTCAGATCTACAACTACAGAACAATACGTAAAGCTTGAAATCTCTAAGGAGCTGATCTCTCTCTGGAGGGAGAACAATCATACACATCTTCATATTAGAGCTATACACCTTGTTCTTACACTTCATGGAAGAAAGAGAATACCTGCAATATCCAGGATATCTCTTCTAGACACTGCCTATACAACATACCAAAATTCTTTGATTGGTACCATGCTGACATCGCTCAATAATGGAAGTGTTATTATGACAATAACACCTGATTTCAACATCAGGTTAGATGATCCTATTTTGTTTGAACATATGCAAGTTCAAATCCAGATCATTAGAGCATATTAAGATCCTACAACCGTCATGGCTACTTTATATCACCAGATGATCTATCATCTACAGAATCATACTTTGGACCTAAACTTTCCACATTTTACTTCGGATGCCCTTTATATAGTTGTTGATCATTCCAATGATTAGACTATTATTATCCAAATCTCGAAACAACTACCAGCATAAGAGCTTAAAAAGTTGATGCCTACTGAGTGGATCACTAATTACCAAAAGGTGTTCCACACGCCTCATCGACACTCTTTTCATACCACAACTCCTTCGATTACGAGGACATTAAAAGATGGAACGATAAAGTCCATCTATGCAAAGCCCAATAGAGATCCATCTGAACCTTCTACATTTGGGGCAATATTTCTAATCTAACTTGGATTTTTACATAAGGAAGGTAAATCTGGTCCTCCTATCCATTATTTCAAATCTAATAGAGATCCAGTTATGTTAGTCATCATCGTGGACATTTTTTACGGGGTGTCGACCCATCTATATGTGAACCTGATTGTGAAGTCTGCCTCAATCCTAAGTCAGATAGTAATAATGACAATGAAAGATATACTAGAAGGAGAAAGAAAAAGAAAAAGTCGAAACCTCGTTGTATGCCTTCTTAATAATATCATCCACACATGGATGATCTACATCTAGATGATTCCAACAATCTTAAAGGTCTATAGATAGAAAAATCCAGACCTAGATCTCTTCGAGAGATACTGAAATCTTCTACATATCAGTCCAAGCCAACAATTCCTATTATGACCCCTATTCCTATACCCTACATGATGGTTAAGCCATATGAGGAAGACTTTCCTTCTTTACATAGGAGTACTAATGCTTGATGATTCTTTCCATACACTTTAGCTTAACTTCTTCCCTCTTAAACAAAATGATGGAAAAACCATAATTGCTTCTGACATAGACACTCTCAAAGAGGGTATAAAAAGGGGAGCAACCCTTTTTTGTTTTTTTTATGAATAAGAGACCTTTCTTTCTAAGTTACATTCTATAGAGATTTCTATAAGTTGTTCTCTTAATCTTTGAATCTTCATGTACTAAACTCAATGGATTACCTTGGGTCATAAATTGGCCTCAAGATTTTTTAAAGACAAGAAAACTAAAAAGTCAATAAAATAAATAAACAAATTAGAAAATAAATAATAAATAGTAATAATAATGGCTAGATTAATAGAATCTGGACTTTCATAATATTATAGTCCCTAGTAATAGCCCTAAAAACTTGATTGATTTGTTTTGTGCTTATAAAGATTATAAGTTTTAACTACAAGTACGCAGTGTAGTGGTCGCTAGCACTGGCAAGTACATGTTGGTCTCTCGAGGACTGTAAGTACTAATATTATCTCTTTCTCTATTATCTAATCACTAAATCAGGTTATGAATTTAATTAAAATTAAAATTGAAAAACTAAATTAAAATTAACATAATAATGAATTAACATAAAGAAAATACTACAATTAGTCGATATCAAATAAGTAGTATCTAGGTGATAAATCCCTATAAAATATCTTAAAAACTAACCATTTATTATGCAATTAAATTATTGGTTATTGGAATGTGAAAATTCCTATCTTATCTTAATATATTTCTCAAGACTATTAGCAACTAACCCTCCATTGATTAACTAAAATCTTTTTTAGTTACAACCCATAAGATTGCATTACTCGATTCGTAAATTTCATTATTAGGTTTGAAATTCATTTAGAGGATTTATGTCAACCTATCTCTAGGTTTGCATGTAACTCCTTTCAACTATGTCAACTCTATTGAGACAAAAGGATTTCTTAATCTTAATCATATGAAATCAAACAATGGACTAATATTCAGGATATATTAGTTCAAAAATATAATTGTATAATCGAATTGTAATAAACCAATCAATAAAACTATATTGAATAAAAGATTATATCATTCTATTCTTTCCAACTAAGGTCTCATCACACCCAGGCACTAACCAAATTAGTTCCTAAAAATAGAAAACAAATTCAATATCAAATATTTGGAAGAACAAATAGAAATAAAAGAATTCTTATTCTATATCTCCCTTTTGTCTCTAATAAAGTCTTCTTTCAATTTAGAATGAAGGCTGCTTTTTATTGGATCTTGTGGTGTAGTTTTTGTGTTTTCCTCGTCTTCTATTTAGAACTACTTCTTCTTTGGTGTCTAATACAACTCTTAAATACATTCTCCTAAGTTTTTTCTTTATAATTTCCTTTTATAGTAAAAACTAAGGTTTTTGAAATATACACTATCACTTACACGATTGTGTAGGAGATCATATATCTTAAAATTTCCTCTAAATTGTTACCCTACATGGTTACAAAAGCTTATATGGGCAATATACACAGCGTTGTATATCAACATACACTGACGTGTATTTTTGAATGGCCAAAAATAATGTCTTCAAAACTCCACATATTTACACATGATTGATGTACACGACCGTATATCTCCAACGTTGCTTCAAATATTCATTTTATACCTTGAATTCACTTGAATTCTTCTCTTTTTGGTCTATGAAGACAATTATCTCATACAAAGAAACTTGAATAAGTACTAAAAATACTATAAATAACAAGTAAAACACACTAAATATGGGTATATAGTCCATTAATCATTTATCACAAGTTTAAAGCAAAAGTTTAGCCTCCTCCTCGTCTATTCAAAACTGCTCCATATATCCTATTCAAGACAAACTTTGGTCAACTAGTATAGCCTTATGGTCGACCAGTCTTCATGATCTAAAGGCTTTCTCCTTATCTTTTCTTTTATTTTTCATCGTTTATCTATATATCCTCCAAATCCTTATACAATTAACTCTTTTTCTAAAAAAAATATCACACCCTAGTTCATAAAATTCTTATTAAAATTGCATAAAATTCAAATTTAGGGATTTTTAATCTTTTCTTAATTAAACGCTAACTTTTTAAATTGATGCCTTTCTAGTTAAATTGTTAAAGGATTTAAGGTTGTTTCCCTTTCAATTATAACGATACATCTTTAATTTTGCTTAAATTTTTTATTTTGGGCACTTTTGTTTTAAATTTTTTTTTTTAAATTATATATTCTTTTTATGAAATTGAATGTTGGATATTACAATTATGTTTTATTTGTTACAATTCCAACCACTAATTTTGTGATAACTTGCTTTTAACATTTTTAATTGAAAATTTCAACTTAGGTATAATATCAAAATTTAGAAAGTTTCAAAGTAGACACAATTAGGGATATCTGTACAAAAATTAAACTTTTATTTTGAATTTTTAAATATTTAATAGCACTCTATAATGAGAAAGTTTAGCAATCTTGATCAAATTCATCTTTTTAACCAAGTTAGCTTGACGTATAGCATTTTACATTGTGTATTTTTAAATTTCTTTTTAATGATTCTAAAAGGGGGAGAAAGTTTGATGATATTAGATTTAGGGAGAGTGATAATATTAGGCGGAGTGATGAAATTTAAGGGGAGAGATTGTTTTTTCATCCTTGTATTTCTTTCGTCTTGTAGCTTATATGATATGTTTGAGTAAAGTTATGTTATCTTCATAGATATTATCTTCATAGATATTTCATTATCTTTTGTTCTTGATATTACATTGTGATTTAAGCATGAACTAAAGGGGAGCTAATTAGTATCTTAATTGTGATTTATATGCTTAACTTCATTATTTTTCTCTAATATCACAAATATTTTGTCATCATAAAAAAGAGGAGACTATTGAACCAATGGAGGTTCCAATTGATGTTTTGATGATAACAAAATAAAAATCCTACTAATTTGTTTATCAATTTGATGAAAAGCAATATTAGAAAAAAATGAAGTCATAAACTCAAAAATATTGCATGAAGTTAATAGAGTGAAGTTAATGTTTGTATCTAAAGAAATGAAGATCGAAATAAGAACAAAAGGAAACCAAGGCTCATCAAGATCATTTCATATATTTTATTATTATTTATAAGCTTAATTTGTTAATTTGATGATTAAAAAGGCTCACAATGTATAACAATTTCATCTTACTGCATTACATAAGTCTTCACATTCATCAAGAGGCATTAAATCCTTTGATTTTAATATAAAGCCTCTTGGTCTTCAAATAATCTTTGGGAACATTTTAGGAGGTTTTTAAGAATATTTGCATTAAAAAATTATTTTTGATAATTTAAAGTTGTTAAAATAATGTTTTTGCTGTGATTAGTTCACCTATATGGGTTAGTGGTTGACCAATATAGGTTAAAATTGTTAAATTTGATGTACCGAGAGTTTGTAGTAAAATTGGTTGATATATTGGTCAATCAATGTGCCATATTGGTCAACTAGTGTTGCAATGACTGGTGAATCTTATGTTGTAAATGCATACTAGTTGACTAGTGCACTGTATATAGTCATTGTAATGGCTATTTCTTTGCTCCAATGTCTATCTTGGGTCCCAAAATACTATAAATAGGTGTTTTCTCATTGGTTTTAGTATGAAGAAAGTTTTAGGTATTGTATACACATATTTCAAAGAGTTTTATTAAGGGTTAATTACCAAAAAAAGCCTAAATTTCCTTAATTTTTAATTATAACCCGAACTTTAAAAGGTATTAATAAAATGCCCTAACTTTTAATTTTTTAAAATTCTAACCCAATGTTAGTCTCACTATTATCTTTATTGATGTGGCACTGTTACATGTCAATGGATCCTTACTAATCAGACACGTCAGCATCATTAGAAATAGTCAATATGATTAATGAAACAACGTTTCTTGATAATACTAAAAAAATGTCATTTCAAGCTTCATTCTCAACCTACATTGGAATCCTATGCAATAATAAATAGGAATATTGGAGATGCTATACTGAGGAGGAATGAGAACACCAAACGCACAACAGATTGAACAATTCACTGCCCAACTAGGCAAATACGACAAAATTGAAGGCAAGAATGTATTTTACTAGTTTCAGAACCATAAAGCACACGAGAGACAAAAAAAGAAGAGCACCAACCTTGGCAGAAGCCATAGTTTGAGAACACCAACCTCACTTACTACCATATCGCTAGACACTAAGGTCGTCATAAATCTTTTAAATTTTCTTCTTTCCCTTCAATACCTACCTACCTAGCTGGTTTTAATTCTTATTCTTACTGCGTATTCCATAATACAAAGAGGAGTATTAGAGAGAGATGAGGGTAGTCTATATTAGAGAAACTGCAGAAGTTGGGGATTTGAGAGCTTGGAATTAGAAGAAAGTGATAGGTCATCATGCAAAGAGGATCAAGGAGGTGGAACCCTAAAGCTCTTCCCATTGCACCCAGAGGGCAAATGAAAGGATTTTAACTTTGAACCAAAAAAAGAAAAGTTATGGATTTTAGGTTGAGAAAGATGACAAAGTGAGAGTGATTTCATCTTCTTAAATTGACATCATTTTAAGATTAGTGAAATGACATCATTTTTAGATGATACTAAAACGACATCATTTTAAGAAGATGAAATCACTCTCACTTTGTCGTCTTTCTCAACCTAAAATTTTAGTGAGGGTCTATTAACACGTGGCAGTGCCACGTCAGTAAAGATAATGGTGAGACTAATGTTAAGCTAGAATTGAAAAATATTAAAAGTTGGGGCATTTTATTGTTACTTTTTAAGTTCAGGCTATAATTGAAAAATTAAAGAAAGTTAGGATTTTTTTTGCAATTAACCCTTTTATTAATCATTTGAGCATCATTGTGTCATATTTGTATGAGTGGGCCATTTTGGAGTTATCAAATGATAAAGTGAGATAATTTGAGTTGTAACATTTGGTTGGGGAAATATTATTGTACTTAGGTGTGATACAAGTATTGTGTCTAATTTTTATTGCTTTTAATTGCCTTCATATCTTGATTTTGGTTACAAATCCTTGTGTTTTGATCTAAATGTGACATAAATTGAGTGAAATTGGTGTGAATATTGCTTGCATGTTAATTGGATTATTTTGTGAATTTTTGCATGAAAAGGAAAAAAAAAAGAAAAAGGTGGTGACAAGTTCAGTCACCTCCGTGACAAGTTAGTCATGGTAGTGACTAAGCTTTTCATCACCGTGTTTCTAAATTTATACTATCCGCCATCTCATATATGATTACTGGTCGAACCAAAATAAAAAAACTTTTTTTTAGTAGATGTGATCTGTTGGACATAGATCAAAATTTTGGCTCTTTTATTTTTATTATTTTTTATTTGAATATTAATTATTTAATTCCTTATTAACATTAACGAATTACCATCGGGATTTATTATCATTTTTGCATGACTCCGAAAATTTAAAGTTGATATAAATATATAATAAACAGAATAATATGATTAACTAGAATGATAAGTAAGATATGAGAAAATTTATCTATTATCTATACATTCATTTATCATTACATTAATTACCATATATCATTATATTAATTACAATATAGTTAAAAATGGAAATTAAATATTAATAAATATTAATTATAATAGAATATATAAATAGAGAATACATTTATAGTATTATAAATAGAATATAGAATATATAAATAGAATATAATTACAATATATAATTATATATTTTATTTTATTTTATATAATTTAATTTATATATTAAATAAATTATTTATTAATTTTATTGATTTTATTAATTTTATTGTAATTAAATAAAATAAAAATTAATTAATTATAATTAAATTACGAAACAATTAAAGTAATAAAGAGAGATCAAAAAGGGTCTTTTTCCAACTTTACGTGATGTGTAATGTAATAATGTAGTTACTTTTTTTAATTCGGAGAGATAGTTGAGTAGACTAAAGCATCGAATTGCTAATTTGTTGTGTGAGTTATTCGTACTGAGAGTTCGAATCTCTCTCTTTCCGATTCCGTTGATGACTCAAGTTAGCTTCTGCCCCTTCAAAAGTTTGCTAAGCTTCTTGTGGATCATTGTCACTACCCTTTTCCACTTCATTTGCCACCACCAATTGAATAGAATCATAAGTAGAATTAGATTCAAATACACCTAAAAATGTGTAGATCCAGAGATTTCCTAATAGGTCAACTATGTCACCACAAACAAAGATAAAGCAATTGTTGGATTTAAAGATGGTGTTAAAGATTATAAATTGACTTATTGCACTCCTAATTATGAAACCAAAGATATTGATATCTTGGCAGCATTCCTAGTAACTCCTCAACCTGGAGTTCCCCCTGAGGAAGTATATAACCCTATTCCTAAAAAATTAACTCCGAAATAATATATCAAAATTATAAAAAAGTTGACAAAGGTGACAATTGTAGAATTGAAATCTTTCCAATTTTTATTTTTTTTGTTCAAATATGATAATAAACTGCAAATATGATCCAAGTAATAAAGAAAGAAGGCAAAGAAGAGGGGAGAGAAAGTAGAGACCAATAGAGTAAGGTGAAGAAGAAGAGCAGCAGAAAGGTGGAAACAACTTGAGCATCTGGTCATCTGGGTCAGAGTCAAACAAGAGGCAAAAGGCAAGAGTCGACGCAGAGAGCTTGAGAGTGCAGGAGATCACCACAACTCTCTCATCTGAACACTTGCTTGCTTATTCTGTTTATTATCTCTCCATTGCTTTACTAAACTTACTCCTCTATTAGTTGAAAGAATTATATTGCTAGTTTTTGAAAGTTCATTTTGGTTATTCACTTAGTTTATTGCTTTAATACTTCTCTTATATTGATTAAGATGGGATTGAACTATTTGAGTATGATGAACCTTGTTATTTCTGTGATGGGTTGATCTCTTTTTCTGGAGGATTAATGTAGCTATTTTAGTTAAACATGCATGATTGAGGGACTATGTTATTGTCTTATGTTTGCTATAGTTTCTGAACTGAATTAATGTAATAGCATAACCAAACTTTGCATCATTTTTGTATTAAACAAAGGATAGAGAGAAGAAGTTTAATATGGAACGAGAAACTATAAACGCTTAGGTTAAGAACTAGAAATATATTAACTTAAGTGGTAATTAGTAGTTGGGTTTCTATGATTAATTTGGATGATAACTTGTCGAATATGAAAGTTAGACTTAGTTTATTATTCGAGTTGATCTTGGAGCCCAACTATTAATTTTAGTGAGATAACTACCCAATCACTTCCTCGTAGTCACGCATAGAAGATTAAATTAGAGAGTTTTCCACCTTGATTAATCTGTTCGTTTTTGCTTCCGGTTGAATCAGTTACTTTTTAATCTAATTTTATGATTTCCTTTAAAGCCTCAACTTAACAAATCGGGAAAACATGTTTAGGATTGCATCTATTTTTATTTTTTGTTCAAAATTAATTTGAGCGGACCAATTTCACCTCCGTGGGAGACGACCCTGGGTAATCAACTATAACTACCTTGTATATTTGCGAGTAGGATAGTCTACGTGTTTTTAGAACTTATTTTGGGCATAACAACAAGTGAGATTGAGGTTCCTCTTTACCTTGAAAGAAAATTGTAAAAATGGTTCCTTTTACCGAGAAAGATTGTATAAAGGTTATTCTTCATCTTGAAAAAAGAATTATAGTGGAATTACAAAAAGAGTTTTGAGAGTGGATGTAGGCAAAGCTTATCTACCGAACCACTATAAATCAATTTGCATTCTCTTCTCTCTTTCCTCTTTAAATTATTGTTCAATTGTTTAATTAATTTATATTAAAATTTTTCCTTATACTTATTTATATTGATCATTTTTAATTAATTACATTGCTTACAAAAATTGTTGAATTTTGTGAAAACCTAATTCACCCTTGCTTTGGGTGCCGTTAATTGTCTATTTTAAATAAAATTTAAAAATAATAGCTCTAACTTTTTCTTAATTTTAATATCTCAGGTAAGTTCTTTAAAACATCAAATAGAGAAATCTTGAGAAGTGAGCTCTTAAAGTGGACTAAATTAGTGTGGGATAAGAATATACTACCCCAGGTGTCATTTCATATGCATATTAGATGTGGAAAAGAGTGATGAATCTCAACCATATCTAAATTCAATTAACATATGTTACTTATGGAAAACAAACAATGAAACCCTATATCATCTATTCTTCAGGTGTGAATTTTCCTACCAAATACGGAAAAGAGTGATGAAACTCTTCCATATTACTAAAGTGAATGAAAATTACAAAAAAGTGCATGTCATGGCTCTTAACTATTAAGATGAGCATAGAAGAGAAAATAATGATCCATGGTATCATTTTGGCTCTAGCCTATGCAAATTATTGGAGGAAAGGAATTACATGTTATTTCATAATGCACTGAACTTGATTGAGCAAGTTAGAGAGGAGTTAGTTTATTAGGTGAGGGAATAACTAGTATTGAATACAAGAGCTAAAAAATGAAGTATATTCATAACTTTATTTTGGAGAATAGAAATAGAGACAAAGACTCGATAATACAACTCAATGAGAGCAATGAAGATAGTCGGACTATGGATTATGGTGAAGTATAATGGACATTAAAATTGTGATGGTCCAAAATTATTAAACCACAATTTAGCCAAGTTTCCCCACAATTACATAATTAATTACCAAAAATCTTAATAGTTTAAAAAATGATGTTCATCAATCACCAAAAATTATCTGTACAAGAATAACTATCCTAAACTGTAACTTTCAGAAGTATATACAATAAAACAATTGTACTTAATTTGATTAGTTGGCTTCACCTAGACTCCACACTATCAATCATGTGTATTGAGGTTATCAACAATCTTTCTATTTCCTAGAAAAAATATAGCGACAAGAGGTGAGTTGTTTACTCAGTAAAGGTAACTTAACCATACCTTTAAAATCAAATAACTCAATATATGGTGAAAATAGTCAAATGATTAATATACATATAATACTAAGATATACAAGCAATACTCAGTTTGCCCAAACACTCAATAAATGTCCAGAATCTTATTATTATTAAATATTAATACTAATATTACATTTATTAATAGCATGTATATTTTACCTTTTTATTATTGAATTAATTGGGCTTTGTTTAACCTAGTTGGTTTGTCAGCTCATCTTTACTCATCATAAGCACTTATTAAGTGTAAACGTAATCAAATGTGTAAATATCGACATAGGGTACCTCAATCCTTTAATATAAACTGGTACCTTGGAACCATTCTACTACTTAGCCATCGACATAGAATATCCCTAAGACTTAGGATACATCGATACCATTTCGATACCTAGCTATTGGCACAGGACATTCCTGAGACCTAAAATGCCCTGGTACCTACTCCACAGATAAGAACCTAGCCATAACATGCTTATATCTTAACAACCCATCAATCTATGACCATCAAATATAGCCTATCCTAAGCAACCTACAGATTCACAACTTTCATAGTCTATTCTCAAACCATTATGAACAAATCTCTATCTAATTTAATGAACATGGTTTATCTTTCCCTAATATTCTTAATTATACACACGCACAACTAAAAATTATAATTACCATACTTTTCTCCCAAATTGTCAAGCAATACACATCATAGGACATAATAAAATATAAACACTGAACATTTTGTATCTTGTCGATTATTTATTTAGTAATCAAATTCTCAAAATTCATATATTTCAAAAATCTAGATATTTAATTATTAACCATTAATTTGATTAATTACGAACTCAAAATATGTTTCGTCATAAAATAACATATTAATAACAAAATTCACAATTTTGTGAACCATACACCATTATAAAAGTATAGTTTAAGGTTATCCTTACTTAATCTTTGTATTCAACTATTTTGATTGGTCCAATCTATCCTCCAGGACTAGACATTTGCAAAGTTTTAATAGACCTAATTTAATAAAAGTTTAAAAACCTAATTACACTTAATAATCCAAAATTACCCCCTTTTACCACTTTATTCTTAAATATTAAAAATATCATTACTTTATCTTAACACCATAATTACTAAACTATCCTTAACTATTAAAATTCCTATTTTATCCTCACATTCTTTTATTATTATAAAAAACTCTTTTAGGAATTAAATTCCAATTTTGCTCTTAGATATTCACATTTCATGTTTTCCCCTTATTTTATCTTATAATTTCCTAAAATACCCAATTTCCTTCTTTTTCTTTTTTCCCAAAAATATTCTTCTTCTTTTCTACCCCAACATCACCCCCTCCTCTTCTCCTAACCTCCTTCTTTTCTCATTTTACATCCATTTTTCATATTTTTCATAATTTCATCAAAATTGTTATCGCAAACAATCACAACATGATTCCAACTAAAAACTACTTTGTGATGAATAAAAACCAATAATAAAAAGATGGACTTTAGCTGGAAAATTCCTTTCTTAAGGATGAAGTTATATACCTTTCCAATAGAGTTTTGGGTTGTAAATCCCCATATTGTCATCTCTAATCTAAATTAAACAAAATGAGGAAATACATGCATGTAATAGAAAGATGTTGTTTTTGTACCCTTCCCACTTAGAAATATAGAGACAAAGGAGAAGGGTGATTATTTTTTTGTTGGTTTCTACAAAGACACCTATTGTCTTATATATATCTTTGTTCCTTTATTTTTTTTCTTTAATAGGTTATGATGGGTCTTTATTAAACAACTGGGTTATTGGGCTTTACAGTTCTCCCCTTTAAAAGAATTTTTACTTTGAAATTAAATTACGTACCTGAGGATCAAAACAAATGAGGATATTGACGTTAAAATGCATCCTATACTTCCCAAGTGGCCTCTTTTGAGGAATGATGATGACTCCACAAAACTTATACCATTAGAATCTTCATCTCCTTAATTTCCTAATTTGCCTATCTAAGATATCTACTAGCTCCTCTTTATAAGTCGTATCCTTAATAACCTTGATCTCAGGCCTCAATATAATATGGCTAAGATCTTATTCATATCATCTCAACATCAATACATGGATCACATCATAAGTCTAGGATAACTCTGGAGGTAAGGTCAGTCTGTAAACTAACAGCCACACGTTGTACAATCTCATTTAGCTCAATCTATCTTGGACTCAACTTCCTCTCTTGCCAAACCTTAAAATCCCTCTTTAAGGTAATACCTATAAAAATATCATTTCTCTGATATTGTACTCCATTTCTCAAAAATGTTGACCAAATGTTAACCAACATAACTCTTTTACTGATCCTAAGCTACCTTCAAGCATCACCTTATCACCTATATTTTCCCCACCATCTCTTAAACCAACTTTCATCCCTCCAATAATTTTTCATATTAGATCTCTACACTACTTGCCATATAATGCCTTAAATGGTTATATGCAAACTCCATCAATGATAGATATCTATTCCAATCACCCTTAAAATTTAGCTTACAAACTTTCATCATATCCTTGAATTTTTGACTCGTACGCTCCAACTATCCATCCAACTGAGGGTGAAACGTAGTACTCAAATTCAACTTAGTCCCCAAAAATGTATGTAAACTTGTTCAGAACTGGGAAGTAAACCGTAAATATTGATATGATACAATGGATGTTGGAACCCTGTGCAACCTTATAATCTCATCAATGAGTTAGCAATAAAAATCCCTCCATAAATCTCTGACAATACCCAATAAGTCTTAGAAAACTCCTCCCCTGTAATGTATTTTTAAGCAGCTCTCATTTAATAGTTGCTTTTACCTTAGTAGGATTAGGCATCACTCCCTCTTGCACCATATATCTAGAGAAAACTACTTGCTCCATCCATAACTCACACTTACTCAACTGAGCATGTAACTATCTCTCCTCCAGAATCTATAATACAGTACTCAAATGTTGCTCGTGCTCCTCTTTGCTCCCTGAATATACCAATATATCATTAATGAACACTATGACAAATCGATCCAAATACTCCTAAAAAGTCTTGTTCATTAATGTCATGAATGCAGCCGGTTTATTAGTAAACCAGAAAGACATCACCAGGAGCTCATAGTGGCCATACTAAGTACAAAAATTGGTTTTAGGAATACCTAACTGAACTGTCCTCAACTACTAGTATCCTGATCTCAAGTCAATCTTAGAAAATATGATAGCTCGCCTCAACTAATTTAAAAGATCATCTATCCTCGATAATAGATATTTGTTTGTGTTGGGACCCGATCTGGGAATCGGATCCCAACCGGAAAAGAACGAAAAACGAAAACGAAAAGCGAAGCAAAATGTCGGACAATCAAATCGGATCAAAAAGGCGAACAAAAGCATATCCGAAACTGGTATAAATTTTTTTTTCTTTTTTTTTTCATCATCAGTTCAAGCATACCCACGCTTTAAAACCATACAAAATTCTAAATGGAATTTATCAATTCCACAACCTCAATTCACTTCATTCATCCAAAATCCTCATTTCTTATCTTCAACAAGCACAATCAAATATCTATAACACTTCAATAATTCACAATCAATAGCCAGAATCCTCGGACCTCCTATCCGGAATTCAAACACTATCAATCACATTCATATAATCTCATCCATATACAATTCACATGCCAACATTTGTCGCTTCATTTTCTTGCGGAAAATCATAAGACTCTCAATTTTTTTTTCCTACTTAACTTGAGCGTCATAATCAGTACTTGAGCTTATTTCCATATAGGGTTCTTTTCATGGACCCT
>JANVCQ010000006.1:22251992-22263459 GCA_025531925.1 Erythroxylum plowmanianum | reverse complement strand
GTGAATTAACTTCTGATTTTATTGTAGAAAATTACAAAAAGCTTAAAGATCTATTCAACCCCCCCTTCTAGATCGCTAACATGCTACACCAATAACTTCAGAAAGCGTGATAGGCTTCAGCATCTTGACGTCTAATCAAACTTCATCCTTGCGTCCGGCAACAAAATAGTCCAGTATGAACTTGTCAGGCAACCCTTCAACTCAATGTGATAGCCGCTGAAATTGCTTTTGATAAGCTCTAATAGTGGTTGTTTGCTTAAGGCGAGTCGAATTCGGTAGGTCCAAACCTCTTAAGGAGGGCCTTCGTGAATTCATCCTAAGACATAGGGCCTCGCATTTTGGAGTACCACCTATGCCATTGCAACGCTAGCCCTTCCAAGTGGAAAGATGCCAGTTGCACCATTTGATCATCTAGAATTTTTTTATACTCTAAAAACTGTTCAACTTTATAAATCTACCCTTGAGGGTCTTCCACTCCAAATTTTTGGAAGGAGAGCTTTAACATGGACCTTCGGGCACTATCCTCAAAACTAGAGGATTGCCCATGAAAGAATGGGTTTTCATCACAGGGTCGTGGCAACGAAACAGAAGCTTTGATCGACTGCAGTTCAGACATCATGGTTTGTATCATCAAAGTCATTTAGTTGATGCTATCTTCATGTTTAACCATTGTATCCATCATCTCACTTCGAAATTCAGCATTAGTCTTGCTTCTTGCTTCTATAATACCGTAAGCTGTCTCTAATACCAATGATAAAGTTGCTTAAGGACCAGAGAATTTAGAGAAATAAGAAAGCCATAGAAGAAGAACACAAAAAAAGATAAGGTATTGTTAAAAAATTGCCTTCCTCTCTATTTCATTCGTAAATTCATATTTATAGTAGATTATATTGAAAGATAAATATCGAATCTTAATAAATATCAAATCCTAACAATCAGAAGTCTTTTAAGTCATTAAACTAGGAAATTAACATTAGTTACGAACAAACTCTTATTTGACCTATTCTTATGGAAACAAATAATCTCGAGAGCTGGTCTTTAAGCCGAAACGACGTATCAGTACAGCCCCACTCCCCGTGTCATCTTTCCCACGCTGGCAAGACCAACATCCTATCGTATAATAAAGGGCAATCCAAAATCACACGTCCCCTTTTTCTGGAAAACAAATCACATGTAAATATTGATCCTTTTTATGCCAAAATTTGAAACTCTTAAAGATCCCGAACGCGGTGAGCAGTAGGGAGGAGTCGCATTCAGCTTCGTAAGCTTCTCTTTCTTTCTCTTTCTTTTACTGTTTGGTTCCTAAGAAACTTAAGCAAAACGAGGCGTAACGAAATCGAACGACCAAATTACTCACCTTTTTTCTTTTATATCGTTTTACCTGCTGCATTTCGCCAAGAGCAGAGTGTTTGTTTTCCGTGTTCTTCCTTCTTCTTTTTTTGGTTTATTCTCGTCTTTTACAATCTTGAATTTGGTGTTCTCTTTGGTTTTCCTTGCATTTCATGGGCTTCCAAACAGGTTCTTAATGTTCGCCTGTAATGGTCTGAGAAGGCTTTTGGACTTTATGCTGTTGTATTGTGATGAAGGTTTCCTTTTCTTCCAAGCTATTTCATTGCTTCATTCAAAGTTATCTTATGCGCTCTTCTTCTTCTTTGTTATAAATTTACATGTGGGCGCTTACCGATTGATTACAATTGTTGAATCACTATTATACTACTAATTGCAGCATTTAATATGGTAGAAGTTTAATATCTTATTATAATGTCATTTTCCATATTGGGAAAATAATTCATTTGTTGAATCACTAATATACTACATATCTTATTGTAATGTGATTTTCCATATTGGGAAAATAAGTGTTTTTGGGTGATTTATGAGAGTGATAATAACTTCAGCTAATTCTTTTGGACTAGATAGTTTGAGGTTCATTTGAAGTTGTTGGGAACTATGTACTTGGATTGTTACATATATTAACTACAGTAACCAGCTTATAATTGTTATTCCATACCCCCTTTTCATTATATCGAAAAGAAAGACATGGCATGAACTGTGAACGGATTGATGTATTTGCCTTATGCATTTCTGCATTTAAAGAAATTTTCTACTGATAAAGGTTAACCATTAACAAGAATGTACTGTCAAAATGATTTCATTCTCATAATATTGCAAATCACATTGTTAAATGCTGATAAATGTATCCTTTTGTAATAGTCAAATAACAGGGTCTTTTGGGGCTAAATTCATATTACACGTGGGGTTTTTTCTGTAACAGCAAATTGCTGGGGTTCTTGTGGTGAATAACTTTATATAGGTTTGGTAACCGTGTTATAATATTGTGTATATTATCACCGAGGCAGTAGAGAAAAACTTTCACTAAGAAAGAACACTAAAACCTTGTTGAGAAGTTCTTTTGGTTTATTAGGGTAGCAGCGATGGCAAGGGTGGTGGCTTCTAAACTGTAAATATGCCCTTTTAGTTAATTCATGTTTCTGATGGAATCAATGTTTATATTGTTTGTATTTGAAGCATAATTGAGGCTTTGTCAAATTTTTTGGTTCTAGCTGCAGGATTGTCTTTACATATGAGAGCCAATGAGAAATTTCACAAAATCTATTGTCACTGTTTGATTTATGCTTTTACATGTAGGACCAGTGCTGTTTAATTTTGGACATGGGCTTAAAGGAGATGTTTCCAGAACTTCTGAATAAAGAAGATCAGATAAATCAAACATTATGCAGGCATTCCTTTTCTAATTTAAACCATGTTTCTCCAGTGGTATTCTTGTACCTCCTGAAAGAATGTTACACTCATGGTAAGATCTTTTTCCTTGATAAGGTATATTCTACATTCTGACAGTTTTTGCTTCATTTCCCATTTTGATGCTGTGTAGAATGATTGATTGCTCTTTTTGGGGTTGAAATGAAACTGAGTCTTTGTTAGTTAATGAGACAGGAAAGTATTTCATAAGTGTCATTTTTCTTCTTTTTTCTCTCTCTCACTAGTTTGAGCTATTTCTTTATTGATTGACTGACCAAGCAATTTTTTGGGAGTTGGTGCCTGTTTATAATTCTGAATGATGTTCATAAATAGCATTTCTAATTTATTCTCTTAATGATTATTGATCTTCTCCAACTTAAGTTGTCCAGTAACAAGTAAGACAGTTCTCAACATTCACATGCCACAGGTAGGTTGAAAGCTACAAAAAAGTTCAGAAGTCTTCAAAATCAGGTCCACCAAGCACTGTGCAATTCTCCCCAGCCAGGACCAGCTACTTTTGTGCTTTGGTGCCTGTGTATCCTGCCCATGTTTGGAATTTACTCTGAAGGACTTAGCCACTTGGTTATATCGGCTCTTCATCGTTTATTAAAACGAGAAACAATTTCAGAAGATACCTTGAAAGCAAAAGTTCCAGCAGCTCACTTATTCATAAATATGGTAGGTGGCATAGTTAACCTTGATGAGAAAATTATTCTGAAGGTAACTGAAGTTTTCGACATCAAGTTGGTAGACATCATGGAAGCCTTACGCCAGTTAAATGCTGCAAATGCTTATGGGATCGATGTAGCCAAAACATTTGTGGAGCAATATGTTTTCAGATTGTTAGAAAATCGATCATATATGGCAGCTGTCACACTATTAGAACATTTCTCCATCCGCCAGTCTGGGCAGTCTTTCCTTGTCATGATGATAGATAACAAACAATTTAAAGCAGCTGAAAAATGGGCAACTTTTATGGGCAATTCAATGCTGTGTGTACTTGTTCACGAATATGTTGATAGGAACATGCTACAGCAAGCGTATGATGTCATAAAGAAAAACCATATGAGGCAGGAGTTCCCAAATATATTCCAGAAGTGCAAAGAAAGGTTTTATTTATTGACTTGCATCTGCTATAGCTTGTGCTATTTCTTTTCATAGTTATGTCTTTGATCCCCTAACATAAAAGCAGGCAAACTAATTCAAAAATTGCACTGTTTGAAGCTTATTGAAGAAATTAGCTGAGAAAGCATTATGGGACCTTGCAGAGGCAAAAACACATGGAAATAAGCAGCTTATTCAATATTTGGTGAGCAGACATTAACATGCATGATGATTAAATATCACATATGTAATCTAATTTCCCTGAATCTGCAACGTTATTTCCAATACGTATTGGGATTTAATTTTCAAGTCTTTCAGCAATTATTTCATTTAAAAATTTTCAGAATTTGATACTTTGTTCCCTTGTTTGAATTGATGATGATTCTTTGAATATCAGTCTGAATTAAAGATGTTAGCAGTTTTATCATCTAGAGCAAATATGTTTCAGTACACCTGTAATTTAAAGCTATATTTGAGTTTTGCTGATTTCTGTTTGGAAGGTTAATGGAAAATGATTACCATTTTTAACTGTTTATGATTTTTGATATTTTCCCTTGAAAGTAAAATCAACTTAAAGATGATGGTTTGTTATAATTTTTAATTTTTAAGATTTACTTGGCTATGGAAGCTGGTTACTCTGAGAAGGTTGATGAACTCTGCAATCGTTACTCTCTTGAAGGATTTCCCATACCAAAAGGTATACTTTACTGTTTCTCATTTATGTTAACATCTGAGCTTGGCAGATGAAGATGTTAAATTCAAAATGAATGCTCATGTCCTTTCCTTTCAGTGCAACTACTAATTGTAGAATTTGAACAATTTAGAATAGAATGCATAATGTCAACTGTTTATAGTGTTTATGATGGTTGTCATTGTTGAATCCAAAATGGTTTCTTCAATATGATCTCATTCAACCACCAAGGGTTTAGCCTGTTGTAGAGGGAGCTAGGAGTACCTCTGTATCTACTAGGATTTTTAATCTTCGTAGGTGCATGGGGAAAAGTAATCTGTAAATAGTTATGCCTACCAATTTACGAAAATAAAGGACTTTTAATTTGTGTTTATTAAATTCTCTAAGCATATCACAATGCATTTAGTCAATGAACAAGATGTCTGCAATTGTATGCTACAGATTTCTGTTTATAATGAATTGAAAAGGCTTTTAATATGCTTTTCTAGAGAGTAATTTTACAGCAAGGAATATTCATAAAAACCTCATTCTGCTTGTTCATACAGGAAACTCAAGTTTTGGATGGCTAAGAAAGTAAAAACTATTCCTTTATAATTTGTTCTTTTGAGAGGTTTACTCTTCACACACATATTTGGTTTCAATTTCATCAATGGACTCAGAAAAAACTGATTTAAGCCCAAGCAAGGAATGCCTTTATATTGAAGAAACTTTCTAGTGTTGCACATTGTTACTTTCGCCATTATGGGAATGGTAGGTGTTGACTCTGTTCTTAGGGATGAAGAAGCGTATGCATAAACACTGTGTTGGACTACTCCACGTGTCTTGTTTCCAGTTGTTTACAAGGTGATAGTTATCAACTCTTCAATTAGTCATATTAGGAATGCTCATGGTGCTTTACATTGTGCTTTTTAGGACCTGAGGCATGCCTTCTGCATGATAGATATTTAGACCTGAATGAGTTAAATGTTGAAGACATTATTTGGGTCGATGAAGTTGATGGTTTGCGTGATGCAACGTGGCACATTGAGAATTGTAAAGTTGTGGGTGTTGATTGTGAATGGAAACCT
Source organism: Erythroxylum plowmanianum (assembly GCA_025531925.1). Classification (NCBI taxonomy): domain Eukaryota; kingdom Viridiplantae; phylum Streptophyta; class Magnoliopsida; order Malpighiales; family Erythroxylaceae; genus Erythroxylum; species Erythroxylum plowmanianum. Next base: position 22,257,840 of record JANVCQ010000006.1, on the reverse strand, counting down.
AATTATGTAAAGGGCCGCAAACCAAACAAGGTAAATACTGAATTGTCTCTATATTCTTTTGCAGATCAATTGTTTTGTACATCCTTTTACCTATTTTGAACTTTGATTTGGTAATGTAGAACTAAGGAGTATGATGGTGTCAAATTGTAAGTATTTTGTTCTGTAGATTGATCTTCAGAAGCTTATATTACCATTTTCAATTTTATGCTTTCTTATCTATTACAAGTGTCACCTGGTACAAAGATTCTTTCTTCTGTTCTGATTGTCTTTGGTCGCTATAAAGTTAAGCTAGAACATCAGTTCTTTTAACTTGGAGTGGTGTGATCAATTTAACAAACTCTACATCAAATAACTGTTGAAACGTTTTATCATTTCACGTTGTTTCTTTCTTTGATGCAAACAAGATATATATTTTTCAGGTTTCCATCATGCAAATTGCTTCTAAGAAGGTAGTTTTCATCTTTGACTTGATAAAGTTATTTCGAGATGCCTCTGATTCACTAGACAGCAGCCTAACTCGCATTTTGCAGTCCCCTAGAATTCTTAAACTTGGTAGGTTTTATCTATGCACATTCTGAGAATCCCTCATTGCCCATGTATTAAATTAAGGTCTTTTAGGATCTAAATATCTTTATGTTTGTAGGAACCTCTTTACCATGCTGCTTGTATAGTTTCCAGAGTCATTTACTGTAGGAACTAGGGACAGTGAGAAGTTGAAACTCTTATACTGAGCTTGATTAGTACTAGGAGTAACTGGGCCATTCTAATAATGACCCGTACCATGTGATTCTGCTATATGTTATGGATCATTTCCTTGTCAGACATGATTCTTTAATTATTCTAAATTATCTTCTGATTCTGTGTTGACGACATGATAATTTATATATAGAGAAGAGGAGAAGAATGTAGAAGATGTATATAATACTAAATTTAATGCTTGTTATTGATTTGTAGGTTACAACTTCCTGTGTGATATAAAGCAGTTAGCTCATTCTTACGAAGAGATGAACTGTTTTAAGCATTATGAAATGTTACTGGACATTCAGAATGTATTCAAAGAACGACAAGGTGGTCTGTCAGGGCTTTCAAAGGTAAATTTTAAGATAAGAATCCTCCCATCACCTCCTTTCCCTGTCATATCTCTCGACAATCCCCTTTTTACCTGACATATTCTGTTTTCCACTAATTAGAAAATACTGGGAGCGGGTTTGAACAAGACAAGACGAAACAGCAATTGGGAACAAAGACCTTTGAGCCAGAACCAAGTATCCCTTTTCTCTCCATTATGATTTGATAGATTCTAGAAGATATGATGTTACTAGTCTGAATATTATCACTCTAGAGATGTAAATGTAATATTATCACTCTAGAGATGTAAATGTTCACATATTAATAAATTAAAAGGAAGGCTATATGTTCTCATGTTAATAAATTAAAAGGAAGGTTATCTCCCCTTCTATACACTTGCATGATCTCGTATTTTTGTAGAGGTGATAGATTTTCAAAGAATAGCTTGTTGTGTTGCATTATTTGTCTAGTGTTTTGGATGATTCACAGAGATTGGATTGGCATTTTCCTTTTATATCCGGAATCAAACCTTGTGTGTCTATCTCAAAGTTCCATTGGCAAAATGTTTACTTTCCCTGGATTTGAGTGTGTTTGTTATACATTTGTAAGAGCTGAAATTATACCAAATCTATTGATCTTTAGTTGACTTCTATTAAGAACTCAAGTAAGCTGAAGAAGATGACTTTTTGCAGCTCGAATATGCAGCTCTTGATGCCGCTGTACTTATCCATATATTTCACCATGTTGGCAATCAGTCTCAGCCTACTGGAATCCCCGAGGAACCTGACATCGAGTGGAAATCCCATATTGTAAGTAAAGATACTAAGGTATCAATATGCATTTGTGGATTGTGATCCTGTGTGTTTTCTGGCTAGCGTTACTGAGCCTGATTGAACGATTCCTCCACTAAGAGATTTTCGTTGAGGTAACGATCTAATCTCTTCCTATTTTATGTACAGGTTTCTCACATGGAGAAGCCCAAAGGGGAGGAGGAAAAAAAGAGAGAGAGAAAGAAAGGGAGAAGTAAAGGATGTGTAGATCACGTTTCAGCAAATTAACTGCCGAAGTTGGGACTTGGTTTATTCCCTTCTCAATACACAATTGTATATATCATCTGTTCTATTTAATCTAAATAGTGAAGGCTGCTGTGCATGAGGACAAGGTTTTAATTTTGAAGACATGGGAATTCGTTACCCAATTTGCAATGTGTAGCAAATATTAATTATGTAATACCGGCGGCCTTGTTACGGTGATGGGTCAATTGAACAGGAGGTCTAACTCACAGATGCTCTCTCTCTCCATATTGCACCGGCTCGCCGGTGTCCTGCTTACTCCCTTGCTTGTTCGTGTATTAGGTCTGTCTTGGAATAGAACTGAGATCCCAAGGGTAAGTTTGTCTTTTTCCTGGCCAACTTTTCTTGCTCCTGTCCTGTCCTTCTTTATCATTTAAGAAACGATTTTTCGAAAACCATAGTTGCCAATTTAAACTTTTCCCTTAACAAGTATATGGCGCCCATTGCTTGTGAAAACTGAAAAGAGCTTGACAACTTTAGACGAATTGTTTCTTCCCGCCTCCAACCCAAAATCCAAACTTGCTGCTTCCTTAAGTGGTGGACCCTCTGTACACCTAGATACAACGGAGGCTTCTCAACCCAAATTTATAAACCCCGGACTAAGCTGGGGATGGATGCTGGATGAATATTAGAGTACTATCACCCCTCGGTGATGGATAGGAGAGCTATGGTAGCTTCTGTGATTGAGGTTTTGACAGAAGGTGCAAGGTGCTGGGATGCCATTGTTTCTGCAATTTTGGAAGCTTGGAATGAGGTTGAAAAACCTTTAAAAAAACAACTAATGTGCCGCTGTGGATTATTTTGTATAGGGTTCTATTGGAATTCTAGTCTACTAAAGGCTCAAATATGCTTACAAGCTTCATTGGGAAACCAATAAGTACAAATGAAACCACAACTCAAAGAAGGAGAGATGGGTATGCTCAGGGATGGATCCAGGGGGGCTAGCAAGGGCTATAGCTCCTACAAAACTAAAAAAAATTTCAGAATATATATATATATATAGTAAATAGCTCCTACAAAACTAAAAAAAAATTCATAATATATATATATATAGTAAATTTATAAAAATTAATTTGTGGTTTAAGTTCCTTGCCCCCCCAAGACTAAAATCCTGGATTCGTCACTGAGTATGCTAAGCTATGTGTGTGTGAATTTAGGAAATGAGTTGCCAAGGTGATTCTTATTTTGAGGCTAGGTGAGAATGAAGCGCTCTTAAAAAGACTAAGAGAGTGTGGTTTATTAGTGGAAGCCTTCTTTGAATGAATAAGGGGAAAAATAGATAACAATTGGAAGATGTTTTATCAAGGGTAATTATGTAGAGTTAAAAGGGAATTGATATACTATTTGAGCTGATGGTTTTGGATTGTATATAGAGTCATAATCAGGAGGGTCCAAAGGAAAATATGGAAGCTGTTATTAAGATTAGGGAGAATTGTTATCAGGGGGAACATGAAATGATAGTTTATTGTGTGAAGGAAAGTTAAGGATGCCAACATGGAGGGGAAGGAAGATATCCAGAAGGGGAATAAGGATAAGGGTGGAAGGAGGTGTTGGTAAAAGTGAGTTAAAGGAGGGAAGTCTAATTCTACCTAATTGTAAGAACGGAGAAGGGAGCCTTTAGGAGGTAAGCAACTATCATCTCCTATGAATTTATTAGCAAAAGAAGTGATAGTAGCTAAGGAGAATAGGTGATGGAGGTCCATCTAGCCAAGTTTATGAAGACATTGCCAACATGGGCCTTATTGATTCAATTGATGAAGAGCTTGAGGAAGAAGATGTTAATCTAATCCTAAAGCTACAAGTCTTGTTGAGGCCTTTTGGGACTTACAAATGTGTGATTTTTTAGGGTCAAAATCCTGGTGCTTGTTCAGTTGAGAAGGCCAACTTGTGTTGCACTCTTTGATGATCTTCGAGCCTAATTTGAAGCCCAAAGGCTCAGCCCAAGTCTTAGTCAAATTCGACTGAGTTGTGAGATAAATAAACATTTAATTACTCTTTTTTATGTTGGTCTTATGATGGTTTTAATTCAGACTTATTTAGCTTCAATTACTGTTGTGTAACTTTCCTATTTAGGAGAGTTAAATGTGTGTTTATGACCTATTGAGAGGCTAGTTCGTGTAGCCATCCAACAGGCCATTCATTTTTGTTTTTCCCATATATATATGTGTTATCTCTCAAAAGGAAAGTCAGATTATCAAATTCAAATTATGAGAGAGATTTGCTTTTGCAAGTTATCATCTTTATTTGGGTTTTGTTAGTTTCCAAAAACTATCAATTGGGTTTTGTGTGTAGTCCAAAAAACTCAATTATCTTTCCTCATTCACCTGATCATTCCCTTCCATTCATCTAATCTTCCATTTCAGCCAAATTCATGAAATCATTCCTTTTCATCATTTCCTGAAAATCTGCCCAAATTCCTAATCCAGAACGATCAAAACAAGAAAAATCATATCTTTTTTTCTGCACATTATTTCGACAAAATTCCTTCACCAATGTTGTAGTTCACATTCTAAACTTCAATTTGACATATAGTTCCACCAGATTGCGTTTAGCCATTATCCCAGAAAATGAGCTAGAAAAATTGTCTAATTATTTGGTCCCGCAATTTCAGCCATTTCCTTCTTCCAGAAACCACCTAGCTAAGAAACTCCGTATCTTTTAATATATTCATCTTTTCACAAAACTTCCTTCTTCAAGATTGTAGTTCACATCTCGAACTTCAATTTGGCATATAATTTAACCCTATTTGCTTCAACCAATCGCCCATAAAACGTCTTCGAATTCGCCTATTTAAATCTACCCGTTGCCATACCTTTCCAGACACATCCGAACTAAATCAACCATACGTTTTAAACCATTGATCCAATTGAAAAACTTCCTTCATCAAAGTTGTAGCCCACATGCTGCTCTACAATTTTGCCTCAAGAATCACCTTCAAATTCTAAGCCGTTTGTCCAAAATTTACCTTATAATCTGCTTGTTTGTTTGTATTCTTGAAGTTCCAGATTTTACAAAACTTCAACCATCACCCCTAAACACCACAGCAACCACCACGCCATCTATAGGGGGTACACAACTGTCAACAAGTGAAAATTGGGTAGAAAGAGTTTGTGTAAAGCAGCTAAGCTCATAAACTCTTAATTATGTCAATAATCTCTTGGAATGTTAGGGAATTAAATAGCCCCTCTATACAACAAATGATAAAGGATTTTTTGTTAGAAAATAAGCTTGAGATAATGTGGAAACAAAGTTAAGCCATTATAAGATTATAAATTTAAAGCTTTTTGAGGACAAATGTACCATACTATCTAATCACCAACACCATCATTATGGGAGGATTATGATTGCTTTTAATGATTAGCTTGGTCAATATTCTGGTGCTTTATAGTATTGATCAACTAATCCATCTAGAAGTCTAATTTATCTATGATAAGGTTAAGGCTTTAGTCTTGGGACATATGGTTCTATTTTTCTTCTAAAGAAAACAATTGTGGATTACTTTAGAGGATCTTCAAAAACATATTAGAGATCTACGATTAATAGTAGGGTGATGCATGTGATATTAAATATTTTAATCGCGAGTGAACAATGTAGCTATAACTGGCACTGTGTAACATCCCATCACCGATAGGAAGGGTAAAATGGTAATTTGGAATGGGATATGAGTGTGAAAACGTATCTCGGCATGGTCATGCCTAATATGGCCT
>JANVCQ010000006.1:22210560-22223207 GCA_025531925.1 Erythroxylum plowmanianum | reverse complement strand
CTTTTTCTCACTTAGCCTCTTCAGACTCTCAGCTTTTCTTCTTTCTTACAGAAAGATATTGTGAGCTTTGTTACAGAAAATGATAGCTCTCATGTTTCGCACAAGTATAGTGTTTAAAAACTTAAGATCAGTATCTCAAAGCACTAATTGAATTCACTAGCTTTTTTGTTAAGCTTTTTATTCTTTGACTTTGACTAGTATTTATAGCCTTCGCCTTCAGCTGCTTCTTGATAACTGCTTCTTTCTTCTTGTTTCTTGATATTTGAAGAAGCAGTTATTTAGTTGGGTTCTGTAACTAACTCAATCTGATTAACTATCCGACATAGTATCGAGTCTTCGTCTTATATTGCTTTCGTCTTACTTTTGCTTCCGTCTTAGTTTTGCCTCCGCTTTCATCTTAGTTTCTTCTGCTTTTGTCTTAGTTTGCTTTAGCTTTTGTCTTACTTTCTTTCGTCTTAGTTTCTTCCGCTTCAGCTTCCGTCTTAGTTTGCTTCAGCTTCCGTCTTACTTTCTTTCTTCTTAGTTTCTTCCTCATCAGCTTCTGTTTTACTTTCTTTCGTCTTAGTTTCTTCCGCTTCAGCTTCCATCTTAGTTTCTTTCGTTTTCATCTTACTTTACTTCTACTTTCGTTTTACTTTGCTTCCGCTTTCATCTTAGTTTGCTTCAGCTTTTATCTTACTTTCTTTCGTCTTAGTTTCTTTCGCTTCAGCTTCCGTCTTACTAGGATGTGTGGGCAAATGGTTGATAGATCACTCCACCATCTTAGGGGCATAATCAGAGATGCACCTATCAAGGTTACAAATTCACCTTCCTTATAGATTTTACCATCTTGGACATAGATGAAGATCTGGAGATACCCTTTGTCTTTGGGAGACCATTCTTAGCTACCGCTAAGTCTCTTATAGACATTGATGGAGACAAGTTAACTCTGAGTGTAAGGAACAAAAGGGTTACATTTAAAGTCTCACATGTTAAGAAAAATCCTCTTAAATTTTTGGACTCTATCAAGATAGAAAAATCTTGCGAAGAAGTTTTGCAAAACTCCACTCGCAAAGATCCACCTAAGAAGCCATAAATTGAGAAGAGTAAACCAAAGGAGAATCCACTCGCAAAGATCCACCTGAGAAGCCATAAATTGAGAAGAGTAAACCAAAGGAGAAAGGGGGTGGAAAGCATATAAAAAGGTAGCTTATTTGTAGGTTATGAAACATGTGGTTAAGTGTTGAGCAAGTTTTAATCTTATAAAACCCATAATATTTTCGCAAGTGCACGGGTCATAGCGTAGTATATGAGGTGTCGATCCCACTAAAAATTAGTGAACTAATAGAATCCTAATTTGTCTAAGGCATAAAAATGAAACTAAAATGAAAATAAAAACTAAACAAAAAAGTAAACAACCAAATATGGAGTGATTGAAATGAGAATTCTAAATTAATGCAAAAAATCAAATTTGAGCACCACTAATTAATAATTAATAATCAAGCAAGGAATATTAACAAGTTATGAGAAAGGGGATTTATTCTATCATCAATGCCAACTTAGTCACCTTTGTGTTAATGCAGTGTTAGTCCTAAACTATTAAAGGGTGGATTAGTCTCTCTCGAGTTGAAATTACCAAGCTCTAAATAATAAACTCTAATTAAATTAAGTTACTGAACTTGTAATCTCTCGATTAACAAACCAACCTATAACCTAATTAGTAATTAAGCATTCCAATAAATAACTGGGTCATCACAGTAGATATCTCTCTGTATAATTATCGATTTGATTATTTGTGTGACTATTAGATTGTTTAACTCTCATTAACCAACCTAATCATTTTTGCATTTAGTTAACTCTCTTGATTTATTATCAAATCATGCAATTACAACAAATAATCACAACACCCAAGATCATTAATGATAAAAGCAACTACATTAACATTAAATCAAGTATAAATCCCTAAAAGAAGTTAGAACATCCTTAACCTAAGATTAATCATCATCAATTCCATCTCATACATCAAATGAATGAAATAAAAGATGAAAAGAAGAAAGGGTAATGCAGAGGATTGAAGATTGAAGTAGCTGAGCTCCACCTTCTTCTCTCTCTTCTTCTCTCTCTTCCTTCTTCCTCTTATTTAGTTTTTTTTTCCCAAAGTAGCAAAATGGAGGCTTTCTTTCTAGTTCATTTTTCTTCTCTTATGTGGTCTTTTCTAATTAGGGTAAAAACTAGGTTTTACCAGGGCTTAAAATTTTGAAATAACCTGTGAAAACTTAGGTTGGGGTGGCTTGTCTGCGTTTGTCCATGTGCAGGTGATACACTCATATTTTCATATATCTTTAAGACTTAATTCAAAGTCATTTACATTCATTTGATGTTCATCTATAGCTGATTTATCAAGTTTTAGCATTATTCGAGTTTCATTGATGTAAAATGCATAAATGAAACAAATAGACTCGAATTGCACTATTTTTGGATTTCTGGTAGACTTGACCTCTAGTCATTGTGGGATTTTTATCTTGAAATTGGTTTAGCCAAAAATTCTGAAACTTCATACTTAAATTTTTGACCCATTGAAGGATTTTTTAGGACCAATTGTAGATTTTTTTGATTTGAAACTCAGGAGAAATAAATTCCCAAAATTGCATCAGATTCTGGATCGCCAGAATGACCTTTCGACGATATTTCAATCATAACTTTTGACTCAGATGGTGGAATTCAGTGATTCAAGTCTTAGATTGAAGCTAACTCAAAGAAAAAGCTACTGATAAAATTTGAGCTCCTAAATTGTAATTGTTTGGTTTTTGTGCACTATTAAAATTAACCTTGAAAAATTGACAGGAACATTTTTCATTGTCTGTCTCTAAATTAGGTCAACCACCTCATCATTGTGAGATATATAAAATACAACTTTTGTCTCTAGGTTTAGTGTCAACCTCCTTTAGGTAGTTCTCTCAAATCCTAGCCAAAGTCCTTCTCTAAAATCCTAGCCAAAATTCTTCTTCTCTTCTTTTCTATTTTAGACGCAAATTCTTGGAGAATTGAGTGGTAAACAAATTGTAGAATGTATGTGTGGCTAAACATTTAATTCAATTGTAAAGGGTAGTACCATTCAAACCAATTTTAATTTATAAGGATCTAATCTTAATCAATTCTTATGTTCATATGTTGCAAACATGTGTTTGAATTCTGATCCTTTAATGGCTAATCTGAACTCGTAAATCTTAAAATCTGGAATTAAGGTTTATAAGGGATGTTGGATGCTATTTGAATAATTGATGGTAGTAGTTGCCAATTTAATTGATTTATAACTAGGTTTTCGATAGTAGTTATCAAACCTATCCTGAGAGAATTTGAACTTTGTCTTAAAATGATAATTGTAGTTGTTGAGATTTTCAAGGCAAGATCATTAAACAAACTAACATAATGCTCGCATGCAATTTAGGTGGATTAGAAGTTATGAACCTTATGATTGTTTACGAAGGTATGTTTACTCAACAGTTAAGAAGCATAAAATCAGTAAGTTGGTGATATTTGATTCTACGCACATAGTACACAAATAATTTTTAGAGTACGATGAATGAATTAATTGGTTTCATTGGTGAATCCTTTGCAATTGAAGTTTCCGTAATTATGTTTTTATCCTAATCTTTTAATTAAAATTTCTGCTGAACTTTGATTTAACATTTGTTTAAGTTTGTATTTTTAAATTCTGAATTACCGAGATCACCCCCCAAATTACTTATTTTTGTGCATTGGTTTTAGTTTAGTTTAGTTGACTTTGTTGAGTCTTATCTATGTCAAATCTGATTCTGTTTACTTCAAATTATCTTTTGATTTCTGTTTTTTGTTAGCTAGTTCTATTTTCTAGTTTAGTTGGTAGCTTGCATTCAATATTGAATTGTTTAGGTTAGATTGTATTTTAGATTTAAATTTTTTGTTTCATTTATGTTTTTGGGCCTGTTTTCATTGACTAAAATTTCGTTGACAAGTTTGACAATAGTTAGTGTTTATCAGATCTTCGAGGGAACGATTCCTACTCTCATATATTACTTGTTGTTCATGTAGGGTTAATTTGCAAGAGTAACGACACCTTGTCAAATTTTGATGCCGTTGCTGGGGATCTATTTAACGATTTGCTAATGTATTTTTTAGCTTTTTTTTTTTTAATTTTTGTTTGTTTTATAGGTTGCTTGTCCAGCAGTTCTGATTTTATACATTTGTTGCCTAGTTTTAATGGTCTTGCAGGAGAAGACCCACATGTGCACCTCAAGGAGTTTCACATGGTATGTAATGGAATGAAACTGCAAGGGGTGGATGAGAATTTGGTTAAACTAAGAACCTGTCCTTTCTCATTGAAAGGTTCAACCAAGAGTGGTTGTTTTCAATTCCCCCTCGTTCGGTAATGCAATGGAACGTTTTGAAGTACATGTTCTTAGAGAAGTACTTTCCTGCTTCGCAAGCTGTAAATGTTCGGAAGGAAATTTGTGGCATAAGACAGAAGCATGGTGAGATATTCTCGGAGTATTGAGAAAGGTTCGAGAAGCTATACTTACAATACCCCCACAGTCAAAATCCTGATCAGCTTCTCATTTAATACTTTTACGATGGATTGACACCCCAAGATAAAAGTATCATTGATGTCGCGGGTGGAGGGGATTTGGTAAATAAGATGCCCGATGTTGCTTATTACTTGATTTCAAATATGGCAACAAATTCTAAATAGTTTGGCACACGAGGAGAATTCCACGCGAAACGTGTTAGCGAGGTAAGTAGTGTTTTATTAGAAAATAAAATTGATGAACTAACCTCGCTAATACATGCTATGTTGAGTGGTAGTGTGCAGTAAGACAAGACATGCGACATTTGTTCTCTTAGTGGACACACTTCTGATTTGTATCCTACAATGGAGGACAACTCGATGAAATATGCCCATGCAATCGGTGGTGGATTCAACGAGAATCCACAGTGTAAATATGATCCATTCTCGCCGACGTACAATCCGAGGTGGCGTGACCATCCAAATTTGCGCGATGGAAACCCACAGAAGCCAATGAACAATGGAGGAAGAGCGATTTCTAGCAAAATCAGTCCTGTGCCTCAAGGCCAAATCCTCATAATTCGGTTCCTTCTTCTTCTAATTCTAATTCTGAAATTTTTTATTTGAAGGAACTTGTAAAAAATATGGCTACTAACACTATTGGAATTCAGTAAAACTTCTTGTCTTTCCAGTAGGAAACAGATGCTAGTATCCAAAATCTTGAGAAACAAATGGGCCAAATTACATCCTCGATGAGTAAACTTGGGGTGCAAAATAGTGGCAGGCTGCCCTCTCCAGTCTTGCATCCCAAGGAATCTGTCCAAGTTGTCGAGCTTCACAGCAAAAGGGCTCTAGTTGAGCAAAAAAAGAAGGGGATTGCCTTGGGCCAGGAAGAGAAAATCGAGATACACCCTAGCCATGTTAAACAACCTATGGCCATAGATCCCAACCCTAAATCAGGACTAACTTCTCCACTCCTTATTGATCATAATGAAGCTGAAACTTTCAGGGGTAGAACTGAACTTAATTCTTCACATCATAATGGACAGAAGTTGACTGAAAATTCTAGAAACAAGTCAAATTTGGTTCCTTTAATTTTTTCCCAAACTATAGCTTTTGACAGGGTGCCAAAGGTAAATTCTAAACCTGTCAATTCTGATTTTCAGCTGATGCCTCCGTTTCCTTTGAGTGTTAGGAGTTCAAAGGCCAAGCAAGAGGATAAAGAGAAGGATATCTTCGATTTGTTCAAGAAGGAGGAGATCAATATTCCACTTATTGATGCAATTTGCCAAGTCCCAAAGTACGCTAAATTCTTGAAAAAAACTTTGCATGACCAATCACACCCATCAATTGAAAGGTTACAAGGTAGTGAATATGGGTGAGGCAGTTTCCGCTATGATGAAACCGAATATCCCATGCAAACAGAAAGGCCTCCATGTGTTTGCCATTCTGTGCATAATAAGTAACACCTCATTTGAGAGAGCTTTGTGTGACTTAGGCGCATCCATTTGTGAGATGCCTAAACATGTGTATGATGTCTTGAGTCTTAAGCCTTTACATGCGACGAGTATGGTTATTCAGTTAGTGGATTGTTCCTTTGTTTATCTGCTTAGTTTGGTAGAGGATGTCTTGGTTAAAATAGGTGCTTTGCTAATTCCTTGTGACTTTTATGTACTTGAAATGGATATGGACACTTCACACAGGAGTACACCTATTTTGTTTGGTAGACCCTTTCTAAAGACTGCTAGAACCAAGATTGATTGTGAACACGATCTACTTTCCATGAGTGTAGGAGATGATGTGGTTAAATTTAATATTAATAATGCTCTTCGATATCCACTTGATCATGTTTACTCGATTTATTTTCTAGATGATATTGATCAAGTTAGAATTCAACAATGGTCTGGACTTGACACTGTGGCATGGTTTTGGTAGTCAGAATGTCGTGACTTATAGTGGTGATTATGATGATGATATGTGTGCATTGTGCTTGCTTCTGAAAGTCATTGATTATGTTTTTGCTTTACATGTACTTTCCCCCATTCCTTATAAGGTGGTTTTCATATCTTCCTTTATCGCATAAGAAACTTTTACCATATGTTATGCATGCACCTGAGCTTGTGCTGAAACCTTTGATTGATAATCTTTAGTATATTTTTCTTGGTGATAACAATACTTTATATTATTAAATAGAATCTAACAAGTGTGCAGGAGGAATAGTTATTGAATGTTCTTCGCGAACATAAGACGGCCATAGGATGGACGTTGGCTGACATCAAAGGTATTAATCCTTCAATGTGTATGCATCGCATACTATTGGAGGAAAATTCAAATCCAACAAGGGATATACAATGCCACCTCAATCCACCTATGATGGAGGTGGTAAAAATTGAGTTACTTAAGATTTTTGATGTAGGTGTTATTTATCTAATAACTTATAGTAGATGGGTGGTGCCTATCCACATGGTTTCGAAGAAGACGGGGATCACTTTGGTGAAGAAAAAAGATGATGAGTTTGTACCTTAAAGGGTACAAAGTGGATGGCGCAAGTGTGTGGATTATAGGAAGCTGAATACGAAGATGCATAAAAATAACTTCCCTTTTCTGTTATGGACCATATGTTAGAACGACTAGCAGGTAAGTCTTTTTATTGTTTCCTTGATGGTTGTAGTGAATACAATCAAATTGTGACCAATCCTAAGGATTAAGAAAAGACTACTTTCATGTGCCCCTTTGGCATATTTGCATACAGAAGGATGCCCTTTGGTTTATGCAATGCTCCTGGGATTTTTTAGCGATGCATGATGAGTATCTTTTCAGATTATATTGAACGAATTATCGAGATATTTATGGATAATTTTTCTATTTATGGTGATTCGTTTGATTATTGTCTTGAAAATCTATCTTTAGTGATAAAAAGATGTATGGAAACCAACCTTATTTTGAATTATGAGAAGTGTCATTTTATGGATGAACAAGGAATTGTTTAGGGCAAGTGGTTTCTTCACGTGGTTTAGAGGTCGATAAAGCAAAAATTGATATTATTTTGACTTTGCCTTACCCCTCACATATGAGGGATGTTTGTTTTTTTGCTTGATCATGTAGGATTTTATTGACGCTTCATCAAGGATTTTTTGAAGATCGCCACACCTCTTTGCAAACTTTTAGTGAAGGATGTCGAATTTGTTTTCGACAATGCATGCAAACGGGCATTCGAAACTCTAAAATGATCGACCACTAAATTGGGAGCTTCTTTTTGAGATTATGTGCGATGCAAGTGACTTTGCCATGGGAGCAATCCTTGGACAGCGAGAGGGGTGAATTTTGCACGCCATTGCCTACACTTCTCGCAGTTTCGATGACGCACAACTCAACTACCATACAATCAATAAAGAGATATATATTGTTATGTTTTTTTAGAAAAGTTTTGGTCATATTTATTGGGTACTAAGGTTATTGTTTTTCTAATCATGCAGCCCTTAAGTACCTCATACAAAAAAAGGAGACCAAATCGAGGCTTATCTACTAGATTTTGCTTTTACAAGAGTTTGATCTCAAAATTAGGGATAAGAAAGGTGTTGAGAACCTTGTTGCTGACCACTTGAGTAGATTGTGTAACAATGATGCCAAGGTCGGACCTATTCTTGCTGAATTCCCTGATGAGAAGTTGTTTGAGCTGACTTCCTTGTCGCGACCATGGTACGCTGATTCAGTTAATTTTCTAGTTGCCCACGAGCTGCCAGTAAGTATGAGAAAAGCCCAACGTGATAAATTACCCACTGATTCTATATTTTACTTTTGGGATAATCCATACTTGTGGAAAATTTATTTAGATCAACTGATTAGGCATTGTGTGCATCAAGATGAGTTTCATTCTATTTTAACTTTCTATCACACTTATTCTTGTGGTGGACACTTTGGTGCCAAACGCACATCATATAAGGTACTTGATAATGGATTCTTTAGGCCTTCATTGTTCAAAGATGCATTCGAATTTTGCAAGACATGTGATCAATGCCAAAAGGTAGGAAATATTACTTATAAGAATGAGATGCCGCAAACTTTCTTGTTATTTGATGAGGTCTTTGATGTTTGGGGCATTAATTTTATGGGTCCTTTTCCTTTATCTAACGGAAATGTATACATCCTTCTTATAGTTGATTATGTATCTAAGTGGGTCAAGGCATTAACGAACAAATCTAATAATGCCAAAGTTGTCATCAATTTTGTGAATTCTAACATTTTTTACGGGTATGGCATTCCCAAGGCTATCATTAGTGATCGAAGATCCTACTTTTGCAACCGATCTTACGAGACCTTGTTGAAAAAATTCCATGTCGTCCACCGAATTTCAACCACTTACCATCCACAGACGAGTGGTCAAGCGAATTTGTGAAACCACAAAATCAAGTCTAACCTTGAGAAGACTGTGCAACCTAATCGGAAAGATTATAGTCTTCGATTAGGTGATGCATTGTGGGCTTATCGCACTGCTTATAAATCACCTATAGGCATGTCGCTTTTTAGGATGGTTGATGGAAAGAATTGTGATCTTCCCGTGGAGCTTAAACATCGCGCATTTTGTGCCATTAAATAGTGTAACTTGGATTATGACAATGCTGGAATTCATTGCAAGTTGCAGCTGCAAGAACTCAAGGAGTTACAGAATGACACATATGAGAACGCGTAAATTGCGAAGGAAAGGGCAAAAGCATACCATAACCGAATGGTTAGAAGTAAGGAATTTTCAGTGGGTTAGAAAGTTCTTCTCTTCTAATCGCATATCAAACTCTTTCTTGGTAAGTTACATTCTCGATGGCATGGTCCTTTCATTGTTACTAATGTATTTCCACATAGTGCTATTGAGATTTGTGTCATAGGTAGCAACCAAAGCTTCAAAGTTAACGGTCATCGATTGAAGCCTTTTCATGAAGGTTTCAAGGACATTTTGATGGAAAAGTGGCAGTGGACATGCCAAACTATGGAGAATGATGCGTAGACAATGTCAAGCTAACAATTATAACCAAAAGCACTTAATGAGAGGCAACCCATTAGAGATTAATCAGATTTGATTTCTTCTTTCCCTTCTTTCTCATTTCAATTTTTGTTGCTTTTTCTAGGTTTTGGATTCTGTTTCTATTTTTCAGATTTGGTGTGCATCTTTCTTCTCACATTTACTTCACTATTGAGGATAATGTTATGTTTAAGTGGGGGGCGGGGAGACTTTAGTTCGTTTCCAGGATAAAATGGTAGTCTAGGTTCATATTTATGCTATCTTTTGAGGGCCAAATTGCCGCACCTTCTTGCTCTTGCTTGAACTTGAGAACTTTTTCACTTTAGTTGCATGTTTTGCATGAAATAAACCATAAAATTTGAAAAAAATCAAAAATTACAAAACTATTTTCTATTTTTCTTGCATCTTAAGTGTTCTAGCTTTCTTTAGGATCCCCAACCGTTCGACAAGTTTGAGTATTATGCGTGAGATTTGGTTAATAACAATGAATGCATAAACTTGATGAATGGGTTTTAATGTAACACTTGAGCTTTCTAGATAGCAGAGTGACCTTGAAACTATGTTGTATTGACTTAATAGATGATATGTCTTCAACATTATTCTTTGTTGTGTGCATTCTTTCAATGGTATAATTCTCTAAAACTTGCTTAATATCTTGATTTAGCATGCTTGCATGAATATGATAAAGGCATCTAGGTTAAACCACTTGAACTTAAATAGTCAACCTAAAGCATGATTTCCATTAGAAAGCCCTTTTGAGCTTTTATCCTTTTCTTTGCTTTACACATTATTAACTTAGCCTTGATCTCATTTTTATACTCTTTACCCTATGACCAAGGTTAGTAGAGCATTTATTGGCAAAGTTGAATATGTGATTTGGCTGGTATATGAGGATGTGGTGTTAATTCGAATGTTTGACTATGAACATAACTCGACATTGTTGAAAAAAAGAAAAAAGAGAAATAGTTTCTGTCGTGATATTAGAAAGAAAAAGAAAAATGTTTCCCAAGTGTTTTGAATTATATACTTGTCTATGGGAAGTCCGAATGGATTGAAATGAAGTGGAGTTATTTGTGTTCAATTTACAGAATTATGTGCCTGGATGCATACATGTACATGGGTTTGATGATATTTTGTATAGCTCTACTTCCTTTGCTTTAGCCTTCTCTTATGTTTCTTTTACCTCACCTTTAGCCAAGCCCCATTACAACCATGTTAAAGACCTTTTGATTTGTGTATAGTATATGCGCACTTTGATAGTGTTTCAAGATTGAAAAGCAAGCATATGGTAGAATGTATTCATTGATCAAATTTTGAGAGTTGCATATTTGAGCCTAAACAGTTTAAGTGTTGGAGTGCCTATTAATGAGAGGACTTATTATTTCGATATGGCATAGATTTCCTCTAACTCTATTATGCTAGATTAGCTCAATTGTTACATGTAAATTGAGCTCATTGATTTTATGTGATGATCGTGGTGAACCGAGTTCTAGTTATCATGCTTGAATTACTTGATACTATTGGGGATCTGATTTGAATGCTACATGCTTAAGTATTTTTCTTCACATTGCATGATTTTGTTTTTCTACACTTTGTTTTTCAGGTTTTTTGTAGTTCTACTTTTTGTTCTTTTTCTTACTTGAGGACAAGCAAGAGCTAAGTGTGAGAGAATTTGATACACTCATATTTTCGTATTTCTTTAGGACTTAATTCAGAGTCATTTACATTCATTTTATGTTCATCTATAGCTAGTTTATCATGTTTTAACATTATTTGCGTTTCGTTGATGTAAAATGCATAAATGAAACAAATAGACTCGACTTGCACTGGTTTTGGATTTCTGGTAGACTTGACCTGTAGTCATTGTGAGATTTTTATCTCGAAATTAGTTTAGCAAAAAATTCTAAAATTTTATACTTAAATTCTTGACTCATTGACGGATTGTTTGGAACCAATTGAAGATTTTTCTGAGCTAAAATTTAGGAGAAATAAATTCCCAAAATTTACGTCAGATTCTGGATTGCCATAATGACCTTTCAACGATGTTTCAATCATAACTTTTAACTCAGATAGTGGAATTCAGTGATTCAAGTCTCAAATTGAAGGTAACTCAAATAAAACCGACTAATAAAATTTGAGCTCCTAAATTGTCACCATTTGCTTTTTATGCACTATCAAAAATGACCTTAAAAAATTGGTAACAACGTGTTTCATTGTTTGTCTCTAAAGTAGGTCAGGCACCTCATCATTGTGAGATATATAAAACATGACTTTTGTCTCTAGGTTTAGCATCAACCTCCTTTGGGTAGTTCTCTCATATCGCAGCTGAAGTCGTTCTCTAAAATCCTAGCCGAAATTCTTTTCTTTTCTATTTTAGACACAAATTCCTTGGAGAATTGGGTGGTAACTGAATTGTACAAGGTATGTGTGGCTAAACATTTAATTCAATTGTAAAGGGTAGTACCCTTAGAACCAACTTTAATTTATGAGGATTTAATCTTAATCGATTCTTATGTTCGTGTGTTACAAACATATATTTGAATTCTGATACTTTAATGGCTAATCTAAACTCGTAAATCTTAAGATCTGGAATTAAGGCTTATAAGGGACTTTTGGACGCAATTTAACTAATTGATGGTAGTAGTTGCCAAATTAATTGATTTATAGCTAGGTTGTTGATAGTGGTTGTCAAACCTATCTTGAGAGAATTTGAACTTTGTCTTAAAATGATGATAGTAGTTGTTGAGGTTTTCAAGGCAAGATCATTAAGCCAACTAACATAATGCTTGTACGCAACTTCAATGGATTAGTAGTTATGAACCCTATGATTGTTTACGAAGATATGTTTACTTAACATTTAAGAAGTATAAAATCAGTAAGTTGGTGATCCTTGATTCTGCACACATAGTACACAAATAATTCTTAGAGTCCGATGAATGAATTAATTGGTTTCGTTGGCAAAATCCTTTGCAATTGAAGTTTCCGTAATTCTATTTTTATCCTAATCTTTTAATTACAATTTTTCCAAACTTTGATTTAACATTTGTTTACGTTTGTGTTCTTTAAATTCTGAATTGTCGAGCTCGGGGGGGGGGGGGGGGGGGGGGGGGG
>JANVCQ010000006.1:22196050-22207923 GCA_025531925.1 Erythroxylum plowmanianum | reverse complement strand
CTTAAATGAATGAGCAAAGACCATTATGCCCCTCCATTATACCTTATAACTCTTAGACTTAAGTAATCTTCCAAAAATGCCCCTCATGCATTCTTATAACATTAACACTTAATTTCCATCAATCCATGCAATAAAATCCTTCTAAACTTGACATGCTAATTAGACTTTAAACAAAACAATTTATCTAGAAAACCCACATAAACAAAAACAATTCATACTTAATAAAATCTATAAAAATTTGGGGCCCAACAGTATGAAAGATTTGATAGTGAATATGCCAAATGAGTGCCTTAGCTAAGTTGCATTATCCTTCATTTTGATATTAGGTTAATAAGTAGGGAAGTTTCTCAAGAATAGTTCACTCCTTCTGTTGTTGCAGCACTAATTAGTACAATTGATGAGTAAATTAACATAAGCATTGTCATAATAGAGAAACCTAATGTTTCGATAATAAGGAAGTAAGTAAGAGGCCCCAAAATTCCCAATTGTCAAACCACATTTAGGTTGCATTACCATTCCCTACCCTAGTTTTGATAATTGGTTAAAAACAATCTCTCATCTTTAGTTGTTCACCATTACCTAAGAGGATTCTTTTTAGGCTTAATGGTCTAAAAGTTCCTATTAGCCAGAGAGTGTTCATGTATCCATTTAGCTCATAGTAAGGCCTTACCACTTATAATCCTCCATAATCATTTTATTATCATCACCTATTGAAACCCCCTTCTTTCTTTGGTAAGTAGAGATTTTTCTAGCTAAATTCTGTAATTGGCTTTATATGAGCATCTTTAGTGTATAGAAATTCCTTAGAAATTTATTAACATCATTGCACAACTTTTTAGGAAGAATGATGTGGAGGATCAATAAATATGCAAATTGTTAAGCGCTAAATTAAGAAGATACAATCTTAAAACAAAGGTTAAATTTAAGAAAAATTTCAAAATTAAGTATAAAAATTTATATGTCTATTATGCAATTTTGCTACTAATCCATGTTGAAGATTTCTTGTTAAAGTTTTAGAGATATGTAAAAATCATATAGGTGACAAAATGTAGTGATATTTTGAGTTGGTTGATGTCTCACAAACTTTGATGGCAATATTTTAGATGTATGTAAACATTATGATAGCAAGATGCAAGAGGTTGCATAGAGTAGAGCTAAAAGGTTTAGTTCCTTGGTGAAATTGTTCCATTCGATTTAGCCTCTTAAAGGTAAAAATATGGACTAAAATTAAATGATTTACTATAACATGATAATAGTTGTCATTAAAAGAAAATTGATTAAATGACTTTTCTCAGCAGTATATGGTATGATAGAGATCATATATATTTATTGTTCATACTTATAACCATTTGCTATTGAATTTAGATTTAAAATTATTAAAATTTTAAAGGCATTATAAGAAATAGATTATTGAATAAAGGTAGTTTTTAAGTTTACACAAATAATTTGTATTTGTTGGATCAAAGGGGAATTATTCTTAACAAAAATGGAAAGAATACAAAGTTGGATAACTAAGAATATCTTTTTATGTCATGTTAGTTAAATCACCATGATGAGAATCACAAAGTTGTGTGATCATGAATTGTATGGAACTTGTGAAATTTATTAGGTTGTAAATAACCAAATCAACCTTTGATGAAAGGATGATGATGATATTGAGTTATTAAATATTATACATGTGATGTATTAGATGTAATAACAATTCATAAAAGGTTGATTTGTATATTTCATTAGAAGTAACTATATATAATACAGTCATATGTATTAAATAAAATATTGGTCTAAAATTTTGAAAATCTTATTAGTGAGATTTATTCCAACTGTTGATTCTAGTGAGAATTTTATTAGTGACAGTGCTATAGTCCAATTAAGTTAGATTGGTCGAGGAGATTGGGATGACTAGATATTGGAGTGGTAGTTGTTGCACCTTAAATACAATAGTGGATAATCGCAACGGGCTTAGGCTAACATCACTTTTAGAGACAAACAAAGTGCTTTTGCTTCTGTTGATAGATAATCTAGACATTTTGATTGAACATTTTAAGGGTAGTGATGAGTGAGAGTTATCATCAACCTTGGAAAAAATAGTCATTAACAAAGTTTAAACTTGTGATTTTTAACTTCTTACATTTCCCATATAAATTGAAGCATGGAGATGATTGCGAATTTATCATATCTACATGAAGGTTAATGAAAGTGTAGTTGTCCTCTTCAGTGGGAGTATATAAAGACATATTATTCATAGAGAACAACAATTCAAAATTTTAATTGTGGAAAATATAATTGTCCAAGAACAACCCTTGTTGGATATGAAAAAATTAATAACTTAATTATAAGAATCGATCTACAGAGATAGTTATGAAAGTTGTTTATCTATTCTACTTTAAGTATGTAGATAATGTATTAAGGTTGTTTAGTGTTTGAGATACTTGATACTTATGAAGTATTAAAGATATCCTGTAACATCCCATATCACCCGCTTACAGCTAAGCCCTCACGGTTGTGCTTTTTTCAAGGCCTTCCCAAATGGTCACCTATCTTGGAACTACTCTCGCCCAAGCACATTTAACCTCGGAGTTCCCATAGGATTCGGTGCATTAGGCCATAAAAAACGCGTTTGTAAGGGAGAAGTATCTGTACCCTTATAAGGCGTACTTCGTTCCTCTCTCCTCTCTCCAACCGATGTGAGATCTCACATATCCATTATTCTATATAAGTTGATATTTGAGTTCAAGGTTAATATCATATCCATTATTCTATATAAGTTGATATTTGAGCTCAAGGTTGTATGGATGTTAACTTTAAAACTAAGTCCTGATCAAGATATATTTTATTTAGAACAATATTATTTTAAGATCAGAAAGGTTCCAATGTAGTATTAATTATTAATCAAGCCAAATACATTTTTCATTAAGTAGAAATGATGAAATAAATTAACAATTTCTTTAATGAATTTGAAATAGTTTCTTGCATTGTTCAAATAGTAATGTACTGTAAAATATTAGAGTCATTGGGCATACGAAAGGAGATAAGGTCTTATTGGAGATTTGAGTATGTATTAGGTAGTTATCTCATATAGGAATTATTATATTTTGATACTACTTATGACCTATTCTAGTCAATGGTAGCTTAGTTGATAATCATTAGATATTGCATAAACCATATGGAGGTAGTTGAGTAATCGATATAAGATTCATCATCCTAAAGTGATTAGGGAGAATGTTCTATTGTTCTCAATTAGTATTAATTTGAAAATATTTGGCCTAGATGGAATGACATTTTGAAGATACTTTTCAATTGTCATTAATTAAATCAATTACTAATGATAAAGAACTACTATGATTGGACTCAAAATAGAATATATATTAATTTCATGCTCTATATCTAATTAGAATATTGTATGATGAAAGGATTAAATTATACAAAAACATCATTATACGAAAAAGTTAGTCAAAACTACTTTAACATTCCTAAATATTTGTAGTGTATTGTTAGATGTCAATCTTGATCTATTAATATAAATTATTTAATTAGAGAATTAAAGATAGATTAAAGGAATTTAATTTATCTAATCCTAAACATAATTTAAGGTTATGATTTATATATATATTATAACATATTTAGGAACCTAATATGTTACATACAAAGAATGAATTAAAGAGAGAAGTATTTTAATTAAGTTAGACTTGAATGTAAAGTTTACAAAACTTTTAACATTAAATATAAGATATTTAATAAATATGGTTCAATAATCTCCTTAAACGTAAGGATATAAATGAGAAAAGTTGGACTCGTACCTTAAAACTTTTCTTAAGTTGAAGTTTAACAAATATAACTTGATTTATTAACTCAAAATTCAGATTAATTTATTGTAATTGCTGATTAAAAATTTTTGTTAAATCTAATTTTAATTGAGTATGAATACTTAATTTAAATTCGAGCAAAAACTAATTTAATAAGATATACTTGATCCCTTTTCGCAATAGGGCCATTTGGAATCTCAAGAACTTGCTCCTATTGCTCTGTACAAAGTGCTTTGTCGAATACGTCACTAAAATAATGAATTTGATCAAACTAGTAAAGAAGTTTTTTTTTATTAGTTCAGATTTGGTGGCGTCATAAATTTAAATGAATATTAACAATGATCTGTAATTTTTCCCTTGGAATTCTGTTACTAGGAGACCCAATGCCTCATCAACTATCCTCTCTTTTTATGCCTAGTGGGAGCAGAAAACAAAACAGGACACCAATGTCCTTAACCAACCAGCAATTATAGGGAAACACGTTATTTGCACTCCATCGCCTGAAACAATAAGTGAATGATTAAGAAAGATCTAGATTCAAGCAAACTTAGGTAATAGTTAGTCTAAATGATACTAGGTTAACACGAGTATATTAATGGGTAGTTGATATGTCATAGTCCTAGTGGATCTAATTGTCTTTCTGAAGTGGGAAATCTGAACTTCTGATACCACCAGAAATTACATGGTAGTTGCATGCTTTTTTCAAAATATTCTCCAAGGTCTTCATGGCCTCGTAGACCGAATACTAGCCGGCAACGTTAAAGACAAGCGGATTGGCAGTGATTATCGAATCGATTTGGCTCAAAGTCGATGTGAATGTGCAACTTGTCACAAGCATTTCAATCTTGAACATAAATGAAGCAGCATGTACCTGCCGATTCACGGTAGGAAACCAAGGCCGCCCAATGAAAGTGGATGGAACTGAACCAATCACGGAACTTTGATTGTGGATGGAATTGGCCGAGTTGAGCAGACCTCCAATAACGGAACATATTCAGTAGTTAGTGAAAACTAACGAAACCTTGACCCCCTTTCGTTTCCATACAATTGAACCAACCATGTTAGGCAAATCTGAATCTAAAACATTCAGATTAAGGATAATAAAATTTCAACACTTTCCATATGCTAAAATTGTGGTTTAACCAGCAAGAACAATTGACCGAACTCAACCATTCTACTTACGTTTCTTGATAGACATGTTGATTTATACTTTATAATCAATTGGTTAGTTTCAATTTTCGTAACATAATTAATTATATATATTGTTATTTTATGTGTGTTTACTTAGATAACATAAAAGATAAAGTTCATAAGATAAATATACTTTACGAATGAAATTAAGATAAATCATAATTAAGATAATTATATTATATTTAAGTGTTATTCTTATATTATTTCTAATCGTTATTTTATTAAGACTAGATTTTAATAGAGTTAAAAGATTGGTACACGCTTCTTCTTTATGAATGAAGTAGTTGATTTTAAAAACTAAAGTATGAAAATACTTAAACAAAGTTTTGAGTACTTGTTATATAATAAGTTTACTAAATTGACCCGATATAAGAATTGTATTGATAACACTAATTGTATTTTTATAGAGATTTTTATTGATTGTATAAGTAATCATTTGACTTGAAATTTTCAAAGTATCTATATAAATTGCTAGTTCTAATACTCGTGATGATATGTCATATTTAAGAATAGCTCACTTAATAATTGTTGGATATAAGATGAAGTAAATGAATGTAGTTGAGAAATTAATATAGATCTATAATCCTAAAGTAATTAAAGAGAATATTTCATTGTTTTCAATTAGTATTGACTTGGAAATCATTGGACTAAAATAAAGTGGACATTAATTTTATACTTTATATTTAACCGAAACATTGTATACTAAAAAATTGAATTTCATAGAAAGAACAATCATAAAAAAGTTAGCCAAAATCATTTTGACATTCTTAATATTTAAGTTGTCATAATATGTTGTTAGACGCTTGATTTATAGATATAAATTATTTAATTAGAGAAGCTAAAGGAGTTTAATATATTTAATCTTAAATATAGTTTAGAATTATAATTCATATTCATTGACAATATATTTAGGAACTTAATAGTATGGTTAAAAGAGAAAAAAAGGAATTTAATCGTGATAGACTTGATTGTAAAGTTTGAGAAATTTTAAGATTAAATATAAGATATTTAATAAATAACAACCAATATTATATATTGAATTTTATTTAAAATTAATTGATACTTAACTAGAATTAGTTATAATTTTAATTAAAGTTTAATTGTAAATAGGATTATGTTTTAATTAAATTATGAAAAGATCTAACTCGGCATAAGCTCTTTAACCCTTTTTTTAACCCATTCATACCGCACCTAAGCCCCATTAAAACCCATATAAAAGATCTTTTGATTTTTGTTTCTAGATTTCACATAAGTGGCGGAGATGTGATTGTACTATAAACCTATGGTAGGAATTTTGCTATGCATTGATTGAGAATTTGATACTTTGCACCCTAAACATTTGAGCGCATTGAATGAAATCCTGGTGAAAATGTAAAGAGTTATGCTTTTGATTTCAACATGATTGTTGATGTGATTATTATTAATATTACTTAGGATGTTAATTTTAAAATAACTTGATTATGCTTGTATATTACTTGGATTTAGTAGATATAATGATGTATACCATGAATAGATAGGTTGAGATTGATGATAAATTGATGTTGTAAATTTATGCTTATAATTTGCTTGAGGACAAGCAAAAACTTAAGTGTGGAGATATTTGATACATAGTTAATTGATTATGTTTTTACCCTATATTTATTGTATTCTTGCTTGATATTTTACAATTTTGTTGTATATTTGGTGCTTAATATGCTTCAGTGTGTTTACAGGTGATAATTGCATTTATGAATGCAAAGAAGAGGAATTCAGGGAAAAACGCGGCTAAAATAGAAACAATAACAATATAGAAGAAATGCAAGGCTGTGCACTTTTACACGCCTATGCACTTTTGCAATACTTGGCAGATTCTAATTATGCACATTCCTGTGCATACGATCGTGCATAACCCAAAAACCTAGAATTCAATCTAAAAGGGATATTTCATGAGTAGAAGAAAAGAGGAGACAATGGGAGGTGATTTCCAGATGTGGAGAATGTCTATAAGGGACTATTTGGGACTAGAGAAGCCAAAAACACAAAGAAATTATCGAAAGATCCATTGGAATTCCAAATCAAGCCTCCACATCACAAGGATATTTGATAGAAGACAATCAAGGAGATCTAGAATTATGAACTCATTGTTTTTGTTTTGTTTTATTTTTCTTTCATTGTATGTTTGATTTTGTATCCGACCATGTTTAACTAAACATCCAATTAGTATTTACGTTAGATGAACCTTATGTTAATACTTTGGTATGAACTTATTCCTTCATTAATGCAAATGATTTGATTGATTCTTATGAAAGGATTACATGTTTTATTAATAATATGATTTCATACGTAGAGATTGAGAAATCCTAGTATGAATAGATCTACGTAATTAGAAGGAGTTAATTGCAACCTTATAAATAGGATAATATAAATCCTTTAAATTAGGGTCAAACTTAATTAAGGGACTCATAAATCGGTAACATAATCTTATAAGATTTAACTTGAGTAATTCAGTTAGAAATCTTAGGATTAGTTGTTAGTGGACTCATGATCAACTACTAGCATATCAGAAGAGTCTCTATGGTCCAATTAATCAATAAATAATTGCATGATAAAAGATCAATCTGTTAAGGTTTTATAGGGATTTGAGCCTAGATACTAATTTCTGATAACGATAGTATTCTAAGTGAATTCCACTATCTTTGTGTTCATTATTGTTTCCTATTTCTTTAATTGTTTTTATTTTTATTTTATTTTATTAAAAAAATCAATTCTTAGGCTAGATAATAGGGGAAGGGCAAGTACTAGGAGTTATAGTCTTCAAGGGATCGATTTATACTTGCTGGTAGTAGCTACAGCTACGTTGTGCACTTGCAGTTATTACAATATTGACTAACTAACACGAAATAGGTCAATTAGATGGCATCAAGAGTGAAACAACTTATATGCAGGTTCGAACCTAAGGGTAAGACAAAGGTATCCAGCGTAATGCAACAATTTGGTGACAAATTTTGGAGCTTCCTTCCTAATCTTCTTATAAGAAGATGAGATGCTTCAAAACTTAATTCCAAAACTATAGTTGCACCTAGATATTTTGATTTCCAAATTTTGGAGGACTTATGATTAAAAGAAAAAATTGAATCTTTGAGTGCTAGAATTCGTTGGGATAAATTCATTCATAATGATTACGTTGAACATGAAGAATTAACCCTCAAATTCTACACTACATTAAGTTATGAGCCAAAAAAGCTAAATAATTTTTTGTTTAGATTAAAATGGAATCCATACAACTTAGATTATTTTATTTTGGAGGAAATATTTGGATTCCCTAAAACAAAATTATTGAAATACATCACCACTTTTTGGACTAAATTAATTGGTTTAAATGTGTTTGACCTGCATAATGCATCAAAGAATGTAATTCAGAGTCTAGAAGATTTGTTATTGCATAAATTATATGTCACACTATTTTTTCTAAAAATCAAAGTAATAAATATTCGAAAGGGTACTGTACATCTTGGTAGTACCAGGATGCATAATATAAGTTGCCATGTGAGCTTCCTTTAAAATTTCTTTCCTCAAATCATTAACATCGGGTACACATAATCTCTACTTCAACCATCATGCACTATCTCTTAACTCAAACTCAGAATTCGAGTTCTATTTCAACTTCTCAAATAACTTCACTAATTCTGGATCATTGCTTTGAGCTTCTCTGATCCTTTCATGCAATACCGGTCTAAGCTTCAACGTAGTTAATAATGCTTCATTTTGCCCTAAACTTAGTTCAACATTTAATGCTCTCGGTTGAACTAGGTTTAGTAACCTCGATGTTTAAATTAGTGCTACACTAACTATTAGATTTCCTACTTAATGCATTAACTACAACATTAGCCTTACCTATATGGTATTCAATTATGCAATCATAATCCTTAAGCAGTTCAATCCATCGCCGTTGTCTCATATTCAGCTCCTTCTGACTCAACAAATATTTTAAACTTTTATAATCTGTAAAAATCTGAAATGTTTCACTATATAAATAATGTCTCAAAATCTTCAAAGCAAACACCACTGTAGCAAGCTCTGAATCATGAACTGGATAGTTGAACTCATGAGACCTTAACAATCTTGATGCATGTGCAATCACTCTACCAGACTGCATCAGTACACATCCTAATCCCTGGTGTGAAGCATCACTATACACTACATATCCTCCAGATCTAGATAGAATAGCTAACACCAGTGCTGTAGTTAATCGATATTTAATTCTTCAAAACTCTTTTGGCATTCATTAGTCCATCGAAAATGTACATTCTTCTTCAGAAGCTTTTTCAAAGGGGATGACATTAATGAAAACCCCTCAATAAACCTCCTATAATAACCTACTAGCCCAATAAAAATTTGAATCTTAAACACATTTCTAGGGGCTTCCCACTTCATCACTGCCTCAACTTTCTTTAAGTCTACCTGGATGCCCTAACTAGATACTATATCACCCAAGAACACCACTCGATCAAGCCAAAATTTACACTTACTGAACTTGGTGTACAATTGCTTCTCTCTCATTATCTATAAGACTAACCTCAAATGCTTATAATGTTCCCCTCTGCTTTTCGTGTATACCAAAATATGATCTATGAATGCAATCACAAAGTTATCTAAGTAAGGCTAAAATACCTTGTTCATCAATTCCATAAAGGCTGTTAGAGCATTTGTTAACCCAAAAGGTGTCACTAAAAACTCAAAGTGCCCATATATGGTTCTGAATGCACTATTTGGTACATCAACTTCTGCTATCTTTAATTGATAATACTCTGACCTCAAATCCAATATACTAAACACCTGAGCTCCTTGTAATTGATTAAGTAAATCATCTATTCTCAGTAAGGGACATTTATTCTTCACTGTCACTCGATTCAATTGCCTATAATCAATGTATAATCGCAAAGTCCCATCCTTCTTCTTCACAAACAAAACTGGAGCTCCCTAAGGTGACACACTGAGCCTGATAAAGCCCCTATCTAATAACTCCTGCAACTAAGCCTTAAGTTCTTTAAGTTCCACAGGTGCCATCCTATATGGAGGAATAAATATAGGAGCAGTAGTGAACTCTGCTTCCCTATCTGAGAGTAATCCCAATAATTTAGTGGGAAATACATATAAAAAATCCCTAACAACAGGAATATCCTGTACTATCTGCTCAGTTCAGATATCATTCACATAGGCTAAATCAACCTCACATCCACTTCAAATAAGCCTAAAAGCATTTATTGATGAAATCAATATGGATGGCACTGCTTGACTAACACCTCGCAATATTACTCTCGGTTGATTAGGAGATTCAAGAATGACTTCTTTAGTACAACAATTCATTACATCCTTATGAGTAGTAAGCCATTCCATACCTAAAATGAGGTATATCTCTTTCAACTGCAGTACTATCAAATCAGCTTTTAACTCTATCTGGTCAACCCAAATAATACACTCTTTACACACTTCTCCAATCATTATAGTACTACCTACCGGTGTACTCACCTTTAAATCACATTTCAACATCTCTCTCTCACAGTACAGTTTAAATGCCAAATGTGGTGTGGTAAATGAATGGGTAGATCTTGGATCTAACAATGCAAATGCTTTAAATTGGAAGACATGTATCACACATGCAACAACATCCGGAGAATCCTATGCCTCCTATTGATAATAGCAAAGATCCTGGCTTGGGACTGAGGTTGGTTACTCTGCACTTCATTCCTAACAGTAAGACATACTGAACTTTTTCTACCCCTACCTCTACCTTCCTGTCCTTCTCCATTAGCTCTACTTTACTAGACAATCATCTTAGTCACTGATCCTCCTCTCACTCTAGACTGTGTTCCCAAAGTATTGGGATAGTATGTGAACTGGTGCTCAAAAGAGCCACAATGTAAGCAAGCTCTCGATATCTTCCATCATTCTCCACCATGTTTCTTTCCACAATGCTCACAATTAGGCATCTGTTGTGTTTACCCTCCAAATACTTGATCTTTACCACTACCAACATGAACAAAACTGCCTCTCAGTCTAAACCCTGACTGTCTCAATCTAGGATGTGATCGGAATGATATATTATGGCATTTACTGAATCTCCTACCAGAATTAACTTGAGACTCACTGTTGGACCTCGAACCTTTCTATTAAATGAGAGACTGTTGGCGATTATTTATGTGTAGAAAAAAGGGAAAATTCTTGAATTTGAAATAAAATGGCAAAAATGGTTTAGGTACAAGATGAGGTATATATGATATGTTGGAAGTTAAAAGCTGGAAAATGTATATGTTCATTGAGTATGCTTCGATGTTTTAGCCATAACTTTTGTTCTAGTTATCCAAATGAGATGGTTCTTGATTTGGATTAAATTAGAGAGATAAGGATACAAATTGTCTGATGAAATTTAGTTTTGGTTCAGTCTCTAAGAATGTCAATTTTTTGATGGAAGTTGAGCACAGAATATTATTTTGGATATGAACAGTCCGAAAATGGTTGGTGTATAAATTTTAGACTATGGAACCAAATTGAACGATTTTAATGTCTTTGGAAAATTGAGACAATGAACATCTTTCTAGAAGGAAGTGTTACCAAATTTCTTCAATTGGATGATTAGAATAAGGTCTTGATTTTTGGAAGGACTTAAGCATGACCTAAATGAATTTTGAGGCATTGATAGATTATTTATGTTATTTTTGTGGAATTAATTAGCATGTTAATTTGAGCAAGACCATATGACATGGATTAAATTGAATTAAGGTGGTAAGATTGCATGAGGGGAAAAATTGGCAAGCCACTTAAGTTTTTAAGTTACAAGGCTTATAAGGAAGGGTATAAGGGTCATTTTTCATTCATTAATGGCAAGATTGTAAATAAGAA
>JANVCQ010000006.1:22171746-22186578 GCA_025531925.1 Erythroxylum plowmanianum | reverse complement strand
ATTCCAATTGGTTGTTGAATGGATAAGAATGTGTTGCTTTAGTTAAGGAAGTGAAGTTTGGATGAAATTCAAGTTTTTCACAAGGATAAAATTGTATTCTAACTTCCATGGAAAATCTGGAATAATCTAGGTAGAATTAGCCAAAGTTGCCTTTATGAAAATTGTAGTTTGTCTTTATATCTTTCCAACGCTATAAAGTATGCGAGTTTTGGATGTGGGAGTTGAAAGATGTGAATTTTTGAAATTCGGGTGCTATCTAGGATGGCAATTCCGGGACAGAAACTTTGAGTGAAGTTTTGACCCTCATAAGGTCTTCATAAAGGTGGAAGTTATCTTTTGATCTTTTCATTGATATAAAGTATGACATTTTTGGACAATGGAGTTGAAAGATATGATTTTTAGAAGTTATGTTACTGTTTTAGGAGGACATTAATTAGACAGTCACTTTGAGGTGGATTTTGACTCTTTTAGAAAATGAATTGGTTTTTAAGTCCTTCATGGAAGTTGTAGAGCTTCTTTTTAACTTTCCATTGATACTAAATTTGTAAAATTTGGAGTTCTGAGTCAAAAGATATAAATTTTGGATTTTAGGTAGTTGAAAGGAAAAAAAAAGAGATAAAAGGTCGCAGCGTCCTCGCAGGCGTCGCGAGTGCGATGTCGCGCACCCACCCGCGTCGCAAGGGCGATGCGTCGCGATCACGACCAGCTCGCTATCGCGAGCCGACCAGACCCTCTTTCACTCTTTTGCTTCTAACTTTTTCGTCCGACCTCCGATTTTTGAAACGTTGGATTTCTAAGACTTTCCTCTACCTCTCCATAATAATTTGTAGGTTTTGTTATTAATTTGAAAAAGATTGTTTGAATCAGTGAGAGGATCGGTTAACAGAGTATGAGTTAGATATGTTTCTAAATATGCTTCAGTATTTTGGCGATATCTTAAGCTATAGAGCTCCGAATGAGGTGGTTCTTATTTCTAAATAAACTAGAGACATGGGGCTACAATTTATCTGAAGGAATTGATTTTCAATTTGGTCCCTAAGACTTTTAGTTTCTGGAGTGAAGTTGGGTATAGTGCATAGTCTCAGTTTGGTAATAGTCCGAAAGTGTTTGGGTGCTTACCATTTTGAAGAAGGTAATAATGATTCTTGTGATTCCGCTGTGTGAGCTCGTCCTTTTGTGGCTTAAGATGTTATGAGAATGATGAGGAATCGATGATGGCTAATGAAAGAACTTTGAAGTAACCGTACAGGGTAAGACGTCCATGTTTCATGTTTTTGAAGAGCGTGGAAAAAAATTTCTAAGGAAAAAAAATGAAGATCACGTTTCATGTTTTCGCAAGCATTGGAGTCCGGACTCAAGCGGGATCCAACATTTGTGGTTTCAAAGCAAGAAGATGAATCGGTGTCATTTAAGAAATTTCTATAGGTTTAAGTTCATGTAAATGATCCGAGGTTGGGTTCCGGAAACGGTGCCCAACACTCACCATGCCTCTTAATTCTGAACTAATGCCTATACTCTCCTTGTCCAACCTTCAGTAATCGTTCAATTTGGATTGAAGCAGCTCGCAACTTAGTAAAACTACTCAGATTGCTAATAACTAATCTCATCCTAATCTCCATATTCAATCTATCCTTAAACTATCTATATTTATCCTCCTCAGTCAGAATCAAAGCAGTAGCATACCATATTAATTCATTAAACCACACCTCATACTTGACTACAATGAGATTGCCCTGTTTCAGATCTAGGAATTCCTTTATCTTCTTATCCAAATAGATCTTTGGCATATAATTCTCCTTAAAGACCTTTAGAAAATCATCCCATATCAGTCTACAAGGTCGAGTGGAACTGTCGAGAACAATCTTCCACCACTGATAAGCCAAACCTTGAAATAAAGAAACTGTGTAGTCAAACCTTTCATTAGACTCACAGCCCATCTGATCAAATACCCTTTCTATCCTCTCTAACCAACCTTCTGCCTCAGCAGGGTCTGTACTTCCATAGAAGTCTACAGGCCTTTGCTTCCTAAGTTTATCATATCTCGTTTCTCTCCTCTTAGGACCCTTTTGAGGCATTTGGTCAGACTAAGGTGCTTAGGAATCTCTATTGGCTTCTATAGCCTCAAGGTCAACTGATTCTATGACTCGATCTCCTATAGCGGATAACCTAAAATAAACAATAACTGTGATCACTATATGAGTCTCTTACTATATGTTAGGTTTAAATGCTTATATATGTCTTTATAGATGCCGAATCATGCCCTAATACCAAAATTTGTAACATACCACTTCTATAGAGCATAAGTCTAAACATTTAGAGGATATTTGAGAACATACCCTATGAGAATGATACGTTAAAACAATCACATTAACTTATTATGGCATCACACATAACACAAGTATCCAAAATAGTCAAATCTCCTCATTATATTCACAAAATAAACTTACTTACATTGTACCATTACTATTCATATCCTTGTATTCACATTACATAACATTTGAGAGTTTTCAACTCCATACAAAATGTTTAACATGAAATGAGAAGCTAAACAAACACATCCTAACTAGACTCCTCAGATATTAGTTGACCAGATCTTTGAGCCATTCTTGTTCTTAAAATGACAATACTAGAGTTCTACTTGGTTGCCTTAGAACTGGAACCCCCTTATACCTGAAAGTTAACATTGCAATTTTGATGAGTTTGCAAACTCAGTGAGTGAACCATCATCGATGTGCTCACTCTAGATAGAACATAAATGTCAAATATATAACCAATTTAAAGAAGTTTAACATATCATCCATTATCAGATCCCACATCACATTTTGTTATAGTTCAACAAGTACAAGTACAACTACAAGATGTATACAAACATTTCATAACACTATTTCAGATCAATCCATTAATTGATCTCAATCATTCATATGATTCATGTAAAGTTATATACATGCAAATGCACATGTGATTCTGTTTTCATTTTACTTTGTTATGATTGAGAGCCAATTTATAGTCCCATATCTGTTATGAATATCAGGCTCATTTCATTTACTATCCTATGTCTATTGTGAATATAGGGTTCATTGTTAACTGAACGTGTGGCTCTTTGTGCACAATTCCTAAGCTTAAAGCTTTTTTTCGCCTTGGTCACTTAGGTCACAACTCCTTTATCTGATCATGCATGTCATGTAATGGAATGCATCAATTAACATAATATGCTATCAATACTTTTCATTCAATATGCTCATGTCATTTATCACATTCTTCGAACTTGAGTCCAACATTCATCATTTAGTTGAGTACACATTCCATAGTACACATACAATTTGAAAACACTTTGATATATAGTCCTACGTATCAAACTCTTCGGACCAACAATGTTTGGAATCATAGAAATTATATAAGTAACAGTTCATTAACTGAAAGTTAACCAAAAATAATTCTATCATAGTGAGAAACATCTAGGTTAACTCATTGTATTCTCCAGAAAAGCTATTGCCTTGATGATCTGACTCTAGATGCTGACGATTAACTTATGCTTCTTTAGTCATGCAATACACATATATTTTACACATTACTAAGTTGATCAATCATATGATTATTCACTCATGCACTTGTATATGTGTCTTGTTTAATGCATGCTCAATTGATTTTTTGGGTATGTATCCTTATTCATAAATCTTGACCATTCAAACATCATAGCTTATACATATCTAGTTTGTAATTAGGTTTATATTTTAAGTAAGTTTGCTTACTCTAAATTCATCAATCGTAATTCACTAGCCTTTTCTAGCAATATATATTCACACAATTTCCTAATTTTTATTCATTCTTACCTAGTTCACATTACTCATATCCTTTGGATCACATTTACATTCATAAGAATACTTTCATTCCTTAAACACTCATAAATTCCAGATTTTAGATATATTGATTTCAAAGCAATCCATTTCGTAAGTTAAAGCATCAATTAACAACCTAAACTTATCAACTCATCAATCAAACATCAATCTAGGTTCATTTCATGTCTTAATCAAGTCCAAATACACCAAAGTAAAGTAACTTATCCTTAGTTGATTTAACAATCACACAAAACATAAAATTTTCATTTCAAAGCATTGCCCACGATCGTGGAGGACCTTCCCACAATTGTGGGATGAGTGAATTGCATGTTCACTCTCCATTTTCCTTCAATTTCTCCATATGCTAACACCTTCATACCAAGTTCAAAACATCTTCATATTAGTCAATTAATTTTACCTCAATTATACCTTAATTATACTTCAATTCTTCATCAATTTCATCTCTAATTTCAACTCAAAATCATTCAATTAGCAGCTCATAAACTATGTATCTTTCAGGCATACAAAAACAAACCAGAAACTTTCATTCACTTAATCTCATCATATATGTAGTCCTAGTGTTTTCCAAATTCAAGAACACTTCACTAGCACCTTTCTTTCGCATAAATTCACCTTCATTTAATCTTCAAATCTCAATCTAAACCATCCATATAGCAACATATAACCTATGGTTCTCATGCATCAAAACCAAAATAGAAAAGTATCCAATTTATGTATCATTTTTCTAGAACACTTCATCATTAACACTACATGTTATCCATCCTAATTCAATCATCATGAATTTTTTATTACAACATGCCATAAGGATCAATACTTTACTTACTTGTTTAGCTTAAGTTCCACCTCAATTCATCAAATCTACTTTGCCTTATATGTATTCAAGATCATCTTAAATATAAGGTGGAAATTGGATGGGTTTCCAGCAATAAGAAAACAATAAGATGAAAGACAACAACATATAACTTTCTTGATGGAGAATCTTGTCAAGATTTTAGAGTGGTGATGAATGAACTAGAAGCCAAATTTCAAAGCTATAGGAGGGTGGATAATTACGTGGTGTAAGGGAAGAGAGGAGACGAATGAACGCAGCAGAACAACTTCTACATTAGCTTAACTCATTAGGTATTAGATGTCACCATTTCATAATGACATTTATCTCGATGTATGCATTCCATTTATCCTCTCCATAAGTTGCCAAATGTCACAATTATGATAGGCTATTTGTCACTCAATTATTTATATCAAATGTACTCAATTCTACTGCCATGTGTAATTTATTTCATAGGCTTAGTCATCCTAAATTTCTATGTGTCAATTTGATATTTTTCCTAAACTAAATGCACATTTTAATTTATCAATTTTCCAATTGTAATAATTAACTCCAAATTTACTAATTATAATCCAACAAACCAAAATTCAAGACATAATCAATACACCATTCACATCATGATCACTTTAAGCCTTTCATATCCCAGAATATGTCAATTGAGTGCACATACAATCTTGGCAACGTTTACTAAATCATGATTCATGTGTGTATGTGAATATTATACATGTCAATGAAATGTATTTCATAAATTCTCAAATGATATGAATTATGTGCAACAATTTAAGGCTCTAACCCTTGGTATGAAAATCAGTTATTACAGTCAGTTTGTTTATATGGTAGTGTTACCATTTTGTTGGAGCTCTCCTTGTTTGATACTTCATTCTCCAACTTCTTAGGTTCCTCTTTATTTAATAACCTCTCTTTTGTAGATTTAGAAAGGGCAAGTCATGATTTCAATTGATTTGTTACATCAAGAACCTCGTTTAACTCTACTTCTTTGGACTTCCTCTACCTTAGAATGGTTATGAAATTTTAGGTTGATACTCTTGGAATCTCTTCAAATTATATTTACTCTATATGAAGCATTTAATAACCCTTTTCTTTTTTTTTCTTCTTCTTCTTATTCGAGTTTCTTTTCAGTGGCTAAGTGACTGCCATTATCCTTTCCTTTGGATTTGTTTTAGTTGGGCTCGGCAAACTCCCTTTAGGTGTCTCCACTAATGATTTGGCCAATTGGTCAAATTTTATTTCCAAGTTCCATATTGATGTGTTTGTTTGTTGATGTTTCACCTTTAAATCCTGAATAAATTCCTGTATCATCTCATCCATACTTGGTTTCCTTGGATGTGATGTTTGTGCTTAAAATCCAGTTAGAGAGTTGCTCTTTTGTTGGCCTTAGTTATCTCATGAGAAGTTTGGGTGGTTCCTTTATTCAGGATTGTACGGATTACTGTAAGGATTATTTTGGGGTCTTAAAGCATTCCCTAGATAATCTACATGTTTGGGTTGATCTAATTGGCAATCTTGTCCTGAGTGATCTAACTCACACTCCTTGCATTGCATCACTCTTCCCTATGGAGCCATAGTAATTTTGTCTATCTTCTTGCTTAAGGCTTCTACTTGACTTGCCAGTTGAGTCACCGCATCTACTTCATACACTCCTAATGGCCTATTAGTGTTTCATGCTCTAGCTGAGCACCATTGATAGTTGTTTATGGCCATGTCCTCGATCAACTCTTAGGCCACTTCAAATTTTTTGTTGTTTAGCATCCCTCCAGCCACTACATCAATTAACTACCTAGTATTTTGACTTATCCCATTACATAATGTCTGGATTTGCATCTGCAGAGGTAGTCCATGATGTGGGCATTGTCAGAGCATTTCTTTGAATCTCTCTTATATATTGTACAATGATTCACCTTCAGTTTGGGAGTACAAAGAGACGTCATTTCTTGGAGTCTCACAGTCTTTGTAGGAGGAAAATACTTCAGTAAAAAATTTTCCGTCACTTGATCCTAGGTGGTCATTGACAAACGTGACATAAAGTTTAGCCACTGCTTATCTTTGCTTTCAAGGAGAAAGCAAATAGATGTAGTTTGATGGTGTTATCATTTGCTCCATTTATTTTAAAAGTATCGCAGATCTCTAAGAAGTTAGAAATGTGTGCGCTAAGATCCTCATCTTGAAGTCCATCAAAATGGACGGACTATTACACCATTTGGATGATGTTTGGCTTGATCTCGAAGTTGTTTGCCTGCACAATCGACCTCACTATACTGGATTTTGCACCAGATAAGACTGGCTTAGCATAGTCAAACATTGTTCATGGTTAGTTTGCCATGTTATGTGATTTTTCTATGTCTCCGTGACCTTCCAAGTCCTCTATTCAATGATCTGGCTCAAACTCTCCAAGGTTAGTTCTACGACGAGTCCTTTATATAGTTCTTTTTATCTTGGGATCTATGTTTAGTAAGTTCTTAATGTTGCTCCGGGCCATAAACTGACTTGGAGTCTAAATCTAAAACTAAAGAAATAAAGTAACTAACAAAAACAAATCAAATAACATAAGGTAAAACAAGGATAAAACAAAACAAACCAACAAAAGTAATGACTAGAGTAATGAAACTAAAGTGTTCCTAATACCACCATCCCCGAAAAAGATGCCAACTTGATTGACCATTTTCATGAGTAGTCAATATATAATACCACAAGTGTACAATGTTGCTGTAGCTAGAAATATGGGTTAATCCTATAAGGATGATGAGTACTAGTAGTTACCATTATTCTATTATTTAGCCTAAGGATTGATTATAGTTGAATTAAAGAAACTAAAGATAAGAAATTAAAATAACAAGTAGAATGATTAAAGAAGAGAATTGATGAAACACTAAATTAATTAGCAATATCAAGTAATTAGTATATAGGCGTTCAATCCCCCTAAACCCTTAACCAATTAATTGTTTGTCATGCAATTGTGTTGCTAATTAATTGGACTGTGGAGACTCTTAGGTATGCTAGTAGTTGACCTTGAGTCTACTAATAATTAATCATCAGATTTCTAACTGAATTACTCAGGTTAAATTTTATAGGAGTGCATTACTGTATTATGAATCCCACAATTAGGTTTGACCCTAATCCGGAAGATTTATATCATCCTATCTTTATGGTTGCAATCAACTCTTTCCAATTATTGTAGATCAATTCAAACCTAGGATTTCTCAATCGCTGCATATAAAATCAAATTTAAGTCTAATAAATCATATTAATAGACAATAATAAAATAAATAATTGGATTACAATAACCAAATAACTTAATTGCATTAACAAAATAATCAAAACATATTTTAGCATCAAATATGGTTCATTTAGCCTAAATATTAATAGAAAAATTATCTATACATTGATGAACATGAAATCAGATACATGTATATAGAAAACATAATAGAAAATAATGAAATCATAATTCTAAATCTCCATGATTGTTCTCTATTAAGTATTCTGACAATTTAGATGTCTGATCTTGCATTTTAATGGATCTTGTCAATAAAAACTCTATGTCTCCCGCTCCAAATCGCCTCTGGAATCACCTCTGTACTCTTCAGAATGATGCCTACTGCTTCCTCCCTTCATTTGCCTGTGAAACATCACTTTTGTATGGAATTCTAGGTTTTGGTTGATGCAAGGTCTCTTGCACGACCATGCATAATTGGAATTTGCTGGATATTGCGAAAGTGTACAACCACGTGAAACTAAACAGCCAGATGCATGTTGTGCATTCCTTTAGATTTGTTGATTCTTTATTTTACATCGTGTGTTTGTTTGAATTCATTTTCTTTAAGTCCATGAAGGCAATTATCCCCTGTATTAAGATGAATTAAGTACCAAATGTATAAAATATTAAGCAAAATACATTAAGTCAATTATACATTTTATCAAACTCACGATGATATGAATCACCTCTTTTTTGGTTGCTCTTTTGCTAATTATATGCGGAGATCTTTACACCCTCTTTGCAATCACTTTTGTTATGTAACACATTGGAGCAATATTGTGCAATGGGTAGCTTATCCTAACCAATTGAGTGGAGATAACTATAACTTTTCTTAAGGTTGCATTTGGCAATATTATATACTCTATATTGTGGGAAAGAAACGTGAGAATTTTCAAGAACTAATAAAAGGATCTTCAAGCTACAATACAATTAATATTAGAAGATTTCTAGATGTTAAGGGGTCGGGCTTGGCCTGGAGGGCTAGGGTGGCCTTGCTTGTGGCCCAACAGGCAGGGATAGATTAACTCGCTGCTTGGTTTGACCATTGGCTGACCAACTCGTGGCTGGATGGGCCACGGGTTTTAAAAGAAAAACGTCAAAAATGATGTCATTTTTGAAGTAACGGTGGAACTACAGACCGGGTTGACCCGACCTTGGTATGTGACCTAATCAACTAGGGCCAAAATTAAGTCAGATCGGGCCTTTTTTGACACCCTTATTTTTAAAAATGATACATAAATGGGTTAAAAACATCTCTTTTTCCTGGGGAATGGCCAGTAGATGAAACCTTTAATGTCCTTTTAGATTTGTTATTAACTTCATTCATCAACAGTCATCTTATATAGTCCCTACACTTGGTCTCTTCAATGTTTTGTATAAAGGTTAAAAGTATAGTTCTGCTGTTCTTTCATAATGTTTAGTCAAGAATTGCATTGTCGTACTTCTTAAGACTTTTGCCTAGTAATCTCATTCTTTCAATTTAAAAGAAAAACTAATAACTTGTTTATTATATTGTTTAAAATAAAAGAATATTAATTTGCAATTATTATATTAGAGGACTTATATTGGAATGTATGATTTAGAGGATTTATATCAATATTTACATTTATAAGAATAGAAATAAGAAATATTATAAGTGGAAAAACTGAAAATGAGTTAACATGATAGAACATGTTTAAGCTATAGATTTTCTTTTTAAATATTAAGAGAAGGTCGATAACTTGTTATTGACACAATGACATTCCACAAATAGACAAGTCAATGTAAACGTAAGTTAATTTATGCCTAACTTAAAAAAAATTAAGTTAATGCTTGTTGTAGATATAGTTATATAGGATATATGTTAAGAAAACTTAAGAGAGAATAAGACAATCAAGAGGAAAAAAAACCAATACTTTTATTAAACAGACTGTGCTGTATATATACAGCATACAAAATAGAGTTGGCTAGCTAATTGCGTAAATCTATGGAATTCTAATAACAAATCAAGACAAAGTCAAGGATGTCGATATCCCTACAAGATAGGGATTTATTAACTGATCAAAGATACTAACATTTCCTCCCTTAAACTAAATACTACAGTGTTTAGTTTATATCAGACATAAAGCAAACTCCTAGAGATTCCCGTAACTTCAGATAGACATCTAGCTTTAGTGGTTTACAAGTGTTTGGTTTATATCAGTCATAGAGCAAACTCCTAGAGATTCCCGTAACTTTAGATAGACATCTAGCTTTAGTGGTTTTGTCATCACATCAGCCACTTGCTCCTGTATAGTACAGTGTAACAACTC
The DNA here is from genome assembly GCA_025531925.1 of Erythroxylum plowmanianum. Classification (NCBI taxonomy): domain Eukaryota; kingdom Viridiplantae; phylum Streptophyta; class Magnoliopsida; order Malpighiales; family Erythroxylaceae; genus Erythroxylum; species Erythroxylum plowmanianum. The sequence continues at coordinate 22,176,330 of JANVCQ010000006.1, read as the reverse complement.
CACAATACCAGTCTTGGTGAGTTCTCGAAGAAAATGGAAACGCACATCTATGTGCTTACTTCACCCATGCATGACTGGATTCTTTGAAAGCTGTATTATGGAACTATTATCACAATGAATAATAGTTGTCTGACTTTGGTTTGAATCCAGTTTCTGTAGAACCCGCTTCAACCAGACCGCTTAGCAAGCACACGAAGCAGCAGCTATGAACTATGCTTATGTGGTAGATAAACTAACCACTAGCTGCTTCTTTGATGACCACGACACTGCTCCTGAACTTAACAAGAATACGTACCCTAAAGTGCTCTTCTTGTCCTCTAAGTCTCCAGCATAATCACTGTCTGTGTAAGCAACAATATCATCATCCCCTTCCTTCTTATAGAATATCCCGAAGTCATTTGTTCCTTTCAGATGCCTCAATACCCTTTTAGCCACCTGCAAATGAAGATGAGTGGGATTCGCCATATACCTGCTAATAAGACTCACAACAAACATTATGTCTGGCCGAGTTGATGTGAGATACATAAAGCTACCCACAAGCTACTTAAATTGAGTTTTGTCCACTTTTACTCCTCCTTCATCTTTTGTGAGTTTGAAGCCAGGAACAATTGGATTACGAACAGAATTGCTTTTGTCCATCCCAAACTTTTGCAGTACCTCCAAAGCATATTTTCTTTGATTGATAAAAATCCCGTATGCTCTTTGCAAAAGTTCTAAACCAAGAAAATACCTCATTTTTCCAAGGTCTGTCATGTCAAATTCACACTTCATGGAATCTTTGAATCCTGCAATCATAGACTCATCATTTCCAGTAAAAATAAGATCGTTAATATACAAACTTACAATCAGCACGTTGCCATCTTCCTTTGTCTTGATGAACAAGGTGTGTTCATAGTCACACTTCTCAAATTTTTCTTTCAAAAAATAGGCTTCTATGCGACTATACCAGGCACTTGGTGCTTGTTTAAGTCCATAGAGTGCCTTCTTTAACTTGTACACCTTTTGTTCTGCTCCCTTCTGCACATAACCAATGGGCTGCTCTACAAAAACATTTTCCTGCAATTCACCATGCAAGAATGCCGATTTCACATCAAGTTGATAGATTGGCCATCCTCTTTGTGCTGCAAGTGCTATCATTAATCGTATTGTCTCCATACGAGCTACAGGAGCAAACACTTCTATATAGTCCACCCCATATTGTTGAGCATACCCCTTTACCACAAGCCTAGCCTTATACTTGCTTAGCACGCCATTTTCATCAAATTTGGTCTTGTAAACCCATTTTATCCCAATCTTTTTCCCTCCTTCGGGCAGCTCCATCAGTTCCCAAGTGCCATTCCTTTCTATTGCTTCCATTTCTGCATCCATGGCCTGTCTCCAAATTTCACTTTTTGCAGCTTCCTCAAAGTGTATAGGATCAATTCCAGTGGCGAAAAACATAACCATATCCCCTTCTTCTTTTGAGAGCCCTTCCCCTGCTTCATTATCTTTCATCCACACTGGTGGCACCCGAAATCGTCCATAAGTATCAACTTCATGTAATGAGTCAGAAGATGAAGTCACATCCGTTTTTGTTTCTTCACCACAAGAATCTTCTTCAATCTCAGCAACTGCATCCACTTTCTCTTCTTCCCATTCTAAATCACAAATAATGTTTTCTTCATGTTTCTTGTCCCAATTCCAGCACTTGTTTTCTTCGAACACAACATCCCTACTTATAATGATCCTTTGTGAGATTGGGTCATAAAGCCTATAAGCTTTTGACTCTTCACTAACTCCCAACAGGATACAACATACACTCTTATCATCTAGCTTTGTCTGAGTACTGTCTGGCACATGAACATAAGAGATACAACCAAAAATTCTAAAATACTCAACTGATGGTTTGACTCCACTCCATGCTTCTTATGGGGTAATATTCTTTACTGCTAAAGTGGGACTCCGATTCAAGACATGCGTTGACCAATTGACTGCTTCAGGCCAGAAAGTTTTTGGAATTTGCTTCGCTGAAAGCATGCTTTGAACCATGTTCATAATAGTCCTATTCTTTCGTTCTGCAACTCCGTTCTGTTGTGGCGTGTAGGCAGTTGTCAATTGTCATTGTATGCCGTGCTCATCACAGAAATTAGTTAATTCTTGTGATGTAAATTCTCCTCCTCGATCTGTCCGCAGACTTTTGATGAAGAAATCTGTCTCTTTTTTAACGAGAACCTTAAATCTTTTAAATACAGCAAATGCTTCTGACTTCTTTATCAAGAAATAAACCCATAACTTTCGGTTGAAATCATCAATAAAAGTGAGTAAATACCTCTTTTTACTGTTGGAGACAGGTTTGATTGGCCCACATATATCAGTGTGGACTAAAGTAAGAGGTTGAGAAGCTCTCCAATTGCTCTTCTTTGGAAATGGATCCCGTTGCTGCTTTCCAACCAAACAATCTTTGCATAGCTTCAATGGAGATTGAAGCTGTGGTAAGCCATGCACCATTCGTTTATGCAAAAGTGTCTTCAAACCCGTGAAACTTAGGTGTCCATACCTACAATGCCAGAGCTGCACCAAATCTTCTGTGATCATGTTAAAGCATGCAGATGCAGTAGGCCGTGAAATAGCATGCATAGTGAACATCCGATTTGCTGACATCGTTGTGTCCATAATTAACCCTTTTATCAGGATGATAAACTTTGCATTTGTTACCTTGAAACAGAATGGCAAGCCCCTTTTCCTGTAGCTGCCCAATACTCAGCAGATTATTCTTCAACTCCGGTACATAAAACACACCTGTGATAATTTGTGCCATGCCATGAACCAGCAGCCTGATGTTGCCTTTCCCTGCTACAAGCAAGCTTGAATTGTTGCCCAGTTTCACATAATCCCTGTAGCTCTCATCAAAATCAAAGAAATTCTCCTTTTTGTCACACATGTGATTGCTGCATCTGGAATCAAGAAACTAGGTATCTGCAATGTTGGTAGTGTTTATTTCTATAAGTGCCATCAATAGCATCTCTTCATTTGTCTCTGCATAATTAGCCCCCGTCTTTGTTGGACATTCCCATTGAAAATGTCCAAGTTTATGACAGTTATAGCACTCCACCGTTGATTTGTCAAAGCTTGATCTACCTCTTCCTCTTCCACGACCTCCTCTCCATTGTCCTCGACCTCGTCCTCCAAGGTGATCTCTATGAGATATCTTTAATACATGCTCTTCCTCCACATGACTGCTCATGCGCTGTTCATGCACAAGCAGGCTGCTTTGCAACTCATCAATAGTTAGTGTGCTTGTATCCTTAGATTCTTCAATGGAACACACAACATAAGCAAACTTGGGAGTCATGGACCTCAAAATTTTTTCAACAATGACAGTATCTCCTTTGTTCTCACCGTTTGCCTTCAGCTTGTTTGCAATGGTAAGAGTTTTGGCAAAATACTCATTCACAGTTTCTCCTGCTTTCATGTGCAGAACTTCAAACTCTTTGCGAAGAGATTGCAACTGGGCATGCTTGACTTTGGTCGTGCCCTGATATTTCTGCCTCATAGAATCCCATATATTTTTTGCCGTATCCTTGTTGAGAATCGTCTCCAAAACTGAACGATCTAATGATTGAAAGAGATAGTTCTTTGCTTTCAAATCCTTCAACTTCTGATCTTCAATGTTCTTCTTCTGTCCTTCTATCAGTGTCTTACCTTCTGCTGCTGCAGGAATCCCATTCTCCACCAAGTTCCAATACTCCTTTGATCACATAAAATTTTCCATGAGCATCGCCCAATGATCATAGTGCCCATCAAACTTTGGTATTGATGGTTGTACAAAGGAACTTTCTGTGGACATGCTTACATGAAAAACAAGTAGAAGATTGCTGCTTCTATTAACCCCGTGGTGGGGCTCTGATACCAAATGTTAAAAAAACTTAAGAGAGAATAAGACAATCAAGAGGAAAAAACCAATACTTTTATTAAACGGACTGTGTTGTATATATACAGCATACAAAACAAAGTTGGCTAGCTAATTGCGTAAATCTATGGAAATCTAATAACAAATCAAGACAAAGTCAAGGATGCCAATATCCCTACAAGATAGGGATTTATTAACTGATCAAAGATCCTAACATATAGAGGATGATATTTTGCCAACACTGAAGTTAAGCTATAGCCATCTTCCACCACATCTGAAACATTGCTTTGTATTTCGTAGTTTATTTCCCAAGGATCATGAGATTGATGTCGAAACATTGATTCAGCTTTGGATAGCTCAAGGATTTATAAGTCCATCAAGTCTACATAATCTTGAAGCCATTGCGCTCAAATACTTCAAAGATTTACACTGCGTTTAGTTGATGTCTCTACCAACGGAGACGGATGACAGGGATACAATAATTCTGTGCCTCGCAATGTTTGCTTGCTGTCCTCACTCATTTTTTTTCCGTCTTCAGAATACAAGGACAGAAATTTTTTGTTCCTTCCAAGACTGTGATACAAGATTTCTTGTCTCAAGGATAAAAACAAAAACACATAAGAAAATGTCAGAAATACCCATATGATGATGATGATGATGATGATGATGATGATGATGATGATGATGATGATGAT
>JANVCQ010000006.1:22159536-22171646 GCA_025531925.1 Erythroxylum plowmanianum | reverse complement strand
CAATAAACAGAAAGAAGAAGAAGAAAAAGAAAAAGAATATAAGCCGCTGGATTAAATGGACGATAGGGATCGATTCCGTGGTCGTCCATAGCACGACGCCGCCTGACAAAATATTATGAAGAGACAACATTCATTGAGTTTAACGAAGACACAAGATTCAAAAGAAGAAGAAGAATATAAGACGCTGGATTAAATAGACGATAGGGATCGATTCCGTCGTCGTCCATCCCATTCGCTCTTAGTATATATACTTAATAAGACAATCAAGAGGAAAAAAACCAATACTTTTATTAAATGAACTGTGCTGTATATATACAACATACAAAACAGAGTTGGCTAGCTAATTGCGTAAATCTATGGAATTCTAATAACAAATCAAGACAAAGTTAAGGATGCCGATATCCCTACAAGATAGGGATTTATTAACTGATCAAAGATCCTAACAATATATAATTACACTTCTCATATTACATATGTATAAAGTTTAGAGGTTAATAGGCAGTAAACTAAAAATTATAAAAATAAGTAATAATAAAATATTTTATTAAGATAAAAATAAGTAATAATAAATTAAAATCTAATAATTCAAACTAAATAGATTATGAAATTATCTTAAACAAAATTACTTATATATATTAAATTAATAATTAATAACCTTTTTAATGTAATTCTTTAAATATATTTTTTAGTTATAAATATCACTTCTTAACATCTCCTTAAATTATCTTAAACAAAATTACTTATATTTTAAAAATTTTAAATATCACTTCTCATCGTATTCTATTCTCCAAAACAAAATTACATTTCTCAGTATTTTTAACGCTAGAGGTTATGAAACGGAAGGAAAATGCACTAGGATATTTTTCTATTTACCATCCCTACGATAGGACTAATTAATCCTCCTAATTAAGTGGTGCACACCAAACCGGTAGGACCAAGACCATTTATGATTGCCACGTGGCGATACATGGGAAAGGTGCAATGAGAAACAACTCACCCCCATTGATTGTCTTCTCACAAATCACACTGGCTGTGTTTGCCTCTGCCTCTGGTTCGGTTGCCAGTTGCCACTTACCTTAAGCCTTAAATCTAGGCGGTGTCAAAATAGTACACAAATGCAACCACTCAATCACACACTCGCTTTCTCCACACGTAAACTGACACATTTTACACTGCTTCTTCTTTTGGACCTTTCCTGATCTAATTCAGTCCCTATCACTGCGAATGTCACCGTTCTTTGGCTTTTCTTTGCTTCTGTTTTTTCTGGGTCAAGTTGTCTTCTTGAGTCCTTTGTAGGGGTACAGTTGTTTTCGTCTCGTCGCTTGTTAAAAGTTCCTAATATACCCACTCGAGGGAGAGTTTTTCATTTTAAAAAATGAGGCTTCTGCTGATAATGGTTAATGGGTGACTGCTGGATTGGTCGAAACTCTTTCAAAGTGTGTCTTTTGTGCATTTTGACGGAGCAACAATATGATTTGAGTTGGTAGTTGTTTTGTTTGTAATTCAATTTACACGCATTGCGTTTACTGACTTCTAATATTTTGGGATTTGGATTATTTCCTGTTTGCACGGGAAGTCCAAGGAGGAGCTATTGATCTTGCATTTCAAAAGGTAAGATCTTGGTTGCTAGAAGTTGAAGCTTTTTAGGTGTTTTTTCTTTCCATTCTTTTTCTTTTGAACCTCATACTTGCTTATGTCGGCAATGGGGGATTCGAATGATGTGATTAACTGGTAGAAGTCTGCTCTTGATGAATGAGCAACGGAGCTGACACTAGGGGAGGATTCTGGTTCAAAGATCTTATTTGCGTTTCCAAAGTTGATGGTTTAGTTTTGGATTTAGTCTGCATAACGCTATACTTATTTTGACTTGTGGATTAGAGATTTGAGAAACAGTGACTCGCATTTTATGTTCATAAGTTCAAGTATGACTCGAAGTCTATTACAGTTTTCAGATTACATGATGGATGGTGAGAGAAAGCGTTCAAAAGCAGGTCCGTTTCACCTGTTCGACTGGAATGGAAAGTCTCGAAAGAAACTTTTCTCGAACAGCAATGGCTTTCCTGGCAAGCGACTTCTTTTGGTTCTAATACGCAAGCCTGTTAATCTATTCTGAACCTTTTTTTGTCAGGAATTTTTTCTTTATTTATAGTTTGAAGTTTGTCTCGTTTCCATTCCTATTGTAGAAGTAAGGCAAAGAATTGAAATTGTTGAAAGCTCGTCAGAATCGCCCATTTATACTGTAAGAGTTTGTTTTTATTATGCCCTCTTCTACTCGCTGTCTAACTTTGGATGCCCTTTCTTAAACTTCACTGTGATTGTTTGGTTATTTTGTTGTACATCTAGATGGAGGTGGGCAACAAGGGAGCAAACTCAACTAGAAGAGGAAGCAGCGACTTTAGTTGTAGTTTATCTGTAACTAGTGATGAAGGATATGCGACAAGAGCACCGGGAGTAATCGCCAGGCTTATGGGCTTGGATTCCTTGCCGACATCCAGTGTTCTCGAGCCTTCTCTTACCCTATTTTCTGACTGCCACTTGCCTAGAACACCTCAACTCAATAGGGCTAGCTCCAATTTGTTGAGTGATTATGACACCATGAAAAACTTAAACAGGCACTGTGAGCAGGAACGGGATTGTTGGAAATCTGTTGCATCTATGTCTCATAAAGCACAAAGTCGGCCTTTTGAGAGATTTCAGACTGAAATATTGCCTCCTAAATCTGCGAAACCAATTCCCAATACCCACAATAAACTTTTTTCTCCAGTTAGGAGTCCTGGATTTAACCCGGTAAAGAATGCGACCTGTGTAATGGAGACTGCAGCAAAAATCATAGGTGCGAGTCCTAAGGCAGCTACTACCAGTAGAGTTTCATTAATTGGCTCCCCTTCAGTTCCTTTGCGAGACTTGAAACAAAACATGGAAGCGGCCAAAATGGCATCAAGGCCACAAAAAGTAGACCCACAATCCAATACGAAGTCCTGCAGCGGACAACCTATTGACAAGAAACAAAATGGATCAGATAACTTGCCATTAAGCAAGGCTTCCGTGTTTCCAGAAGGGAATTCCAGTAATTTGAAGAACAGGGGAAAGTCCGTTTCACAAGCGGCACAAGTAAAGGCCAGTATTCAGAGGAGAGAGGGGTCAACATCAACGAGTGACAGCTTTAAGAAGCAGAAAGTACCGCATGAAATCAAGTCAAACCAATTGCTTAAGCAGCAAAAGAATATTCAGAAAAGAACTTCTGAAAACATGGCCAACAATGTACTTAGGCAGAATAGCCAGAAACAAAATACATTGGTCAATAAGGATAATTCATTCTCTAACCGCCAGAAGAAAAAATTTCAATCAGTGGGTGGTTCTACTGGGCCAAATAGGATCGTGAACAAGGTTGTTATAAAGCCTGAAAGTGCTTCCAGAAAAAATGTCTCTAGAGATCCAGATTCTGAAAGGGAGAAAGCTAATATCCCATCTCAAAAGAAACATGTAAATAGAGATTTTGAAACTGACAGGAATCTTTCTGATAAGTTGTCCTTTGATGAAGTTGAGAGGCCTACAGAAGGTAATGTTACAAGAGATGGAAATATGGCAGTTGCCTATAATGCGAAACATGGAACGGATGTTGTTTCATTTACATTTACATCTCCCATAATGAAGGCTATGCCTCGTCTTCAGTCCCCTGTTCATGTGGCAGCAGAAAGTAACAGCACTGACACTGATGCTGTTGGCAGTAGTGATCCATTTTATTCAAAGTATTTAATGTACTCCTTGCCACAGCTGAATGTAATGGGTAGTGAAGCTTCGAGTGTTCTGCTTGAAGAGAAGCCGAGAGAATTAACAAACAGAACTGAGTCATTTAATTTTAATATTATCAGGGAGGAGACTTATGCTAGTTCAAAGCCTACCTCAGAGATTCTAGATCCTACACTTGACATGGTGAGAACCAAGCACAAAAAACAGGACATTATGTTTCATCTTGTTCTAGATGAAGATAAATCAGACCACCCTCGTGATTTTGACTGCTTGCCAACAATGGATCAGCAGCCTATCATGTGCCAAAACTGGCAGGTCTGTCTCTTACGATTAGTTCTGCAGTTTATCTTACTTCTTTCTTTTCTTCGTTTTTCCTGTTTGTGTAATTGATTAGCGTATAGTAAGGCTCGGTTTGGTTTTTGCCCTAAAGGCAACAACATGATGTACTGATTGAGTATCATTTGATGTTTAAACTGCTGCCTGAAATGGAGTCAATAGTGTAACATGCTAACTTTAGAAGTTGGATTTACCTTTCTGTCTTTTCATTGACTTTTATGGTGGTGTCTTTGTAAATGATTTGTCTAGTTGTTACTGGTATCAAATTAATAATAATAGCTGCTAGGTTGTCCATCATACAGACCAAAAACGAACACTTATAAATGGTCATGTTCACCAATGTTCAGAATTGTGTTTGAAACTGACTTGGTTCCACAATTTTCTGCTCTTGATTTGTTCTTGTTGTGTAGTTGCTTCCCTTTGATTAAATTATGGATAAGTGTTATTGCTAACACCAAAGATGGACATAAGTCCATAAAAAACCCTGGTTTTTGTACATTTTCCATTTCTTGATCTTCAAAAATCTAAATGCTAGTTTGTAATCTGCTGGTGTGGGTAAGTCCTAAGAATTGGGTTATGTGTAACAGCTGGGAGCTTGGCACATAATCATTTGGACGGAATTTTTAATAGCTTCTTAATTATGAAAACTTGTTAAGGACACTGGAACTGTTGTTCAACCTATCACAGTCTATTCTTCATGTGTCCAATTATATGTCTAGCTATGCTTATTTCAGCTCGTGAAACTTTTATGTTGTAGAATGCCATTCAGGTTCTATTCTTATTATTGGAGAATTAGAAAGGCATTGGATTTTAATCATCTTAAGAAACGAAGAGATGGTTTGCCCAAAATTTACACCAATAATGAATTTAATGGATGATTGCAGTTATCTCAAGGGGTAGAAATACAGTCAGACGAGACAGAAGAGTACAGTTGTAGCAATTACAGTGAAACCGAAAAAGAACTTGAATGTCTTGAGCCTTGTCCTGTTTCAACTCTTGAACTTTCTTTCATCAGTGGATGCTGCACGAATGCCAAAGGTAAAGACATTATCCACCCTCATTTTCTTTCCAGTCACTTGGTAAAGCATGCATCAGAATTTGTACCATAATTTCTCATTATGGTACAACCAAAAATTGTCACTGAGAAAGTGAAGGAGCTGATTGATTGTATCCAGGAATTTGTGGCATTTAGATTGGGTCAAACATTAGCAACAGATATACTCGATTCTTTATGACTCTTTCCCTCTATATACATGGACACATCTCAGGGTAGCTCAGTTGAAACTTATCATCCTTTCCTGGAAGTATTCTGATTTGCTCATGATTTTTCTTGCATCTTTTTATTCACTGAAAATGCATGTAGATAAATTCTCAATTTTCAGGCATCTTGTTTTCTTTATCCCCTGAAGCTGCAGAGGTGTTGAATGAGACATCTGTAAATGAATCTTTAGCATTGGAAGATAAAATAGGTTTCTCCAACTCAGCCTTCTCAATATGTACAGTGGATGAAGAAAGAAAACATTCTAGAACATTCTCAGGGCCTCGATCTGAGTATTCTAACAGCTTGGAATTAACATATGTGAGGGAGGTATTCAATTATGCGGAGCCAATGCTAAAAGATTTCTTGTTAGGCCAGTCCCCAAAGGCTATGAGACCAAATCTATTTGATTGGATGGAGAATCAGGAAACTCAAATGCAAAGAAATGAAGAGAAATTATCCAAGCTTGGGCGAAAAATTCTGTTCGACTGCATTTGTGACCACCTGGGTTTCATGTGTGGACAAGTTTTTGGTGGGAGCTGCAAAGCATGGGCAAAAATGTGGATGTTGCTTCAGAGAAAAGGTTGGTTGGCGAATCAACTGTACAAGGAAATGATACGTTGGAAAAGAATGGGAGACATGATGGTGGATGAACTTGTAGCCAAGGATATGAGCACCCAGTGTGGAAGGTGGCTTGACTTTGATTTAGAAGCATTAGAAGAGGGTATAGAGATTGAGGAGGGGATACTAACTTCTTTGGTTGATGAGTTGGTTTTTGACTTGTTCTCCTAGAGACAGACAGTAAAGAAGAGTTTGGCATTTTTATCAGTTAGATTGTAAACCGTATCTGACTTGCTAATGTTAAACCTATAGCCTTCTGATTTTGGGGCAAAAAGATACGAGTGCCTTTTAGGCTCACACTTCTGTTTCCATTCTATGACATTTTAACTTCTGCAATTCCTACAAATCATGCCATTCCTAAGCAATTTAGCACACTAACGTTGGTCAAATCGAGGACAATGAAGAAAATGATACTGTAGATTATGGTTTTGTATTGTCAATAAAACCCAGCCAAATGTTGATCATTAGCGCCTAAAGAAAGCCTCGCATATTCGGAGAACGCCGCATTTCTCAATGTCCGCTATCTTGGTTGCTGACTCCTGGAATAAATAGATTACATACTGATCCCACTGCAGCAACAGCTAAGTCCAGATGAGGCCAATTGTTTGTTATTAGCATAAGCATTATAAAAACCCACCTAAAATATCCAGAAAATATAGCCAGGTGCTCGACTTTTGTTAAGCTAGTTGTAATCCAAGCCTATTCAGTACTCGAAGATTGATAGGCAGCGTATAGTTCTTGATAGTTAAACGACATACTGCCAAATAGCCCGAACAAAATGTTATAATTAAAATTTGTTTGGTTAATTGTTTTAAAGGCCATAAATTTTGTGTAATCTGAATCATGTAACATTCAATTGGAACTTATTATATGCCCTAAATTGATTAGCATGCACAGTCTTGGAATTGCCAAGCATATCTCACATTATAATAAATAGAAAAGAAAATCACATTCATTACCAATTCATGAGAAACTCTTTTTATTTTTTATTTTACTATTATCCAAACTTTTTACTAGAATTCATACTCTTCAGCCTCACAAGTCCTCAAATTAATAGGGAGCTCTCAAATTAATAGGGATGAGCTGTCCAATTTAGTAGGTAGATGGACAATCTACACCAAGGTCTATCATACCATTGTTGACAATGAGTGGAAGGTCACATGAAGGAGAGTTGACATGTTTCAAAATATTCTTTTTTGGTCACATGCCTAATTCATCCATCAAGGATAGACTAATTTGGTATGCAAGCAATAGCGGAGATTTCACCAACTCTTCTTGCATGAAAGCTATAAGACCTCTTCATCCAATTGTCCCTTGGTACAATATAGTATGAAATGGATCACTCATGCCCAAGGCTTCCTTTATAACATAGTTGGCTGCTAAAGGAAACTTGAAGACCAAGGATAGACTGAAGGGGAGCAATGATCAGATCTGTGTTTTATGCAACACTTAACTTGAAATTGCCAGCCATCTATTCTTCAAGTGTAGGTTCTCTTCTACTTTCTAGGCAAGGATGAATTTAGTTTTGCTTGTCAATGAATGGGAAGACATTTTGGGGTGGACTGAAAATCTCTATAAAAGGGTTGGTGAGGACAAGAAGTGTCTGAGTCTAGTTATAACTTGTTTAGTTTACTCGATATGGTTTGAAAGAAGCCAAAGAATATTTAGGGATGTTCACTTAAATAAATACACATTTACAAATATAACTTGTTCTTGCATTAGAGAGATACTGATGGCTAACCATGTTACTGATAGCTAACCATGTTACTGATAGCCTCAAGTTTTCCATGAAACATAAATGGGGTCTATTGTAATCTTTTTTTGATTAATCTAGTTTATGTTGTAGCTTTACTATGAGGTTTGGATTTCCAATCTCATAGTCTCTCCATTTATTGTATCTATATCATCCTGTACTTGTCTGATTGCATTTTTTGGCATTATAAATGATTTTTATTTATTTATTTTTCAAAAATATTTATTATTCTTATTTTCTAATCCAACAAAATGGATGACTAGTTTAAAAGAAATGATTAACTAAACTAAAATAACAAATCAAAGTAATAAACTAGACTAAAGCCACCAATTGATAAACAAGATTTAGATGTAGACTCATATAGACCCTTTCTATGCTTAAATTTATTTTGATTAAATTATTAACTCTAGTTTCTTAAATCGGTATAAATTTCAACGTTACCCACATTTTTTCTCATGAAATTTTACTCTTATCCTTAAGTTTATTTATTGAAATCTCTTTCTAATCAAAGTCCTTAAGAACTTGTTAACTTATCTTATGAACTTGGTTGTTAGATTTGACTTTAATCTAAAAGATTTATGGGTCCTATCTCTAGGATTTCATAAAAATATTATTATTCATCTATTCACACATATGAATTTTCAAGCTTATATATGAGATCTAAAATTGAATCAAAACGCTAGCGAATATCAATTCAATAGTAAGAAATAAACATGAATAATTCATAAGAAAAATTGGGTCTTTTATTACATCAAGGAATCAATCTAAACATATAGTTCTAGGATTCATCCCATTTAGATTTATCCCAATCTTATTCGTACTAAGAATAAGAAAACCAATAACAAACAAAAGAAAAACAAGATAGAAGAAGTCATTCTCATTTATTCTTGAAATCTTGAAGTTCTTTAGTTGAATCTTGATGGAATCATCTTCTCCATCTCCAAAGTTGCTCCTCTCTTGTCCCTAGATGCTTTAATTCAACTCCTTATGATTGCTCCCCTATCCTTTTCCCCTCTTTATCCTTTTAAATATGAAACTCTAGAATTTTCATAAAAATTACTACTTACAGGGACTAATATGGGTCCATGCTGCACTTGTGTTAGCTCAGTAACTTGATAATTAAACCTTAAATCATACATCTAAGAGTTTATTATGAGAAAAAAGGTCTGAAGGCTATGAACATGAGTTGAGGTTTAAGTTGTATTGTTCATGTGACAAATCTTTAAAGAAATATAATGAATTGATAGCCTATATGAGTGGAACAAAATTTTAAGTTTTAATCATATTCTAAAAATACATGTCCAAGTTTGACCCATACTTCTCTAAAATTATGCCAAAACTTGTCTAATATGGCTCTTACTTACTTGGGATCATTCTTCTTCAATAGGAGCAAAAAATATAAGCCACATTTAGCATTAAATCCTATAAAAAAAATCAAAGTTTAAGAAGAACTCTCAAAATCATGATAAGAACATAGTCTAATTAGCATTTGTTGAATCCCCACACTTAAGCATTTGTTTGTGTACAAACAAATCAATTTCATCACTCTTAACTTAAATATGTGGCAATGAATTTAATAAATCAATAAGATCAATCTAGACCTTTTTGTTATTCAATCAATTACAAAGTTCATCAAATTTTTAGGCATATCAAGTCATGAATCAATGCTATTTAACACCATAATCTTGCAAACTTTAACTCAATCCACAAAATTCAACCTAAGGTATAAAGTATACATGAAAAAGATGCTTCAATTTTCAAACATTTTCATAACCTTTATTTAAAGAAAGAAAAAGCCTTTGACTTTAAATTAACACGAGTGATTTTGAGGCTTATTTAAAAATTCACCTAACCTTTTCACATGAGAGTAAATTTTTCGTATTACGCTAATCATAACAAAAATTTTAAGCACAAGTAATTAATGTCATCCTCCACACTTAAGTTGTAAATTGTCCTTAATGTACACAATATACAAATAACAATGAAAAACTAGAAAATAAGGGAAGGATGGAAATTAAGATAAGTGATACTCCCCTGATAATAAAAGAATGCTGGCCTTATCTAATGTCATCAATAATCCTTAATTTATAATCTATCACTGAGGCTTTTTTAGTTACTAGCTCACTTTCTAGAAACAAGTTGGGATGTTGAAAAAACAAGGATTCATTTTGGGTACAATATTGCCTATATAGTTTGTAAAACTCAACTAAATCTTATCCCAAGTAAGAAAATCCCGAACCAATAATGAAGGAACATCAAAATATATTTAAACCCATGATTTTAAAACTATTTTTCACTTAAAACACATGAAACAAAATCATCATCAAGGAAAAATATACTAAAACTAATTTTAAAGATCCCAAAAGGTACCAAATTGAAACAAAATAACTATTTTTTGGATTGCCTCCTAACAAGTGCTTCTTTATGAGTCCTATAGCTAGACTTCTTCTCAACCAATTCACTTATTCAAGCCCTCAATTGAATGCCTAATTATACTCTCCTTTAATCTCCTAAAAGTTCTTCTTCTTATTCATAGGCTCATTAACTTCCAAACATGCCATATGCTCAACTAGAATTTGGTTATCTATAACCCCTTCTTTTCCTTGTATGATACAGGTCTCCATTGGATCTTTTATGATTATTTATTATATAACATAAGAAACTTCAATATCAATAACACACATGGAGAAACAAGTATTATCTTTATTAAGGGGATGCTTTATGGCTTCAAATATCATAAAATCTAATTCCTTGTCCCATACCCTTAGGATTAATTTCACATCATACTCATCTATTATAACTTTAGAAATAGCTAAGAAAGGTCATACTAAGATTAAGGGAACCTCTTAATTTGTCAACTTTAACCAAACTATCTTCTACAATGTTGTTATAATAATTTGCCTGTGCACTAATTAAATGCTTATCTTAGTCGATTTAGGTTCACCTATTCCTGATCTCTTAAACATGTTATATGGCATCAAATTAATACTAACTTCTAAATCTACTAATGACCTTTTGATTTAAAAAATAACAATATTACAAGGAACATGAAAACCCCTTGATCCTTTAATTTTTAGGGTAGCTTGTTAAGTAGGATGGTAGAGCACTCCTCGAGCCTCCTCTTGTTAGAAAGAAGATACTTTAAGAACTTGACATATGTTTATCGTATGTGAAATTGCTTAAAGAAAAAGGAATGTTAAGATGTAATTGTTTTAAAAGCCTAAAAACTTACCAACTTTATCTTCCCTTTTATTTATCTCATTATTGGATATGAATTTTTAGTTAGTACTCTTTGATCACTTTCTTCTTAATCTCTTCCTCTTTCTCTTTCTCCTTCTGGTCATCCTTCATTTCTTTCATAAAACCATTTCTCTTTTCAGCTTTAAACTCTTTTATGCTCCTTAAAGTCACCATGCTCACTTGCTCCCTCAAGTTTTTAAAGACAATTTTAATAAGTTGTCTAATATGATTTTACAAATTATGGATGGAGGCTTATTGATTTTAAAGAGTCATTTTAGTAATTTGGAAACGAGTCGCAGATGTAGTAATGAATTACTTCATGAGCTCCACAAGAATTGGCTTCCTTGGTTACTGCTATTGATTTTAAAATCTGAGTGGAGGACCTTGTCCTTATTGTCCTTAGTTATTACACAAAAAAGTTTGGATGGTTTATCTACCCCAGATTACATATGTTATTAAAGGGGTTACTGAGACCTATTTATGAAAAAAGGAAAACAACTTACTTAGTTAGCTATCCTATATTTTAAGGGCCCTATCATTTATGATTAGGGTGTCCCCTATCACAAATGTCACAATTCATCACTTGTTCTAGTTAAGCTACCAATCCCATATTGCTAATGTTCTAACTTAATGCTTCCACCTTTGCATTTAAAATTGTCACCATATCAACATTATGGAAGCCATTTGATTATGGCTTCAACCTTAGACTCCCCTATAAGTAATTATTCATGGTAATATTCAATAAGCTTTTGTAGTTCCTCAACAATTTAAAGCTAGTGGTTCCATCCAAAGATGCTTTAATCAACTACTTGGATGAATAACTCAACCTACAGTGAAATGTTTGCATTTGCAATCCCAAATCAATTCCATGGTGTGAGCACTTTCTTAATAATTCCTTCATCTCTCTCACTTCTTATACTGTAACATCTCACCCCCTACTGGAAAGGTAAAATAGTAATTTGGCATAGGAAGAGAGTGATTGGGCTTCATTAGGACTGTTCGTGCATACTAGTATTGGTACACAGTGAATTTTTGTGCACATGAAATAATTGTACATGCATACATGACATTCCCGGTTTTCGTGCCTAATGTAATTTTATTGTGATTAACGTGGTTATTGGGTTTGAAAAATTATTCTGAGTGCGCCATTGA
>JANVCQ010000006.1:22145122-22156851 GCA_025531925.1 Erythroxylum plowmanianum | reverse complement strand
AACACATTACATATGCAAAACACTCATTGAATTTCATTTAACATCTCTAAATTCCACTTAAAGATCGGGGTCCAACATTCACCTTTATCCATTTTAGGAAAAATAATTCCTTCTAAAATTGATTGATGAAAATAAGATCTCAAATTTGATATATTTAAAGATATGCTCCACAAATAGTTTGGCAATGCTTCTTGCATATAGGTGGGAAACAAAAATACAATACTGATATTCACTTAGTTTATTAATAACCATTAAGATGAATAACTTCCGTTTTGAGATTGAAATTCGTTTGATATGAATATAAAATACACACATTTTATTAAGTATTTTGCTTATCATATTAAATTACCTTTTGTTACTTTATGATTTTGTTTTAGGTAATAGTTATAAATTGACTATAAAAATCACAATTTTTAGAGGAACACAATCTAGCCAACACCTGTGTGCTAGTCTGTTTCCTATATAGATCAAAGGTAACTAAGGACACAATCTAGAATACAACTAAAAGAGATTGTGTAGTATTACTAAAGATACAAACAATAACATAATCTCAGACATTATTGTTTCAGAGAAAGAAGTAATTTCTAAAGCAAAAATGAGATCCATAGTTCAGAGATATGGCTATATCAATGACTGTGTACTAATTTTAAGAGAAATATTCATATTCTTCGTCTAGAGACATGACTATACTAGAGAATGTGTACTAACTCTAGATGAAAAATATATATATATATCAATAGCATTTGAATGAAGCACTCATAAATGACCTATATGATCTTCTTGGTTTGGGTTGAAAACTTTTATATGGGATCCTACAAATCGTATTATATTCAAAGGTGTATTATCTTTATAGAGATATGGATTAACCAGTTAGAGAATATATGGATGTAGCTCGAGAGAATGTAGTTTTAGTGTCTAAAAACTTATTGATCTAATTTAATATATCCTTTTAGGTTAATCAACTCATAAAATCACAAGTAATAGAAGTAGTTGTTGAGCAAGGTTTACCTATAATAAAACTCTCAATATTCGCAAGTATATGAATCGTAAACTTATAGTATCAAAGGTGACAATCTCATGGGGAAATAGTTAAAACTAACTGAACCTAACTTTGTATAAGGTATTAGAATATGAATTTAATGAAAGTACATAAAAAATTAAAGCAATCAAATAAAATTAAGCAAATAACCAACTAACAATTAAGCTGCCACAATTATGTAAAGATGATCAAGGGTGAAGCTTAAGATTTATTTTTTTCGATGTTTTGTTCCCTTAACCACTATTGATTCAATTAGGTGTTGATCCTAGAATTCTAATAGATTGATTACTCTCTCTCAAGACCTAATCACTTAACCATAATTGATTAACACTAATTGATTATGAAATTAAAAAATTTTAGCCTCTCGATTCATAAAAACTTCCTAACGTTTTCAACTAGTTCTTAACTAATCTATTGAATAATTGAGTTCTCATATAAGATCTCTCTTCATATGATTATCAATTTGATATTTACATGACTTATTAAATTGCTAACCCTCATTGCACAACCTGACTGACTCTCTCGATTTATGTCAAAGTATTGACATACACAAATATCACAACACCAGAATATTGTATTAAATTCAACAATAATCAAGTCACAAAACGACTTAAGAACAAATCCTAATATGGAAATTTAAAACATCATAAACGTAAACAACAAATTGAATCCATTTTACATATCAAGTTTAATGAAAATAATAAAGGGAAAGAACAAAAAACTTGATTTGGAATTGAATATGGAAATTTCCAGTGCTCTTCTTGATTCTCCTTGTTTGATCCAATTTAGTAAGATGGTGGCTACTTTTTTTTTGGAGTGTTTTATGTTCTTTTATAGTAGTTTTAAATCTTAAGGTTAATTCTAAGGCTTATCCACTTCGTTTGGTTCAAAAATTACCCCCAAAGCTCAAAACAAATGAAAAATCTCACTTTTGGGAAGTGTCCCTAACGATCGTGACACTGCAAAAAAATATTCTTTCACGATTGTGACATTGCATGCATGATCGTGACCCTGAAAAAAACCTTCTATCATAATCATGACATTGCATGCAAGACCATGACCTTGCCATGTGACCTATACATGTTCTAACTTCCTTCATTATTCGCTCATCTGGTTTCCATCACTAACAAACACATCAAACACCTTAAGAAACACAAGATTAAGATCTAAAATCATGCTCTAAACTACATAACACTTAAAACATAAACAAACAATCATACTAAAATAATTATAAGCCTATACATGCAATAATCATTTAACAGCCACCTTTAAACACACTAAAAAACCTACTAAAACATAGTATAAACTACTCCCATCAACATCTCCACACTTAAACCTCTTGTCCTTAAACAAAAACAAAACACAAACACAAACAAATCAAATGTAAACAGATACATTTATGCAACATTCATTAATGAGACAATGAAATCTAACTTCATGAAATCAATTTAACCGCAAACATCAATCGTTCAAATTGTACTAACATACTAACCTATGCATATTATAGCTAAGCACTTCGGATTGAATATACACATTAATTAAAATATTAACGTCATATTCATTCACCTATAACACTTGTACACATACATCGACAATTAGCAATCAACCAAAATTGCAACTATCACTAAGTATCCTTTCATGAAAATTTTTGCTATTTTTAAAGAATAGTAGGATTTGTTTATATAAACACCAGTTTTTAATTTTCTTTAACATTAACCTACTCTTTTGACATGAAGGTAAACACCTTGTCATTAATGTTCCCCTGTTATTCAACTAGGCCATGTTTTGTTAATTAGCTTGGTTGGAGTGTCATTATAATCTTTTGAAGTGAAGACAAACATTTTGTCATGAATGTCCCCAGTTACTCAACTATATCACATTCTCAACTGGCTACTAGCTCTATTCATAACCCAATAATTATTTTAAAAGGGCCAGATGAATGGTTATTTATTTAAGACAAACTCTTTTTTAATTATCAATTTCACATAGCCTACCTTATTTCTTTTTAGTCAATAATCCTCATGAAAGATTACTAATGATACTAATAATCCTCATGAAAGATTACTAATGATACTAACTCATTCAATTGACTTATAATTATAAATGTATACCATAAATTTCCTAAGGTGAATAAACTATCGTCATATGCTAATTAACATGCAGATTTAATTAAATATAATTAAAATATAAAATTCACATGCCAATATGGCTTTACAAATTCAATGACTATGTTTAAAGATAAACTACTTCCGTTAAGTTAATGCCATTGACACATTGACACAATTCACACATATGCTCACACCATGTCAACCTAATCAGAAACTAATAATATGATATGCAAAATTCACCCTTATGATGGTAATGTCAATGCAAACCTCCCCACTCTTAGATAACATATTGTCCTCAGTGTGAGAGAACAAACACCATATATATTAAAATAGCAAGAAATAACATAAATAAAAGGTAAGCCCGTTAAGGTAATCGAGGTGGCGATGGTGATGGAGATGGAATTTGAACACCCTAAGCAGCAAAGTATTTGTAAATCTTCTTGATGTCGCCTTATTGTTGTCACTATTCTTGCGCCATCTCTTTCAAAAGTTTATTGTTGTCAAAAACCAAATTGAGGGCCTTCTCCTAGCTGTCCTCTTCATCATTCTCGATCTCTTCAATAGATGAGTCTTCATTTTGCTACTGAGGTGGTGTGGAGGTCAAACTAGCCTACCCTGTCCTATGTTTCACATGTATCTTGGAATTGCCATCTCGGAATTCTATATAATGGACCGCCAAGATCTTAGCTCTCATTAGATGGGTGTGATTAAGAAACTCAGGTAAAACAACATTTAGTCCATCAACATTCACACCATAATAATTAGCAATTATGGTAACTAGATATCCTATGCAAAGATAACTACTTTTCTTTTTAAGAGTAGCAGTTATAGTATTAAAGATATAAGTAGTTATGTAAACTTTAACATCATTGTCCATGCACCACAAAATGAATAATTCTTTCATAGAACATTTGTTACTTTCTGATTTATCAAAAATAGTGTGACATATAAATTTATAAAGTAACACATGTTTAGAAGTACACAAAACATTATTATGGGCATTCCTAATGTTAAAGCTATCCAACCATATTACTTGGGTCTAATACCTCTTAACACGAAAATTATCATATGTATCAATTATGTTCAAATTCAGAAATCCACCAATTTCAGACATAATATCATAATTCAATTGATATGGTTGGCCTCGTAAACAAAACCAAAATTTGGTTAGGTTTTGCAACTCAAATTGAAGCGAAGCATAAAATTCACGAGTTATTTCTTCATAGACAACATATTTAAAATTAATGAAAATTTCCCATTAAATTTTATGATTTAAATTCTCAACCTTATCCTTCAACCCAAGATTGTACAAGATATCAAAATCAAAACACCTAGGTGCACAAACACTTCTAGAGCAAATGTTTTGGAATCTAATATAAAAAAAGATACTAAAAAATTTGCAGCCCTATTCCACGCACCTCGCCTTGCTACTAACACTTTTCCTTTTAGTTGTGAGCATTTGGATCTTAGTCCCATTGTGAAGTGTAAATATGCAAAATAGATAAAAAAACAAAATACACCAATAATAACCCAAAAAACATCAAGGAATACAAATACCACTAAATCTTATGGAAATCACTCAAATATTTGTGTGTAAACTATAAAACATGGGTTAGAGGAAGGAAGATTTGGTTGAATGATGCAAGAGAAAAAAGAAAACCTAAGGCGTTATAGAAGGAGGGGTAAAGTGAGCTTAAAAGGGTGAAAATCATGTGTCTTGGATGTCTAATAACATATCACAATCATGACAAAAGGGATTTTAATGCTTGCACGATTGTGACATAATATGCACGATTATGACATGATAAGTCTTGATACCCTTGTCTTGTTTTGTCATTATTTCTTTATGTAACCTTCAAGCATGCTTCCTTAACTTATATTATCTTCAATACCAAATAATTTAGACATCGAAACCATTCCAAATAATTGTAATTAAAAACCCTAATTCTAGATTTCAAAATAAACCTAACTACCAAAATTTGTTAGTTATGGTCTTTAGCTTGACCATCCATCATTTAAAGCATTTTGAATCATTTGAAAGGAAAGAAATTACTTCCCTTTCTTGTGAGAATACTCCTCCGAGATATGTTTTGCATCTATGTCAATTCACCTTGAAGGTTTCCTTGTTATGATTTTCTAAATCTAAACCTCCATGTTTGCATACGTGGGATACTTTGAAAGGCCCACTTGACCATGATTTGAACTTTTTGGGAAACAAATTCAATTTTAAATTGTATAATAAAATCACGTCTCCTACTTTGAACTTTGAACTCTTTCTTTTTAATATGAGAATCATTCCACTTCTTCACCTTTTCCTTGTATAATTTGGCATTCTCATATCCATTAAAGCAAAATTCATTGCATTCATATAATTGTAGGAGTCTTCACTCACCTGCTTGCTTCTAATCAAAGTTTAAAGCTTTTATTTCCTAGTATGCTTTAAGTTCAAGTTCCACGAGTAGATGACAAGCTTTACCATATACGAGCCTAAAGGGAGTCATTTCGATTAGGATTTTGAAAGTGGTTTGATAAGCCCACGGGGTATCATCTAGCTTTTATGCCCAGTCCTCCCTTGAACTATTTACCGTCTTTTCTAATATGCATTTTAGCTCATGGTTCACAATTTCCAATTGTTCACTAGTTTGCGAGTGGTAAGGAGTGGCGACACCATAGTGAACTCCACATCTTTTAAAAAGATCTTTAAAAGATTTATGACAAAAATGTGCTTCTCCATTGTTTATAATTGTTATTATCACTCCAAGTCGGTTGAATAATCTTTTAATGAATTTCTACGTGAATTTTCCATGATTCGTTGGAGTTGCCATAGCTTTAGCTCATTGTGATACATAGTCCACTTTGACTAAAATGTACATCTTCCCCATGGAGGATGGGAAAGTCCCAATAAAGTTAAGTCCTCACACTTTAAAAACTTTGACTTCTAAGATGTTAGATAAGGGCATCTCATCTCTTTTCAAGATGTTCCCCACTCTTTGACACCCATTGCATTGTGCCATGAATGCTCGGGCATCTTCAAATAGATTCGGCTAATAAAATCCACATTTGAATACTTGAGCTGCCGTTTTGTTCATGCCATAATGTCCAACAAAATTATCTTTGTGACTACTACATCAATATTTATGACATCTCTCCTCCAGGCCACACCTTCTTATTAATCCATTAACACATGTCTGATATAGGATTATGTCATCCCATAAGTAATGGATCCACACAGACAATTGTCTCTGTTGATATGATAACTTTGAAGGAAGTTTACCGTTGGTTAAAAAATTTGCTATATCGGCAAACCATGGTGTCACCATGCTGTCAAGTAACATCAAATTTCATCTAGGAATCTCTTGTTAATATCATCACTTTGCTCAATTTTCCCTCCTTCCAGATGTGATAAGTGGTTTGCTACCATATTCTCTACTTCCTTTTTGTCTTGTATTTTGATGTCAAATTCTTGTAATATTAATATCCATTGAATAAGTCTCAGTTTTGTATCCTACTTGGTGAAAGATACTAAAGTGTAGCGTGATTTGTAAAAATGATCACATTAGAGCCTAAAAGGTATGAACGAAACTTGTCACATGCGTACACCACTGCTAGTAACTCTTTTTTAATGGAGGTGTAGTTAAGTTATGGCCCAGTAGTGTCTTGCTTGCATAGTATACTACATGAAACTTCTTATCCTTTCTTTGGCCCAATATGACCCACAACTTGGTCTCTAGCGTCGCACATGAATTTGAAAGGTAAGGACCAATCCGGTGATGTTAGGATTGGTGTTGATATTAGGTCATCTCCAACCATTACACCAATATTTTACGCCAAATTTAGTGTAAAATAGAAGATTCCAAGAATTTTTTTATACCAAATTTTTTAATACTCCAGCCACTCCACCAAATTTGGTAATCAAGTATCTTCAAAGAATATTCCACAATAATTTAGTTATTAATTAAATTTATTTATATTTATTTATAAAATTAAAATAAAATCATTATTCTTAATTAATTAATATACACTTTATAATAAAATGATATTATTTAACATATATAATAAATTTTATTGCAAAAAACAAATTATTAACTTACATAAATATAATATTTTTATTACACATTTAACCACTAATCCCTTGAATTACTATGTTGTTCCCACAAAAGTTCAGTCAGTACATTACGAAGTTCATAATGAACTTCTTTATATGCAAACATGATCTTCATAATATGAGAAATGTGTATAAGGTATGGATGAATGAGCTTTGAAGAACTTGCGGTAATTATGAATGAGAATTAGGTAAATGTATGAATATATATTGCTAGAAAGAGTTTGGTGAATGTATAAATCAAGCTTGCTGAAATTCCAGATTTAAAACAACAATTGTATGTGTGTTATAAGAGGCCTTTGATCATGAAAAATGTTCAAGGATAAGTGTAAATTATAAATTGACAATGATATAAAGATGTTCTCATGAATGTTATATGATTCAACGTATGTAAGTGATGAATTGGGAATGGTTGAATGAGAACTAGGAAATTGTGTGCATGTATAATCCTAGGAAAGAGAATGATAAATGTTTGGGTGATGAATTGAAAGTGATCAAGTTTGTTAAGGCATAAACCTAATTGCAAAGTACATGATGCACAAACTATGATGAATGTATAAGTATGATTTGTGAATAAGATTTCATACCCTAATTTAATCAATTGAGCATGCATTAAACATGATGCATATACATGTGTAACTTTGAGCATTAATTTGATTGATCAATTAGTAATATGTACATGTGTGTATTGTTTGATTTAGAGGCACACATCGACTGACACCATCTAGACATTGCTGGCACATCGAAGCAATTGCTAATTGGAGTGTATTGTGTGTTAACCTAGTTGTATAAACTCAAATATTTATGCTTTTGTTTGAATTATATGTATAGTGGGTAAGCTAGATGTGAGATTTTGATTGGTCATGTGTTCTTTTCAAATTGTGTTGATTAAAATTAATTCCTTTATATTGAATTGATATTGATATAATTGTGATATTACTGATTCCAAACAATTGATTGTCCAAGGAGTTTGATATTTAGGATTGTATTGGAAGTGTTTGTGATTTGAGATTTGAATGTGAATAAGGAAATTGAATGCTCAACTATTTGTTGAATGCCAAACTTAGATCCAATGAACTGTGAAAATTGAATGTGCTCATTGACTGAAAGTGATTGATGATATATTATGTGAACTATTATACTCCATTACATGATGTACATTCACGTAAAGGAGTTATGATTGGAGTAGCCAACGTGAAAAGAGCTTTAAGCTCAATTGTGTGCATCAGAGCCTCAGCCTCAATATTTAATGAGCTTGGTATTCACAGCAGGTATAGGACAGTACTAAAAAAAGATCGATATCCACAACAGATATAGGATAGTGAAGTAGGCACTCGATCACAACAAAGTTGAAATGGAATGAGTCTCATTTACACTTGCATTTATATCTTTAAATGTGTTCATGATATTGATTGCAAATGAATGTTCAACTATATTGTGTTGATATTGAGAACTGCTTATGACTTTGATGGTGATATGAAGAATTGTGATAAATGAGTGTTATGTTCTGAAATGATTACATGATATTCTTGCATTCAGAATGTACTTCTGGAATTACTTAAAAAGTGATTGTATGTTTAAATGTTTCTTGTATTATCATGCAAATTGTAGAATATGAGTTATAGCTCTGAATGAAGTGTTACTTTGATTGAGCTGAATGTTATTCATTGATATATAAGTGTTCTATTTTGAGTGAACACATCGATGATGATTCACTAACTGAGTTCGCAAAACTCATCAAAATTGAAACGTTGATTTTCAGGTACTGAGGGGGAGATCTTCCTAGTAGAACAAATTAACTAAAATTTAGTACTATTTATTTTGAATCAAGATATGGCTTAAAGGTATGGTCAGCTATCATCTGAGGATTTTAGATAGAGTATTTTGTATAGTTTTCATTTCATATAGAATCTTTTGTTTAAAGCAGTGTGATCACAGATGGTTTCTTTATTGTAAATATATGGATGGTTTGTAATGAAATAATAGTGAAAAACATGTTTTGTTAATGAACTGAGATAAGTTGTTTTTATGTTTACTTATGATGTGTATGATACCATATTAAGTGAATATAACTGCTCTAACATGCCATTCCCATAGGGTATATGCTCAGATATTCTTAAGAATTTCAGGCATATATCTTATAGTAGTGGTTTGCTACAATTTTTGGAATGAGAGCATAGTTTGGCATCCTTAGGGACATATAAGAGCATTTAGACATAATATATGGTGAGAGACTTGGTGATCACGAGTATTGTTTGATATAGGTCATCTGCCATAGGAGATCAAGTCGTAGAGTCAGCTGACCTTGAGTCCATAGGAGCTAATAAAGAGTCTAGTACCTCAGTTAGAACAGATGCCTCTAAGAATTTCTGAGAGAAGGGAGAGGAGGTATGATAAGTTTCGAAAGCAGGGGGCTATAGATTTCTATGGAAGTGCAGACCCTACAAAGGCAGAAGGTTGGTTTGAGAGAACTGAATGGGTGTTCGATCAGATGGACAGCGAATTCGATGAAAGATTTGATTATGCAGTCTCGCTATTGTAAGGTCCAACATATCAGTGGTGGAAGACTATTCTTGGTAGTTCCGCCTGACCATGTAGACTGAAGTGGGGAGACTTTCTGAAAGTTTTCAAGGAGAACGATATGCCAAAAATCTACTTGGACCAAAAAATGAAGGAGTTCCTTGATTTGAAATAGGGGAACTCCACAATTGTTGAGTTTGAACTGCAATTCAATGAGTTGATGAGGTATGCTACAACCTTGATCCCGAAGGAGGAAGACAAGTGTAGACAGTTCGAGGATGGGTTGAATGAAGAAATCAAAACAAGGTTGGCCTTTACCAATCTAAGTAGTTTTGTGGAACTAAAGAGTTGCTTAATCAGAACTGAGTAGTTGGTAAAGGATGGACAAGCAGAGTATATATAGGAGCCTAGAATGAAGAGATATGGAGAATTTCAAGCTAAATCTAGTAGAAGATTTAGTAAACATCAGAGCAGACTACCAAAATCACAATAAAGATCGAGACAGTCAGGGTTTAGGCCAAGAGATGGCTTTGGCTATTTTGGTAGAGGTCAGTTATCTAGAAGGCAAACATATAGCAGGCAACCATCACAGAAGCCCAGTTGTGAGCAATGTGGAAAGAAACATGGTGTAGAATGTTAGAGGTTAATAGGAGCTTGCTTACATTGTGGCTCTCACGAGCATCAGCTTAGAGACTATCCTACAATTTCTAGAGCCTAGTTTAGAATGAGAGGGGGCTCAGTGACTGAGACAACTGCCCAGCAAAGTAAAGTAAGTGGAACAGGATAGAGAGGCAGAGGTAGAGGCAGAACTAGTTTTGTAGGTCCTAGTGTTAAGACTGAAGTGTAGTGTAACTAGCCACAGTCCCAGCCCAGAATTTTCACTATCACCAGATAGAAGGCTCAGGACTCCCCAGATGTCATTGCAGGTTTGTTACATGTCTTTCAATTTGAGGCATTTGTATTGTTAGACCCTAGGTCTATACATTCATTCATCACATCACATTTGGCATCTAGACTATATTGTAACACCTACATACCCTTGGGAAGATATGCAGATGCCATACATAACAGCACCCAAAACATATCATACCAACAATTCCAAGCATTCTCAGAAACTTAAGCACCATACATTACATTACATTTCATTATGTTTTAAACATATTATATAGAATGTAGTGAGATAACACAAAACATATTACATGCCTGGAAATCCAAATTTCTTCCTGTTTATAAATATTACAAACCATATATGTAAAATACAAACTGTCTCATCATTCTAAGTACAAGTCAGCAACATCAACAAACTGAACATTATTCACAATAAACCACACACTTCATTGGTCATTGCGGTTGTCTTTATCCAAGTCTTTATACCTTTCTATCTGAACCTACACGGGGCAAATCTACCGTGCTGAGTATATAGCTTAGTGGGGAATAACTAAACAGGATACATAATGAAAAACTGTCTCTAAACATTCACATATTCAAAAGCAATCCAAATATCATGAATCCCAGAACATAATATATATTTGTTCTAGAGAAACACTCACCAATATTAGCGTTCGGACCCCGTCCTTGTGAGTCACGTGTCGACGTCCTATGTGACATCAAGGCGCGCATCCCACAAGGTTGGTGTGCCAACACCAAGCCAAACCTTAAAAATGAACTCATCTCACATACTTCCGAACGGATCTTGGAATAGCTCAAACAGGTTCACAACATTAATCCTCATTGCCTTAAGGTTCTAACGACTCCAAAAATACTCAATTTGGTTCAGAAATAAAGAAGTATTGGCCAAAAACACTTTCGGGTTAAAAGTACGCCGAGACTAAATACTACACCTGAATTCACTTCAGAAATTGAAAACCTTAGGGACTAAATTAAAAATTTATTCCTTCAGAAAAGTTGAAGCCCCATGTCTCTAGTTTGTTTGGAAACAAAAATCAACTCAATTGGATCT
>JANVCQ010000006.1:22131626-22141911 GCA_025531925.1 Erythroxylum plowmanianum | reverse complement strand
TTCAAATGGATGTGAAAAGTGTCTTTTTGAATGGTTTTATAGATGAAGAGGTTTATGTAAAGCAACCTCCTAGTTTTGAAGATTCTAAGAAACTTGATTATGTCTATAGACTTCATAAAGCTTTGTATGGCTTGAAACAAGCTCCTCGAGCTTGGTATGATCGTGTAAGTTCCTTTATGATTGAAAATGGTTTTAGTAGAGGACATGTAGATAAGACTTTATTTAGAAAATGCATTAAGAATGATTTCATCATAGTACAGATATATGTTGATGATATTATCTTTGGTGCAACGTCTAAAAAGTTATGTTCCAGTTTTGAGAATTTGATGAAAAATGAATTTGAAATGAGCATGATGTTTGAATTAAAATTTTTTCTTAGGTTACAAATTAAGCAAACCGAAGAAAAGATTTTTATTTATCAACAGAAATATATCAAAGAACTGTTGGTTAAATATGGAATGGAAAAAGTGACACCTATGTCTACTCCTATGCTTCAAACCTTTTATCTAAGGATGAAACAGGTAAGAAGGTTGATCAAACCCTTTTTAGAATAATTATTGGTTTTTTACTTTATCTTACAGCAAGCAGACCTGATATTCTGTTTAGTGTCTGTTTGTGTGCTAGATTTCAAGTAGATCCTAGAGAATCTCACTATATTGCTGTTAAAAGAATTATGAGATATCTATCAGGTTCTACTGATCTTTGCTTAATGTATAAGAAAGGTAAATATTTCAAGTTAATTGGCTATTGTGATGTTGATTACGCTAGAGACAGGATTGATAGGAACAGTATAGGTGGAGGCTATCACTTTCTTGGCCATAATCTAGTTTCCTAGTCAAGTAAGAGGCAAAGTTCAATTGCTTTATCTACTGCAGAAGATGAATATATGTCAGCTGCAAGCTGTTGCTCACAGATGTTATGGATCAAGTATCAATTAGATGATTATTCAATACAAGAAGAATAGATCCCAATTTACTATGACAACACAAGTGCTATCAACCTATTGAAGAATCCAATACAACACTCGAGGGTAAAGCATATTGAAGTTAGACATCATTTCCTATGAGACTATGAACAGAAGGGAATCGTGAGTCTACAATTTGTTGAGATGAATCATCAATAGGCAGATATCTTCACTAAGCCTTTGAATGAAGAAAGATTCAAAGAAGTCAGACGAAACTTGAATATGGTAGTGTTGGGTGACCAATCGTCTAACACGTCATGACCTAGATGATTTTCTTAGTAAGGAAGATAAAAAGTCATAAGGTTTCAAGAAAACAGTAACGATAAGTTATAGACGATAAGTTTTTAAGAAAAGGAGGGAAATCCTCTCAAAGGTTTTAGAATATCACCTACTATAGAATATTCTTTAAATACTCTGAAATCGACTTTTTCAGAACTCTCAACAAAACTTTTCATTACTCTATTTTTGATATCAAGTTCTTTCTGTTTACATTCTCATCTTCAGATACTAACCTCATTACTTTGAGAAAAATACAATTTTGTGTTTAGTTTTTACTGTCTCCAGATTACAAATGGAGCAATCTATGATTTATGGAAGACATATTGATTTCGACCCTTTGAAGAAGAACCAGATGGATATTAAACCAAACATAGATGCAGTGGTATGGAAAATTTTCTTTCAGGTTTGTGAAATAGTCTATCTGAATGAAGTATATGAGTTCTGGAAGAATGCAAAAGTAGTAGACGAAATCTTAGTATCAACGGTGGATAGATTGTCGGTTATTCTGACACTGGAGTTAATCAGTAAGGTTAGTGAATGTCCATGTTTTGGAGCATAGGTGGCTCATAACACAAGATAGATGACTAAAAGCACATATCAATCGACAACTCTATGGAAGTAGGGACCCAAAGGACAAGAAGGCGTCAACTCTTGTTTCAAAGGCTAGGGTTCTACATGCCCTACTTTTTCATTGTGTTCTACCAAGAACAGGCTCAAAGAACGTTGTGACGATGATAGATGAACAATGCTTGTTTCATCTACTCAATCATCAGCCTATAAATCTTCCACACTTGATTTTAAGGTATATAATGAAGTCGAAGAGAGACTTTAATGCCTTACCATATGGTATGCTGTTGACAAGAATCTTTAGAGATTCTGGAATTCTTCTTGACAGAGGAAACATAATGAAGATGAATATAAGAAGCAACATTAATGTGTCCTATCAATATATTGGGTTTGAAGTCTCAAGAAAAGGAGGATACAGATTCTATGGCAAAAGCAAAGACCTGAGGGGGAGCATATTGTCAGACGCAGCTTGAATGAAAAGATTACACCCACAAGGAAGACAAAACCTCAATCCATAGAAAGAATGTCTATAAAAGAAAAGAAGAGTAAATCATTAGAGGTATCAATGAAAGCTAAGAAGATTTCACACAGAGAAGAAAACCAAGTGAAGCAGTTTATAAAACAAGTGTTGTTGAAAAGAAAGGGGGAGACATTTTATTATGAGAAATCCAAATAATCAAGGAGGTCATCAAGACTATTAACCTTGCGTCAAAAAGAATAGAAGAAAGGGAAAGGTTTAACTCTTGGTGAAGATTCTGAAAAGACAGTGAAAGCACCACAGGCTACTAGATCTTTGGTCTCAATTTTGTAAGAACAACCAACAAAATCGACTAAAGAAACAGAAATTAAGAGGAAGTTAGTGTTTGAGAAGAAGAAACCTCAACAACAATCTCCTTCTATACTGGTAGAGGAAAGTAAGAGGCTGAAGACCAGTCACAAAAAGAATACTTCACCTGATGTTCAACAAAAGAAGAAGTCAGTTGAACACATATCAACACAGTATAAGCCTTCTCAACCTATCAAAAAAGAGGATTTGAGAATGAAGGTGATTGAAGAATCAGTACCTCTTAGAAGCAAAAGCTTGATCATATTAAGAGAACCTGTGAAAAGGTTAGTCAAGGTACAAGTTAAACTAATATTGATCAATAATCGATCAATGCATCTTCTAAATCATGAAGAAAGAAGATTGTATGGGATTCTGCGAGATGAAAAGTCAGAACCATATCTATTGAAGATGTCCAACGATCGATATACTATTTACCCAGTCACAAATAGAACATTGATCAAGATTGTACCAGATATCTAACAAAGAGCTTCAAACATTCTACGCAATGAAGACAAAGGAAAACATAAGATGTACCCTGAAGCAAATACAGGTGATCTTACAAAAGATCATATACAGGTAGCTGTGAGGAACATAGATGAGGCATGCAATGCAGCTCAATCAAGAGGAATCTATGCTTGCCATCACATTTCAAAACCATCAGGAAGTCAATGTGGCCATTCCACCACAGATGCAGCTTTTCAGGTAGTTGGAAGAGTGACAAAAGGACAGTATAGAACTATTAGGGTTGAAGGTATTAGTTTCAACTTGGAGACTTTTGTGCATCTAATCATGTAGTTTAGACCTTTGAATTTTATATCTTCAATTAGAGATATCCTACACCTTCTTGAAAAACTAATTCCAAAACTACTTAGACCTGATGACCTTAATCTCCCTGAAGGAAAACAATCTTTCAAACCTCCTGTTATTAAAATCAATGAATTAGATGTTTTACCTTCAGAAACACTAGTTGCTACAAACTTCTATCCATCAAGAACACCTCAACAAGTTTCTACTATTGTTCTGGAAGGAGTTAGTCACACACAGTAGTAGGGTCAAGAAGCCTTAGTTAAGGAGATTGAAGAAATTCATACTAAGGTTGATGTTCTGAGTGACTCAGTGGGTGATCTACATGAGGAAGTAGCTTATCTAAGAGTTTCTATTGAAGAAGACCTCAAGTTGATCCGAACTAATATGCAATGAATGTTTTCTGAAATCATGAAGCATCTATGGTAAAGCTTTTTGATTAATAACAAATAGGGGGAGAAGAGCAGAAGCAGAAGAAAGATAGCAAATGGGGGAGACCAGTAAGAAGAAAAGAAGATAGGATTACAAGTTTGTTTTCATATGTGTATTTTATATATGCATGTGTATATCTTTTGTTGTCTTCTTATTCGTTATATGAATAATATTCGTTTATTCATTTTTATCTTTCTAAAATTATGATTATTTGTTATCATCAAAAAGGGGGAGATTGTTAAGTCAAAAAGACTTCACGTTTATTAATTTTATTGATAATCAAATAATAATAATGTTAGAAATAAATGAACTGTTTTGATAAATGTGTTAAGTGTGCAGCGAAAACATAGAAGAAATGAAAACACAAAAGAAGCACAAAACACAGAAGAAGCGAAAAACATAGAAGAAGATGAAAACAAAGAAGAAGCGAAAAACACAGAAGAAGCAGAAAACTCAGAAGAAGTGGAAAACACAGAAGAAGTGAAAAACACAAAATAAGTGAAAAAACAAAAGAAGTGGAAACACAAAAGAAGCACAAAACACAAAAGAAGCGGAAAACACAGAAGAAGCAGAAAACACATAAGAAGTGAAAACACAGAAGAAGCGAAAAACACAAAAAAGAGGAAAACACAGAAGAAGTGAAAACACAGAAAAAGTGGAAACACATAAGAAGCTTAAAACACGGAAGAAACGGAAAACACAAAAGAAGCAGAAAACGCAAAAGAAGCTAAAAACACAGAAGAAGCAGAAAACATAGAAAAAAGTGGAAAAAACAGAAGAAGTGAAAACACAGAAGAAGTGGAAAACATAAAAGAAGTGAAAAACATAGAAGAAGTTGAAAACAAAGACGATACAAAAATGAAGACACTCTAGTACGTCAGATAGTTAGTCAGTTGGAGTTAGTTACCAAACTCAACTGAATAACGATTTCTACAAGAAGCAAGAAGCAGTTTTCAAGAAGTAAGAAGCAGTTTTCAAGAAGCAAGAAGCAGTTATCAAGAATCAAGAAGTAGTTGGAGACTTAGGCTATAAGTACTAGTCATAGTCAAAGACTGAACAATCTTTTAACTTTTAAGTTATTACTTACAAAAATCTGTATTCAAAGTGCGATACAAGAGAGCAAACTCTACTGTAACAAAAAGCTCACAATATCTTTCTAGTGTGAGAAAGAAAAGGCTAAGAGCCTAGAGAGGCTAAGATAGCAGAAAGAATACTCTGTTTAAGAGACCTAAAGAGGCTCTGGAAGGGAAGAAAGAATACTTGTAAAATTGTTGAAGTATAGTGAAATCTCATAAGAATTCTGAGGATTGGATGTAGCCCAAGGTTTGGGGTGAACCAGTATAAATATCACAACGTTTATCTTCTAACCCTTCATTTTAATTTCTCTTATTCTTATAATAGTTTATAGAAGTGATTTGTGATTTAACTATATAACTATTTCTGTATAACATTTGTGGTACTCTTTAACAGTTGAAAAAGTTTCTTTTTCAAGAAATATCAAAGTTTTTATATTCACAAAAAGAATACACAATTCAACCCCCTTCTTGTGTATCTCGTATATTTTACGTGAATTCTATATTAACTTGTGATTTACTTCACATGCATTGTACATAATTCATTTCATCCATGTGCATTATTGAACAATTATAATTGTGCATAGTGTGATATATATGTATGTTGTTTGATATAAAGGAGCAACTAGAACATCAACCTCTAAACATTGCAAGAAATTCCAGGCATTATCTTCAGGAGCAACTTGTGAGCAACCTAAATAATTTCTCTCAATTATTGTTTGTTTAAATTATGCTTTGAATGATAAATGAATGTGTTTGATTCTTGATTCCGGATAGAAGGTTCGATGGTTGTGAATGTGGAATGTATATTAAAGTGCTACTTGAATGTGAAAGTAAAGACCTAAGTGCTTTATAATGTGAGTGATTGTGATACATGCATTCCATTCATGAATGCACAATCAGATAATGGTAGTTATGATCAAAGTAGCCACTGATCAGAGCTTAAAGCTCAACGAGTGGAAAGAGGCTTGAGCTCAAACAGTGATTAAGAGCCTAAGGCTCACTATATATAATGAGCCCTATATCCTCCAAGCATATAAGGGACATTTATTAATGAGCCCAGTATCCAAAATGGATACGGGACAGTTCAGGTACTCAGTCACAATAACGTAATAAATGGAAAGTGTCTCATGAGCATTTCATATGCATTTATATCAAGTATGTTTGATTGATTGAAATGCCGAAATTTCCTATGCTGGAGTGAAAGTGTGATACATGATCTACTATGCAAAATTGTGAATTACATGTTATGTGAAATGGTGTGTTGCATGAATTGAGTGAACCATCGATGATAGTTACCTCATTGAGTTTGCAAAACTCACCTAAAATTTGTAATTATTTTTCAGGTTTGAAGAGTTCCCCGTTAGACAAATGGGAGTATACCTTTTGGATGCAAGTAAGAGATAGAGGTCAGGATCAGTTGGCTTCTGCATTAGTACAGTGAAACCTATATAAATTAATATTGTTGGGATCATGATATTTATTATTTTATAGAGATATTATTTAATCAATAAATTAATATTTATTAACTTAAAGAGATTTTTGTAATTGATTAAAGTTAAATTTTGATTACATCAAAAAGCATTGTATCTTAGAAAAATTCATGTTTCATATTAATTGAATGAATCTAAAACATAGATTCATTGTACATAATATTAATGAAAACTAATAAATAATGTTCATTGTTTCTTAATAATTAAGTATTATTCATTGTATTTTTACTAAAAACATTCAATGTACATATGTACGTATGATGGAGATAGAAAATACTTTATAAACAAGATAGAAAATTCTTGAAACCACACCCAACAATTGCTCCTCCTTATCTAAAAGGTGTCACGAAATCAACAATGACGGATGAAATACGCAAAGAATTATGTGAGTACAAGAGAGATCATTCGACATGCATTCAAAAAGATTTGCAATTGTGGCTTGAAGAAAAGTTTCATTTAAAAGTTAGTCAAGGTACATTCTCAAACACACTCAAACGATCGGCTGAGTATCTTTTAGCCAACCTAGAAAAAGAAAGGGATATCAAGTGGCACAAACTAGCAAAATTTCTAGATATAGAGAAGGTTGTTTATAAGTGGTTTCTCCAGTACCAAGATCGTGTAAATATGACCAGAGAGCTAATTTTGGAGAAGCCAAGAGATATAATGAAACTTCAATACCCTTAACAAGATTCTGAGCACAAATTTTCTCAAGGTTGGCTTGAGAAATTCAAGCTACGACACGGTATCAAGTCATTTCGTCATTTCAGAGAGAGTGGTTCAGTTGATATACAAGACATGGAGAAGCAATTGGAGTCTATAAGGGAAAAAATAGATAAGTTCCCTATGAAAGATGTTTTTAATATGGATAAAACTAGTTTGTTTTACAGGTTACAAGCTGATCATTCTCTTGCTATGAAGCAACTTGAAGGAAGAAAACAAGATAAAGAAAGGCTAACAGTTGTTATTTGTTGCAATGAGGATGGCTCTAAAAAAATCCCTTTATGGATTATTGGAAAATATGCAAAGCCACGTTGCTTCAAGAATGTCAACATGAATAGCTTGAGTTATCACTACCGTGCCAACAAAAGAGCTTAGATGACAAGTGTGCTTTTTGATGAATATATATGTTGGTTTAATAAAAAAATGCATGGTAGAAGAATTTTGTTTATGGTAGATAATTGTCCAGCACATCCAAAATGTATTGAAGGGTTACAAAATGTTGAGTTGTTCTTCTTGCCACCCAATATGACATCAAAAATTCAACCTTGTGATGTTGGAATAATAAGAGCTTTCAAGATGCACTATCGTAGGAGATTTTACCATAGGATTTTAGAAGGCTATGAGTTGGGACAATATGATCTAGGTAAGATTAAAGTTTTGGATGCTATCAATCTTGCAATCTTGGCTTGGACAATTAATGCTCAGTAAGGGACAATAGCAAATTGGTTCAGGGGATGAAGTCTTAAGGAATTTAGATGAACCCACTTGTGAAAATGACATTCATGAACTTGAACTCATGATTAATGATCTCAACTATCATAATAAAATGGATGTCAATTACCTATTGGATTACTTGTGTGAAAATGATACATGTTTAGAGGTCCAAAGTTTAGAAGAAATTGTGGCTACCATCCTTGAAAATAATGTTGATGATGAAGTGGAAGACGATACAATACCTTTGGAATGAGTTACGCATAAGGAAGCACTTATCGCGTCTAGAACTCTTCACAATTTTTTAGTGTAGTTCGAGAACACAACACCAGAAAATATGGACGCAATTAGAAAAGTTAGAGATGAGCTCCAACTAAACTTAAATTTTAAGAAAAAAACAAACAACACTAGAACCATAGTTCACTAAATTGTCTTAGTTATATTTGTTTAAGTTATTATTAATTTATGATATTAATGGGACCCTATATTTACGTAGGGGTATTTTGAAAATATATTATCTTATTATCTTATCAAAATTTGTTAAATTTTCAACTGGCCCAAGTCGAGACCGGAGAAAAAAATTATCTTAGAGAGTTTATTAATTTACCAAGTATTAATTTAAAGAGGTTCTACTGTATTTCCTTTATTTTGTATCAAATTAAGTCTTCTGCAATTATTGTAACTTATGTATTCGAATATTTTTGTTTTGAAATAAATTTCCAAATCAGAAATGTTTGTATATGGTTTTGGCAATGTAACGAAATTTTGATAAGTATTTTGTATTTGTAACGGGCCTAAATGGCTATTCAAATTTTTGATGATTGTATTACTATGATTGAAAATGTTTATGAATTAAAGTGGGCCCGATTATTGATTTCCACACTTTATGTTTGTGGTTTCAAAAAAATTTGTATTGAGTTTGAATGATTGAGTGCTCTAGCATACCACCCTCGCGGGGTATGAACTCAGATATCCCTCAGGATGTCAGGTACGTGTCTTGCAGGATTGAGGTGTTACAGTTGAGATCT
The DNA here is from genome assembly GCA_025531925.1 of Erythroxylum plowmanianum. Classification (NCBI taxonomy): domain Eukaryota; kingdom Viridiplantae; phylum Streptophyta; class Magnoliopsida; order Malpighiales; family Erythroxylaceae; genus Erythroxylum; species Erythroxylum plowmanianum. The sequence goes on along the minus strand of JANVCQ010000006.1, from coordinate 22,133,014 downwards.
CATGAGTTTAATTATCTAGTTCATGATTTGGAATTGGCTGTAGTGGTATTTGCTTTGAAGATTTGGAGACACTATTTGTATGGTTGGACATTTAAGATATTCAGAGATCATAAGAGCTTGAAATATTTATTGAGTCAGAAAGAATTGAATATGAGAGAAAGGAGATGGATTAAGCTACTGAAAGATTATGATTGTATGATTGAATATTATCCTAGTAAAGCTAATGTGGTAGCAGATGCATTAAGTAGAAAGTCTAATAGCAATATGGCACAGATATAGGCCTCTAGGTTTTGAATGTTGAATTGAATAATGACGCATTGGTAGCTATACCAAAGCTTAAGACAATATTGCATAGGAGAATAAAAAAGCTCAGAGTAAAGGTCTAAAATTAGTGAAGCTTATTAAGAAGTTGAAATAGGATTTGAGTTCTGAGTTTGAGTTGAGAGATGAAATACTATGGTTGAAAAAGAGATTGTGTGTACCAGATATTGATGATTTAAGAAAAAAGATTCTGGAAGAAGCACACATGGCAACTTATGCTATGCATCCTGGTACTACCAAGAAGTACAGTACACTAAAACAACATTTCTAATATCCAGGGATGAACAAGCAAGTGGCAGAATATGTCACTAAATGTTTAACTTGTCAGCAGTTTAAGGCTGAGCATCAAGCTCTGGTTGGGAAGTTACAATAATTGCCAATTCTGGAGTGGAAATGAGAGAGAATCTATGGATTTTTTTAAGGGATTGCCTAAGACTTTAAGGCAATATGATGCTGTTTGGGTCATTGTTGATAGATTTATGAAATCGGCCTATTTTTTACCTATGAGGGAGAATAATTCACTAAATCAAATGGCCTAAAGGTATGTGAATGAGATTGTAAGAATGTATGGCATCCCAGTATCTATTATGTCTGATTAGGATCTTAGATTCACTTCCAGATTCTGGGGTAGTTTACATTCAACCATGGGTATGAAGTTGAATTTTTGTACAACAATTCATCCTCAGACAAATGGACAAAGTGAGAGGACTATTAGGACTGTTGAGGGTATGCTCAAAACTTATGTTTTGGAGTTCCAAAGAGCATGGGATCAGTATGTAACACTTTTCAAATTTTCATATAATAATCACTATCATAGTAATATCGATATGGCACCCTATGAAGTCTTATATGGTAGGAAATGTCAATCACCACTGTATTGGGGTGAAGAAGGATCGGTAAAGGTCCGTAATTGATTTAGGATCCTGTGGATAAGGTGAAATTAATTCATAGCCAAATTAAGACAACTCAAGATAGACAGAATAGTTATGCTGTTGGACCCCAAACTTTTAGTGAAAATTAGAAATATGAAAATGAAAATTTGATAAGAGTTTTTGTATATGAATGGA
>JANVCQ010000006.1:22112113-22131526 GCA_025531925.1 Erythroxylum plowmanianum | reverse complement strand
TCTTTTGTTTTAAAAGCCTTAAGGGACTTTCCTTTAAACTTAAACCTAAGCTTCATTCCCAAAACTACGTAGTTTTACTTAGTTCCATTTAACAAGCACTTTTGTCTCTTCTCCTCCCTACATACACGGCTACAACTCATTTGATTCATCTCTTTCTTTTTCATTTCAATATTTTAATGACTACTTAAAAGACCAATGAAGCCCTCCTTAAAAGCCTTAAGTCTTTAAAACATAGGTGATATACCTAAATTGCCCTCAAGCCATTTTATTCCTTTAAATCTCTAACACCTTAATCAACTCTAATTTAAACTTAATCCCACATTAAATTTCCATCCCTCTAAACACTATAAACCTCAATTTATTCCAACTAAAAGGAAATTTTAAATTAAACCTCAAAAATAAAGTAAACATACTTAATGCGATTCGGGGCCCAACAGGAGCTTTCTTACAAGCTAAGAAAATCCGAAATTTGTGAAGGTTTAAGGTAAGAGGAAATTTTTACTTTGTTAATTTTTGAAGAGATTTCGGTTTAGATAGCTTGAAAATGGTATGGGTTTGTGATTTCTAAAGTTAATTTTGGTGATATTGCCTTATGTGTTGTTCAATTTGAGTGTTTATTGGTTAGGGATTTTTGCAAGTGATGAAGGGATGAAGGAAATTAGAGAAGAAGCTTTGGATAAGAAATTAAGCATGAAATGAGGTAGGTACCATGTTTATGATTTGATTTATAAGCCAATTATGTATTTTCGAAAAATCAAGAAAGAAAGTATCAAATTTTATTGTTTCCGAATGTTTTTGCAAAATTGGTACAAAGGTTAAATTTATTGTTTTAAATGATTTGCTAAATTGATAAAATTTCTGAAATTCATTATTTATGAATGAATGGATAAACTATGAAAATTGTTGAATTTATTATGTTTGATTGATTGAGATTTTAATATGTGAATTTGTGTGACATTGTGACATTATGAATGTAATTGTGTTTGAGATATGACACGCGTATGAAAATCAAGTTTTCGAAATATGCCTTCGGGCAATCCGATTTTCATGTGTGTATTATCTGTTATGTGGGTTTGGTTTGGTCCCTTAAGAGTCAAGTGCACTTGTTTATTTTATAGGCTTCTCCCGCCTTCCCGCTAGTGGCATTGGAACTCCGTTATAGACTCCCATAAGTTCACGGCTACACTAGACCGCAATGCGGGAAAGTGTAGTACATTCTGTTCACGGCTACACAGGACTGCTATGCGGGAATGTGTAGTACGTTCTATTTTCTGGACCGATCCAAACCATTTATGATATGTTATGTGTTTTTGTTTCTGTTAATAAATATGATGCATTCATGTTCTGGAATTGTTCATAAATTCTTTGATAAATTGAGAATTTTTGAGAAGTAAGCATTTGATGAATTTTCTACTGTGAAATTTTTATAAAATGGCAAAAGTTTTGAAACATGATTTTTGCTTATTTTTCTATTTATAAACATGTTATCCACGAGCTGTAAAGCTCACCCCCCCTTTCATCCTTATCTCCAGGTATCGAGCAGGAGATCGGATGAAAGAAAGTCAGGACATTTGTTCGATTTTGCATATCTTGTATTTTGTGTAATTTGGATTTTGGTATTGGTTTTGTATATGGCTTGGAATGCCATTAATGTTTTCTAAGCATTTATTTCGTGATGTAAATGAATTATGGAATTGCGTATGGAATTGGAGTTGTGTATGGCTATGGAATGTGAATTTGTATATGGATGAGATGTTTGTATATGTTTGGATTCCGGAAAGGAGGTCCGATGAATTGTGTTGATGGTTTGGAAATATTGAAGTGCTTATTTGTGTATAAATTGTGGGTTTATTGACATGTGTGGGTTTTTATTGCAAATGAAAAGCAAGAGTGTAAAACGATGGGATATGAATGTATACGAACAAGCAAATAAATTGATGGTTATGATTCGCATATGAAGGATAGAAAATTGAGGTTATGGAATTGATGAATTCCAAATTGAAAAAGTGTATTGCTTTGAATAAAGATGAATAAAATGAAAAAGAAAAAAATTTACACCGATTCGGGTTAGTTTCGATCAAGGGTCTTTATGGTTTCCAACGCAATGTTTTTCTAAGATATTTGTTCTCGGATGTCGGAGTTAAGTTTTTGATCATAAGTGATTTGTTTTCGTTGAATCCGTTCCTTCGATTCCGCTATTTGATTTTGTTTCCGCTTTATGACTTCCGATCCGATTTGTGTTTCGCATGCTTTTTGATCCGTTGTGTTTTTCGTTTGCTTTTGGCCCACTTTCGCTTTGTGATCCGCTTTGTCCGCCTTTCGTTTCGCTTTGTGATCCGTTCTTTCCGCATGCTTTTTCTTTGATTTGTTTCCGTTCTTTAGCTTTCCGCCACTTTCTTTTGTCTGCCACTCTGTTTTTCGCTTTATGATTCCGTTTTCCGGTTGGGCTCCAGTTTCAAAATCAGGTCCCAACACAAATTAACTTATTGGATCATGGCAAACTAAGGCAAAATAAATCTCCAAGAGAACAAACTAAGTTTCTACCCTACTATTGAATATATTAGTATCCAAACATAATAACATATTGGATCATGTTAAAGGTTTTTGCGATATAACATTAGTGACAATGAAACAATAGGACTTAGAGCACGTTGAAATCTAGTTTTCCTTTCTTCCAACTTGCCTCTAATTAACTCAGTGAGTTTCATGCTCCTTTTTTTTTTGTAGGAGTAAAGATCATTGTTGTTTTACATCCTATTTTGCTTAGCTTCCATTTTATTATCATATTTTCATTGCATTCTTTGTGAATCTTATTGGTTATTATCACTTCTCTTATCTAATTGATCATGAAGTTAAAGTTTTGATATCCTTCTCCTTATCCTAGAACATTCTTGTGTTTCTTTTATTCTAAAGGTTGTAAGCAAATAGGAGGTTAGGTCCTGTAACCCCTTTTGGTAGCTCATGGATAGTGTTAAGGTATCTCTTGTTATGTACATAACAGCTTTATTATTTATAAAATTCTTCTGATTTACCAAAAAAATGGTTGTAAAAACAACAACCTAAGGTCAACTTGTAGATCTTTATGTCCTTGTTGTTATGTATATTGATGATTCTTGTCCATTCCACCAATCGCACCCTATCGTCCTCCTAATAGTGGAGCAAGAAGAATGTACTTCCATGTTTGATTAGAGAATTCACACTTAAATAAAAGATAAGTATTGATTTCATGCACAACCTGACCCAATAGGAACGATTTCAGTGCTTCTTTTTAAATAAAAAAGCAAAACGTATCATCACTTGTGACCCTTGATTTTGCCAAGTACTTCCATGAAATGAAAATGAGTGCCATTGTCATATGCTAGATTTTTTTTGCCCTAGTTTAGACCCCAAAGTACTCTTATGGCCAATCTGTCACCTAAATGATCATACCTGAAAAGAAAAATCATAGAGCATGATCGTGTTAGAGAGTTTCCAGGCACAAATTTTTCATCTATTTTAGGGGTTAAAACTATTTTTGGAACCGAACAAAGTGGATTAAGCCTAAACATGACCCTAGGACCCTAAAGCACCATATAAGAACATGAAATACAAAAAAAAAATACAATAGCCATTGCATCAAAATGAACCAAAAGTTTGAGATCAAGAAAAATATCACAAAATTCTAGCATTCGAGATTAAGGCATTAAACAATTTTTTCTCTTTTATGTTTAGTTTCTTTCACTATCCTTGATTTGTAATTTGATTTCCTTGATGTTAAACATGACTATAGGGTTCTAAAATTAGATTCGGAATTATCCTATATTTATTTTGTGACTTTTGTTTATTGTTGATTTCAATATATTTTTGAATGTTTGTGATAATTGTTTATACATAAACTTGACAACAAATTAAGAGAGTGAGTAAAAGTAATCAATGTTAGATTGTAAAATGATATTTGGTAATTTACTTGATCTATAATTATCAAATTAATGATCAATCGAAAAGAGATCTTGGTATTCATAATGTGATTTTGAATACACCTAAATAATGCTCGTGGGAATGATAACCTCTCATACTACAAGATATGATTTGTATACTTATGGGTATTAAGAGTTTTATTATTAGATATAAAACTTTCTTAACAATGGGGAGATATATGGTCTCTTTGTCTCAATCTCTAGGCTTCATAGAACACTTTAGCTGGTTTTCCATTGACCATCACATTGTATGAAGTGGTGGATATGCATTACTCTAACCAATTTTTGAATTTTCTAGGGAATCCTAAGGCCTCTAATGTATCAAGCAGGAGTTTCTATATGATAGAGTTGAATGCTTTATAAAATTCTTTCATAGTATAACTCATTATGACCTTTCTCTTATGATAGTTCTTAAAGAGCTCTTGAGCAAATAAAACATTATCCCTAATGTTTCTTACTTTAATGAAAACTCTTTGAGTTGGATTGATAATATATTTAAGCATTTCCTTTAATCTTATAACCATAACTTTAAAGATAATTTTGTAAAGATTCTTACAACAAGATATTGGCCTATACTCCTTTAAGGCAGATGGATTTGGAATCTTGCGAATTAGGTTAAGGAATGTCTTATTCATCGTTTTAGGAGCTTCTTTGTAGCAAAGAACTCCAAAGTTGTCTTTGTGACTAGGGTCCTTATTAGGTACTAAAATTTTTGGAAGAAAAAGGTACTAAAACCATAAAGCACGATATTTATTTACGAGTATATCAAATAAGGATTTGTCTATCTCCATAAGTGTCATAGGTTTGATAAGGGCCTTGGCCTATTCTTAGGATATGTAGGTCTTATAAAAATCTTTATTCTTACATATAGGAAACTTTGATCGTTTCATTACTTAAGGAATCCTTAAAGTGATTGAGAGCAAAAGCTTTTAGTTCCTCCTACTTTCAATGTTTAACTTCATTGGAGATCTATTAATGATCTAATTTTGTTGACTTTTCTTTTAGAAAAGGTTGAGTTGTAGAAGAAACTTATATTTCTATCTTTATTTTGTAACCAACAAACCTTTGACTTTTAATTTAAGATTGAATTCAAAAGCTTGTATGTATCTACTAAAGGATAATTTCTCATTTAGTTTTACTAAGAACTTTTTAGGTCTAAGATAGCAAGCCTCTTGTGTTTGATGTAGAGCAATTTTAGTTTTAAATAAGGTTGAAGAATGTCCTAAATTATTAAAATGTTTATTATGCACATTTTAAAGCTCATTTCTTTTTACCACTTGTAGCTTTTTCATACGCTTAAAAGTTTCAAACCTTACTATTAGTTGCAACGCCCTTTACACCACTTCCTCATATCCCCTATAACTTGATTAATTCATTGAATAATCTAAAAGGAGCTTTTACAATTCTCTTTACTTGCTCCATTTGAATTTTAATAATAAGGTTATGGTCTAACAATAAAGGATAATTGAAAAAGATAATGATTGATATGTGCATAATTGTTGATACATTTAATCTATGAAACTTAGTGATTAATGCTTTAAAATTCTTAGTGATTAATGCTTTATAATTCTTAAGACATTCACACCTATGACAAGGATGAGATGTCACAACCATGACATGTTTGTCATGGGTGTAACACTCATTTCACACCTATGGCTTATTTTTCATGGGCATGATACCACCATGCATGCCCATGACAAGTTTGCTCACGACTGTGAGCTTCAATGAAGCCATTCACGGACATGACTCAACCATGCACACCTGTGACATCTTATGACCTAGCTCCAGAAAACCTAGTTTTCACTATAAATAGAATATGTTGTGACAGCGGAGGGGGAGTCCTTGTTTTTGGGGTTTTGGGAGATGACAGAATGTTACCATTTTAGGGACCCATGGAGAAGATGGAGAGCTAAGCTTTCTGACACTGATTTGGAGGTGATATCGACACCTAGAGTTAGGGTTAAGCATATCTTTTCATTGTTTAATTTTGAATCTCTCTATATAGATTGATTAGGTTATCCTTTGCTTAATTGATTTGGGTTTTCAAGTATGGATGATCATTATTCTCATTATCATTAGATTGTTTATGTATGAGCCTATTAATATAATCGTGAATATAATCCGTAATCATTATGTTTGAGATTCGTTTGTAATTACTAATGGTGTCGAATCATTAGGGATAACATACCTAGATTAAATGACCTGTGCCTATGTGGTTGTTGCTTAGATTGGTTTGTTTCTCATTTCATAATGCGGCTATCTAATTAAATCTAGAGAGCATGTTCTATCTTATTTGGTAGTTAAGTTTAATTAATGAACTTATCTTAATTAAACATGACTTAAGGAAAAGTTGGGATTAGTAGAACTTATTGTTAGCTTACAATCAATAGTCCTAGGAGAGGGTGAAAGCATTATAAAAATGAAATATATTTAATTGTGTGTAGGCTGAGATTGACCTAAGAGCCATATTTTACATATATTCAACATTTTTATTACTTTTGACTGTTTTCTATAAATTGTTTGCGTTAGTTTTTTCTCGATTGCATCAACTCAAAATACCCCTTTTATTTCCTTAACATTAATTGTTGTCATTGCAAGAATTAATTGAACATTCCATGTGGATACAATCCTAACTCACGACAGCTACAAATTTTTAGTATGCAGAGTTAGTTAAATTTTATAATGCACTCGATACGAGCTGTCAAATTTTGGCATTGACAAGTTTTGACATTGTTGATAAGGAGTGTAGTGCTTTAATTTTTTATTTTAATTGGTGTGTTTTGTATATATCTATTTATAATCATTTCTTTTAGTTATTTGTTAATCTTTACAAAGTTGTCAGTGTTGGTGTATGGTGTGACCAGTTCTCCTCATAGAGAACCTTAAAATTTGATCCGGAGATTGAGAGGACATTATGGAGATTAAGAAGGGAAGCGAGACCAAGTCTGGAAGTAGAATAAGAACTCAAATTCGAAGAAACAATGGCAAATCCAAGAACACTAAGGGAGTTGGTTGAACCAGACTTAACCTAAAAGCCCTTATGCATTACATTTCCTAATTTTGCTGAGCATATTACCTTTAAACTTAAGTCTAGATTAATACATTTGTTGCCTAATTTTCATGGTCATGCAAGTGAGGATGCATATAAGCATCTCAAGGAGCTCAATGTGATATGTCTTAGTATGAAGCCTCTAAGGGTGATAGATGAGTAAATCATGCCAAGGGCTTTCCTATTTTAAATGAAAGATGCAGTAAAGCATTGGCTCTTGATCTATTTGTTGGGAGTTTGAACACTTGGATAGAGATGAAGAGGCTTTTCTTGGAAAAATATTTTCCAGCATCAAAGACAATGACTATATAAAAGGAAATATATGGCATAAAGCAACATAACGAATAGTCCCTTTATGAGTACTAGGAATGCTTCAAGAAGCTATGTGCCAGTTGCCTCCATCACAACATACGTAAACAACTCCTTATCTAGTATTTCTATAAGGGATTGTTACCTATGGAGAGGAGTTGTGTCGATGCAGCAAGTAATGGAGCATTATATGAAAAGACTTTTATGAAGGCTCATATTTAATTGAGCGAATGACCACCAATACTTAAAAATTTAATACTCGCAACAATGTTCACTATGTAAATGAGGTAACTACTTTTTCCATCAAACGTTGTTTAGATGAGCTAACATCTTTTGTTAGAAAACTTGCAATCAGACAGGCACAGGTAAAGGCATATGGATTATGCTCAAAAATAAGTCATCTGATTGATGGGTGTCTGATATTACAAGAGGGAAGTTTGGAATATATGAATGCTATGGGAGGGAATTTTACCAACCAATACAACCTATACTCCCATATGTATAACCCAGGATGGAGGGATCATCCTAACTTGAATTATAGGAGGAATAAGCAACAAAATTACTTCCAGAATATGCTATAAGAATCACAAAAATTTTGACCAAGGCCACAAGTTTCCTCTTCCAGTTTAGGTGCATCTCTAGAAGATTTGCTCAAGACTTTTACTACTAATAATATTCAATTTCAACAGGGTGTATAGCAGTTTCAACTGAAGACCATATCTAAATTTTAGGAGTTGAAGTATAACATTCATAATTTGGATAACTAAGAGAGCTAGATAGCAATGGTGATTAACCATCTAGAGTCATTAAAAGGAGGGAAATGTTGTTACAACCTGAGACAAATATGAAGAATATTAGTGCAATCATCCTAAGAAGTGATAGAAAGCTTGAGAAGGAGCTTAAAGAAGAAAGGAATATACTATCAGGCTCAAAGGTAAATGTTAAATTCTTAATTGTTGAAAAGACTAACTATAACATCCTATTATTCATGTTAAGGCTAAATTACTGTTTATAAGAAGTTAATGAGCAATTAGAAAGGGTAGTTTATGCATATGCATAATATGGCATACACATACACAAGAATATTGATTTTTTTGCACATTAATATGATTGTACATGCATTCATTAACATTTTTCGGGTAAAATTGATCTATAAATGTGAATTATGTTTTGATATGTCTTGAATTTTGATATGACTAGATTTCAATTAGAAATTTTGGAATTTAATGTTATGGATTGGGAAATTGATCAATTAAAATGTACATTTGGTCTAGAAAAAAATGCCAAGTGGTAAGACACATGGATATATGGAAAGTAAGATGACTAAACCTATGAATTAGTGACATTTGGCATGGAAAATTAAATCACAAATGGTATAACTAATTAATTGACAAATGGCAGCAATGAGTGGGAGACAAATGTCCTAGCTTAATGGTGACATTTTGTGGCTTAGGAAGATGATAAGTGGCTAGCATGCTTATGGACATATCTTAATCCAAGTTAATGACACCTTGCACCTAGTTGAATTAAACAAATGATTAAAAACAAGTTTCTGCTGAGTTTTCTCTTCTTTCTTACTTATCTCCACTGAAACGTAAATCCATCTCCTAGCTCTACATTTTAGTTGAATACTTGCTAAATTGCTACACCAAAATCAATGATTTTACCCTCACAAAGTTAGGGAAAGAATTAGAACATACTTGTTCTTATTATAACCTTTGATCTTAGCCGATATCCATCCAAATCCCACCTTGAATGTATGATGATTTTGCATGCTTAGAGAGTTGAATTAGCCTGATCTTTGAGCTAGACAAGTAAGTAAAATATTGGTATTTATGACATGTTATAATAGATAATTGATGATGTGAGGTGTGTTGGAATCTGATTACTGGAATATTTCACTGATCATGCTTCAGTATTTTGGCTATTTTGATCTATAGATTTCCAAATGAGATTATTCTTGATTTAAATTGAATTAGAGACATTTGGATAAAATTTTTAAGAAGAAATTGAATTTGAATTCTATCCTTAAGGGTCTTGAAATGTAGCTTGAAATTGAGTCTTGGCTTAGGCTGTAGCACTACCTGTGATAGAAATCGTATCCTATTGTTATCAAATAAACTGTATTAATGTAGGCCAAATCAAACAAAGTTTTCTTCACAAAAGTTGTATCTTATTCTCTTGGATTTCAATTGGTGTAAATTTTGTAATTTATGGATATTAGAATTGAGAGATATGAGTTGTACAACTTTGATTGCATGATCATACACTAGCCAAAATTTTCAATTGTGCTCAGTTTGTAGTATATTGAGTATAACTTTTGGAATATTGAATCAAATTGTATGATATTGGTATCATTAGAAACTTAAGACATGGGAGAACAATGTTCTAGAAGGAAGTCTTACCAGATTATTTCACTTTCCTGATGAAAATAATCATGCAAAATGGACCCAAAAGTATGTTTTTAGACAAATCTGGATTGATCAATTGAGTATTGATATATGAATTAATATTGTGACAAGAATAATGATAAGTAACCCAGGATTGTTATGAACATGCATTGTACGTATTTTGTATACATATATATGCATAAATGAGTATGTGTATCATTATGAAAAATAGTGATATGTTTATGTATTGTATGATATAAAGGAGCACATTGAGCACCACCATCCAGACATTGCCGGGACTTCAAGGCAATAACTATTTGAAGTGTACGGTGACTAACCTAGATGGTCTCACTTAATATTTTTCATTATATATTAATGTTCTAAATGTGGATTGTTTGCACTAATTTCAAACCTTCGGACATAAAGGTCCGAAGATTCTAATTTTTGAATGTGATATTGAAGTGTTCCTTGAATGTGAATTTGGTGAAATAAATGTTTCTCAACATGTTTGTGGAATGCCAGACTAAGGTTTGATGATAAATGAAAATGGTACTATAAATGTGTTTGAATGGGATTGCGAATGGAAATGTTTGAAACAATAAATGATTGAATATGACTGTGATGCATTTCATACACGAATATATGATCAAATAATGATAGTTGTGACATGAGTAGCCAACGAGTATGAGCTTAAAGCTCCAGAATGTGGTATAGAGCCAAAGGCTGGGTATATACAATGAGCCCTGTATCCACAACAAGTAAGGGACAATATCAATGAGCCTGGTATCCATAATAGATAAGGGACAGTTTAGGCACTCAGTCACAATAATGTAATAATTGAAAGTGAGTCACACAAACATTGCATATACTCTTATTGAGTGTGTTTGATTGATTGAATTATAATGTGGACATGTATTTGTATGAAAATGGGTATGTGAAGTAAATGATATGTGGTGAAATTTGCTAAATGAAAAGATGTGAAAGTATCTGCTTATATGATTTGTTATGTGGTATGAATTGGGTGAACTATCAAGGATGGTTACATCACTGAGTTCACAAAACTCATCAAAATTGCAATGTTAATTTTTCAGGTCCGAGAGAGGACATTAGTGAAAAGGAGATGCTACAAGAACATTAATTTTTGTATTTTTATAAGGAAATGGCTTAAAGGTCGGTCAGCTAAGACTGAAGTGTTAGATATAATTTTTTGTAAAATTCTCATGTAATGTACTTAGCTTTAATACTGTATATATTCGGATGGTTTGTAAAGCTACAATGTAAGTTTGGTTTTTATGAAATTAAATGAGGAATCCACGACGTGTGCTAAGAAGGCTTCACACCCCTTTTTCATCATCCTGTCAACTAATAAAGCTAAAATCATTCCAAATGACGACATTCTTCTATCTCCTTTAAAAGTCACCTTCTCTCCATTACCAAAGTCAAACTCTACCTCTTTGAGACTACAGTCCAACTTTACATAGCATTTCTCCATGGCATCCATACCTAGTATAACATATAGACCGTTTAGCTCTAGAGGCAATAAGTCTACTACCAGTCTAGCACCTTCAATAACCAATTCACAATCTTTATATACTTGACTTATTATCACCTTCCTCCTTAAAGGAGTGCTAACAATCAATGGATTTTCCAATGGCACCAAATTAACACCACATAATGTCATGCTTGTAGAAAGAAATGAATGCATGGAGCTAGAATCAATTAAGGCATATACTTCAGAATTAAATAAATGAGTCAACCCTTGACAACTTCAGGCACGACTGTGGCCTCCTCTCTGGTTATGGCGAATACCCTGACCTATGCCTAACCACTAGGCCTTCCTAAAGGAATAGCTTTCTTTGTAGCCCCAGAATTGCCCACCTCAGTGACTGGCCTAGTTCTCACTGTTTCTGCTCTCTTTGGGGCTTGTAGTTGCAACCCTTCTTGCCTTGTCATCTGGGGACATTCCCTGATTATGTGTCCCTTCTCCCTGCATCGAAAACATGCTCCAAGTAACTTGAAGCACTCTTTTTTATGAAACTTCCCACAATTATTACATTGAGGGTTAGTGTATCTGCTCCTCTCCACCCTGCTATTGCCTCCCACAGTTGAGGTTTTCACTTAAGCTGCCCTTGGTTGCTTATTCTTAGTAGAGGCACTACTCCCCACCTCACTCTGAGTGTGGAAACTCCTTGTACTCCTCTCAGGCACTGGAGCACTCATTCCCTTCTTGGAAGATTGCTCCCGGTTCTTCCTCTTCTTATTCACTTCATACTTGATATCTCTAGTTTCTCGGCCTAAAGTGTAGTATCTACCAACTGCTGGTAGTCACAGATGTTATAGATCAACCTATTCTCCTTGATCCCCAAATGAAGTCCTCCTTCAAACTTTTGGCATTTGTTCTTCTCATTCGCCACAATATTGGCCATATATCAGGAAAGCTTAGTGAACTTCAGCTTATACTCACTTACACTCATGTCCCTCTATATGAGATTCAGAAACTCCTTGGCCTTCTCTTGTATATAAACCCTGGAGAGGTACTTCTTCCTGAACACTTCCACAAAACCTCTCCATGATAACACCGGAGGCATAACCTGACTGTGGGGTACTAATTCCCACCAATGAAGTGCATCCCCCTGTAGCAAGCCCACTGCATAATCTAGTTTCTCTTCATCAGAACACTTCATCTAAAGCAAGACTCTCTCGGTCCTCTTCAACCATGCTTTAACCTCATCCAAATTTGTAGTACCATTAAAACCTATAGCTCCATACTTGCGGAGCTTATCATATTGTCCACTCCTTTCCATCAAAGCTGGCATCGAAACTTGTGACCTTTGGCCTATAGCACATGTGAAAGCTTGACCAAAGACTTAAAAGAACCGCGGATCCATAGTAGGCATAAGAGGAGGAGGCAGTGACATTTCATACTACACACTAGGTTCCTTAGAATCAGAAGCAGAATGTGTCCCCGTTTCTTATGGAACATATGATTCCTCCATATTTCCTCAGTGAGAGCCAGATCAAGTCAGAGCTTCTCAAGTTTTTTTTTAGGCGGCATACTCACTCCTTCAATTTAAAACATTTTAATAACTTTTAGTTCATGCTTCAAAAAAACAATTTCAAATCATATAAAACAATACAAAACAATGCATGAGGTTCATTTAAAAATAATGCATGTTCATTTCATATTTTAAAACTACTCATTCGAAGCTTAGGATACTCTTGAACCTAGCCCCTAACCTGAACTTAAACCTAGTCGCTCTGATACCATAAGATGTTGGACCCCATTTCTAGAGCCCATCTATCCGAATGTCATAAAACGTGAGCGTGTGTAATATGTTATAGGTTTATTTTCATAAACTCTCATTAGCCATCATCGGTTCATCTTCATTCTTATAACATCCCATTATTCAATCAATATAGATCAATATATGCTTAAAAGCCAAAGTATGCTCATAACCAAGTCATGCTCCTCCAATCAATTCCCTCACTTTCTTTCCATTAATCTTTTTCAAATCAACACTAAAGGTTACAAATTTTTATGCAGAGATAGAAAAATGTGTTAGGAACCAATAAAGGTCGGATGATGAAGTTATGGCTAAAAGAGTCAACCATGATTATGTCCTCAATCATATTGTACCTATCTTGGGAAAATTGACATAACTTTCATTAGAGATATCGGATTGAGGTCATTCTAGGACAGTTTTGAAGAGGACTTCGAGATTTACAACTTTTGTGAAGACTTTAGAGAGAGATTTTGTCATTTAGAGTGTCAAAATTATGAATTTGCAAAAGTGTACAGTGTATGTCCACCTCCACCTATCGGACATACACGGGCTTTGGGGTGTCTACCAGACCCATGAAGGTCTGTTTAATAGACCTAATCCATTTAATGGACATAGACTGGCTTAGGGAAATTTTTAAACCTGAGAAAGTTTGTTTAATGGACCTAAAGTCCGTCTAACGGACATAGGTGAGACAAAACTCCCTCCAAAGCATCTCCAATGGTTCCTACATCCATTCTAGCATCACTTTTACTCATAATCTTCCAAAATTCACTTCTTCTAATGCAATATCACTCCTTAAACATTCAATTACCAAATTTATTTCATTAAACTTCCAAATCTCAATTCAATTGATTCATCACATACAACTAATTCTCATCTTTCACTATAGTTGTCCCATATGCATCCGGTGCAACATTACTAATTTATAATGATCATATCTCTCAACTCCGATATCCAACAATTACATACTTTATATCAATGGAAAGCTAGAAAGATAATCTACAACTTCTAAGAAGACAACTTTGTTCATTTCAGCCTAGATCAATATAGTAGTATCCCAAAACTTAGAACACAAAATTTTACCCTTATGAATGCTTGAAAATGCAATGTACAAACTTTGAGAGTTATGAGCAAAAACACAATCATATTTCATTATCATCAAAAGATAAGAGTTTTACAAAGCTTTAATAGGCATTTCAAGCCACGATAAATCATATTCGTAAAAAAATACATAATTTACACAAAGTAGAATTGCTCAAAATGCAATTAAAGCCTAGTTTTACAATAACTAACTTAAAATACAAAATAAGCATAATCCGGAGTAATGCCTTTATGCTCAATCACTTGATCTCTTACTCATCACCTGAAGATAGGGAGGAATGCGGTGGGGATGAACTTAAAGCTCGTGGGCAACAGTTTTATAATCAGCAACAAGCAAAAATCATTGAAAAACTCATAATGAATCATGAATCACATATTTCCCAATTCTTAATTTATCAAACAATTTATAAGCAACCCAAAACATGCATTCAATAAACTTCTCAACACTTAAACAAATCAAAATGGTTTGGGAGGTCCATAAACAGAACAAACTAACATATTCCCATATGATGGTCCTGTGTAGTCATGAATAGAACGAACTATCACAATCCCACATAGTGGTCTTATGTAGTCGTAAACATAAGGGACTCCATGAAGGAGCTCCATGCTACTAGTGGGCAGGTGGGAGAAGCTTTTAGTCAAAGTGCACTTGACATACAAAATGGACCAAATAAAACCCATATAATATGTATTTCGTAACTTGTAAACTTGTTACCCAAAATGGCACTTTTTCAAAAAGTGATTTCATAAATATAGTATCTTTTTCAAAAATCATTTTCATATTCTTTTCATACATCATCGATACAATATTCACATACCAATCACATAACTTCTCAAAGCATTCTAAAAGAAATAAATGCACATTTATAACACAATTTGAAACCTTTAACTTTCTTGATTTGGAAGAAACATTAATGGCTTATTATTCAATTATAAAAATGTAACCGACCTTGAATTCCTTACTTATCAATTGCTCAATGATGCCTCTCTTCTTGCTCCTCTTGATTTCCTTCAATATTGGCAGAAATCCCAATTCAATAGGAAGTCCAACTGAGAACTCAAAGAAATATATATACTAAAATTGATCCTAAAATACTTAAACCCATGTATTTCTTAAGCTTCATAAATGAAAATTCTTCCAAAAATCCAAAAGTTTAAACATAAACTTACCTTGAATCTTCACCAATTAATGAGTCTTGGCTCAAATGGAAACTCTAATCTTCCTCTTGCTTTTTCTCTTCTTGAACAACTTCAAAATCACTCTTTAAAACTAAGAAAATTTGAAACCTAGTTTAGCTTCCTCTTCTTTTCTTCTTCTCCCGTGACACTCTCTCTTCCTCTCTTTAATTTTCGGTTTCCTCTTCTTCAATTGCAAGACAACCATTCTTCTTCCCCTTTTTACCCTTAATGAGCCCAAAAAGTCCATTTTACCCTTCCTTATAAGCTTATGTTCTTTGAACCTTAAGTGATATTCCAAAAATACCCTTGAACCTTCTTACTACCTTAGCATTTTAATTCCATTAATCCATGTCATAAATTCCACTAACTTTGACATAACAATTAACTCCAAAATAATTAATTTATCAAAACCTCATAATTTATTTAAATCATGCTTAAATAAATAAAAAATAAAAAAAATTTGGGGCCGACAAAACATCTCATATAGGTGATGGACCATTGCACTAGTAGTTTTCATATAAGTAATTTTCTTTTGCAATATGCTGCTGACAAAAGATAGAACATAACACTTTATAGTCTTGTCAGCATTCTGCCAACGCTCATATTGTTGGACTAGCACAGGATTTGAATCTCCACCTAGAGGTGCAGGCTCATTTTCAATTAATACCTATGAAATACGTTCATATTGAGAAACAATGTCAAGGTTATGTCTCCATTCACTAAAATTCTCTCCATTTTCCAATTTGTTATTTGTCAAGAGCAAAGTGAGTGGATTCATTTTGTGGTTGACTATGTCTAAAATATAAATTATTAAAACATGAGCATACTAGTCAATAATATAAGAACTTTGTATAAAATCATGATACATATATGCATGATGATAAATTTAACAAAACTTAAAAAATTTAAACTTCATATGATAGTTATTTTTCTTATCTATAAAGACTAAGTGATGGTGGGCCATCTTATCCATTAAAAAAAAAACTGGGACCCTCCCACTCAAAAAACTACCAAGCATCTTCATGCCCAACTTTTTGAGAAGCATCATAATTTGGTCCATACTTTTACTAATAGAGCTACGGTGGGCAGGTTATTGATAAAGTATGTTGAGTGTATAACTATTTGATTCATCCACTAAAGGTACTTGCAAACCATGCCTCGATAGGAGGTCATATTTGCCACCAAAGAGTGGACTTATCCTTAAGGAGACCCAAACCATGCAAGATCTAGAATTCATGTCCTTCGGTACGGAGTAATACTTCACTACATGCAAATGGGCCATCATTTGGAGACCGTGGACTCTCACATGAGCATCCTCTCCCACTCAATCTTTTTGGATTTTAAGTTTTAATAAATACCATCTTGTTTAGATGTAATTTATTATCCATCATATATTGTTTCATTATATACCTCATACATGATGAATGCATGGCAAAGCCTAGGGTTGGCAATTTTCTAAATGACATGCAATCATATAATATCACATATTATTTGCATTCATTTATCCATTCATCACATGAACTAATTAAGCCACTTTTGATTATCCATCCTAGAACACAAAATAATTACAAGCCTTTTAGGCCCAAAATATTCTTCTTAGACTTGGATCTTTCATTTCGAACTCTTCGCTCATATGACCCAACCCATTTGGTAAAAAAAATTGTAATGGCATTTTATAAAACCAAAATTTGCTATTTTGAAAACAAAAAGTCCAGCATTAGATTTTCATAAAACTGAATCTTTGTCATAACAAAAAGTTTCAGCACTTGATTTCATTAAAACCGAAACTTGTTCCATGAAAACAAAAAACAGCACTATGTTTTTTTATCAAAACTAAAATTCAATTCAATGAAACAAAAATCCAACACTTATTTTGACATAAAAAATGAAACTAGATTTATAGAAACAAAAATCTAGCATTTTTGTTTTCACAAAATCAAAACTATGTCAATACACAAAAGGATATACCGAAACTATTACCTCTTCATTTCTTCAATCCATGGCTACTTCATCTTCATTATTACATCAATTTGTATATTACAAAATCAAAGAAAATACAAAAATGAAGCCAAGGAGGAAACATGATGATGATAGACCACCCTCCTTGTTACAAATCAAAAGAAGAAATCTTACATGGAAAATAGAACTTCTATGAACAACCAAAAGAGTCAAACATACACCACATATATTTCTATCATATAAAAATATGCAGCAAAAAAAATAATTGCCAACCTATGCATCACATATAAGAACCGAAATCATGCATAATAAAAATGGCTCTGATACCAATTGTTGGATTGGAAAATAAAACATGCAAGATGTGGTTAAACGGTGGATATCAAAACGTTTTTATAAATCATAACACAGTGGAACCAAGATAACCAAATCAACATGTCAATCCATACACGATACTGTATAAGGATAATATCTAACATAAGAACAAGATGGAGATTATATTACCGGCTCCTTCGCTATAGCTTTAACGCCTTGTTGTGTTATCCTATCCTCGGTAATATATCCTATCCAGGTGATGTATCATCTTCTTCTTGTTTTTGTTTCCTCTTCTCAATATTATATCCTTAACCAATCCGATCTGCCACTTGTTCTTCTTGGATAACTTGGTTAACAAGATCCTTTGGTAAGAAAGGAGAAGAAAATTTTGAAGGATATTTTTCTTTGAAGAAAGAAGCCAAAGATGAGACACTTCTCATGCAAATTTTGACTCACACATGCATGAAAGGAGAGAGAGTCCAAAAATGCAAGAACATGTCTCTTTCACCTTTTCAATTTCAATTATCCATGAAAAGAAAGAAGAGAATAGCATCCAATGCATCACACCTTTCTTTAATCAAACATAAAGAAGCCATTAAATGAAACTCTTCTCATTTGTTTTAAGATGGCTATATGAAAAGACCAATAACCTAAAATGACATGTCAATTTTAGTCTTAGTGATGGAAGAAGGAAGATCATCTATCAAATACACCTCTTTCATCTTTAATCAAATGAATTCTAAAAAAGTTATATAGCATGCCATCATTAAAAGACAACCATTAAACTATTTAATGGTAAGATCATAACTCCATTTAATGATGATCTACACATTCAGCCATTAAAAAATGAAATTTCCTTTCATTTCCTTAAGAATTTTGTTTTAATATAATTAATCTAATTAATTAAATTAAACCAAAATCTAGCTCATTTCTAAATGTTTATTTGGGCTTCTAATTAACCATTAATTAGTGCAAGCCCAACAGTCAATCATAGGATTTTGAAACTTCCATTTATATTTCTTACTTTTCTTGATAACCTTCTTTAAAGTCAAGTGGGGAATCTTGTTAGACTTAGAAAATTCAAGCTCCAATAAGCCCACAATTAATTTAATCTCATTAGAATTAATTCTAGTTTATTAACTAAATGTTATTTCACTAAAGACAATTAGTTGAACTCTTGAATCACTAAATATTATAAGAACACATATTTCAAATAATATATCCAATTGCAAACCCTATTATGAACCTTATTATAGCTATCCGTACAATAAAGGATAAAATTACCGTTTTGCCCTTATGTTGGTTTTTCCTTCTAGATCTCCCGTTTTACTCTATATGGTGATTAACACCTAAGATCTCATCTTGGCGTTAAGACTTTATGGGTAGTGAGTCCACCAAACTCCTGGCACCAGTTTAATCACCGATCTCTATAAAACATCTAGAAGTGATGAGATCACAATAAACTCTTTATTTGAGTGAATGTTCCCTGATACATGTTTCAATTAATAATTCTAATATGCAAACACTAGATTAATACTCTATAAAAATCTATTCCAATCATATCAAGAATTATAATGAAACACGTATGAGTTCACCACTCGTCAAGATCGTGATCCATAATAAGCAAATGCTAAAATGTATGTTTTAAGACTAAAGTAATGGCCTACTTTATTCTTGAAAGCATACTTGATTCCTGATTCATTTAATAGTGTCATTATCGATAGTCTACTAATATCATGATATGAAACTCATCATTCCCTTGAAGTAAACTCCTTTACTTACATGGAGATAAATCGTAACACTATAGTCTAAACCATAATCAAGCGACCAACTTGATTATTCAACTGTGAATCCATTATTTTAGATTCTTATAA
>JANVCQ010000006.1:22091689-22112013 GCA_025531925.1 Erythroxylum plowmanianum | reverse complement strand
TTGCTTAAAGACTTGACTTGCTCAAAATGCTTTTTCTCTTTGCAAACAACCTGAGGTATCAAAGGTTCTTTGTTCCTTTTGATCCCTTCATTCTTCACCAAATGAGGGGATCTTTAGAAGTTAGGTCTCCTCAGTACCTGAAAAATAATGTTGCAATTTTGATGAGTTTTGTAAACTCAGTAAGTAAACTATCATCGATGTGCTCACTGGAGTCAAAACACAACATTGCAAGTATACAACCAAATTCACAAATATATATCACATTAGCTTGAATCAATTACCAAATAGTTTTGTATACCAAATCACACTATACATCATATCTCAAAAAGCACATTATAATACAAACATGTCATATAATCCTTTCAGAACAATCCAGTCTCTCATCTCAATCATTCATATAATCAACATGTATATAAGTACTGCATATCACTATATCAACACAATTTAGTACCTTTTTTTCAAAATCAATCACATGATACATGTAAAGATATATATATATAATGCCCATGAGATTCCACTTTCATTTTTATTTTGTTGTGACCAAGCACCTATTTACCTGTTCCATATCTATTTTAGATACTAAACTCATTTCAGATACTATCCCATACCCATTGTGGATACCATACTCATTAATTGTTAAGCATGTGGCTCTGTGTGCACATTTTTTAGCTTTAAGCTCTTTTTCACGTTGGTCACTTCGGTCACAACTCCTTTATATAATCATGCATATCAATGTAATGAAAATGCTTCATTTCATATATTATGCTATCAATAACTCTCATTCAGTGTGCACATTCATATAGCATATTCATCGGATCTAAGTCCAGCATTCAACGTATAATTGAGAACACAGTTTTCATATTCACATTCAATTTGCTAACACTTCCAATATAGTCCCAAATATTAAACTCCTCGGACCATCAATGTCCATAATTAACACAATCATATCAGTAATAGTTCAATATCTAACTGTTAATTAAGAACAATTCAAATATAATGAGTAAATATCTAGGTTAACTCACAGTATGCTCTAGATAGCTATTGCCTTGACGAGCTAGCAATGTCTTGAAGCTGTCAGTCAATTTACGCTTCTAAATCATGCAATACACACATATGTACACATTACTAACTTCTTTAATCAAATACGTAACCAATCATACGCATGTATGTGTGTTATGTTCAATGCATGCTCAATTGACCTTTTCAAGTATGTAACTATTCATAAATTTTGACCATTCAAACATCATACTTTGTATACTACCATTTTGCAATCGGGTTTGTACCCTTAAGTTAGCTTGATTTACTCCAAATTTATCAACCATACTTTACACTTATCCTTGAATATTTCCATGATCAAAAGCCTCTTATTAGAGACACAAAATTGTTATTTTGAATTTGGAATTTTAGCAAGCTAAATCTATACATTTACCAAAATTTTTCCAGAAACATATACTTATACATTTACTAATTCTCATTCATAATTACCCTATGTTCTTCAATGATCATTCATCCATACCTTATACACATTTATCATGTTCTTTAAGATAATGTTTCCATTAAAAGAACTCAATTATTCCTTTAACAAATTAGAATTTCCATATTTGAACTTAACATATCAAAACAGTCCATTCTTTAGATAATGACATCAATTAACTACATAAACTTATCAAGATCTTAACCAATTGATCAAGCAACAATCTAGGCTCATTCCTCACCTTAATCAAGTACAAATATACCAATTTAGAGTGAAATTTCTCATCTGGTTCAACATGTACACAAGGCTGAAACTAAAATTCCAGAATTTGTCAACATCACTAATGTGTGTAAGTTTTTTAACTTCAATACCTCACGAATTTAACAAGCTTAAAGACATCACTAACACCTGAAAATTTCCAGATTCTACGTTCCTTAAGGTTAATTCATTTCAGGTTAATTTAACTTCCATATTGGTTACACTAAGGCTTACAAAATTCTGTTCACTTTTGCCATTAACATTTATTGGTTTACAAACACACTCAGAACTCAAAATTTCCAGATTTGAAAACATCTTAATGACACCTATATTTAGCATGAATTCCTCATCAATTATGCTTCAATTCTCAACTTATATCATCCATAAAATAGTTCATAAACTACCATTTTCATATATGCAAAAATAGACCAGAAAAGAACTCATTCATTCTCCATTTTCCGGCTTTTCTCAGGATAAGTTTTCAGCTCAATTTTGTATGGCCATTATGATAGAAAATGAGGTATTTAGGCAATATATTATGCTAACAAAATGTTACTATATGTATTAAGTTTCTAATTACATAAAGTTAATTCAGTTTGGTTCATTATTCCTAGATTTATATCCAAAATACTACAGATTGTTCACAAAAAGAGACAGCAACCAGTACTCAATTTCAAGAGAAATTTCAAAACCCTTAGAGATAGAACTTAAATTCAATTCCTTTATGGAAATTGTAGATATATGTGTCTAATTTAATATAAAATTAAAATCATCCCATTTTGATATCTATAGATTAAGATATATCTAAAATAAGGATGCTTGTTCAGTGGAACCACTCCATCTAATGACGTACACATTCCAATTAACTCACTTTGGTCATATTATGAAAACATATTGCCAAAGACACATGAAAATGAACCATCAACATCCCAATTTCATCTAGGATACTTCTGTTAACAAAATCCCTCATGTTACACTTAGAAAACATAGCAAGATATCAAAGTTTCCATATAAAAGAATCCATGTTCGTCTAACTTATTCCACCTCAGTTCATCATCAACATCTTCTACAATCTTTCCTAATGCAATCATCATAATCACATGCCTTAAAGATCATATTTCTACTTACTTGTTATACTCAAATTCTACCACAAAAAATCAAGCTAATCTAGCCCTCCAAGCTTGCAAGATTATCAAAAAGTAAAGGTGAAAACAAGTTGATTTTTGGCTAGGACAAAGAACAACAAAAATCTGGTTCTTTGGTTATCTTATGAAGGTTAAAATATAAAGTTGATGTGGTCATTTAGCAAGGTTGAAACCAAATTATAGAGATATGTGTTAGCAGAAACTTTCAGTAGAGAAAGGAGAAGAAGATGGTGGATTTTTCCAGTAGCAACTTAGCTTAATTCAACTAGGTACAAGGTGTCTCCAAACTACCTTAACATGTGTCATTCAGCATGTAAACCATTTATCTCCTCCTTAGGCTGCCACATATCTCCTAAGTAATAGTTCATTTGTCATTAAATCATGCTGCCATTTTTCAACTAATTAACTCAAATGTCACCTAATTATTTGTCCACTTGTCACTAAATCATGCTGCCATTTGTCAATTATTTCATAGGATTAGTCATCCTAAATTTCCATGTGTCAATTTGTCTGACCACTTGGTATTTTCCAAGTTGAAATATATATATTAATTCATCACTATTCTAATGGTAACAATTAATTCCAAATTTACTACTTGTATCCAATCAAACTAAAATTCAAGACATCAACAATACACAATTTATATCATGATCATTTTAAACCTTTCATACCTCGGAATATGTCAATTGAGTGCATATACCATCTTTGCAATATGTACAAAATCATAATTCATGTGCATATGCTAATGAAATGTATGCGAATGAAATGCATTTCATGAATGCTAAAATGATTTGACTTATATGTAATAATCTAAGGTTTTAACCATTAGTACAGAAAACTAGCTATTACAGTTCTTCTCCCTTAAGAAATTTGATCTTCAAAATTCTTACCATATTGATCAAATAGATAGGGGTAATGTTTCCTCATGTTTTCCTTAGTTTTCCATGCGGTTTCTTCTCTCAAATGATTCCTCCAAAGGACTTTAACCAATGGAATCACTCGATTTCTCAATTGCTTAGTCTAATAACCCACTATTTTAATCGGTTCCTCTATATAACTTAAATTACTTGTAAATTCAACCTCCTATGTTGGTAATACATTTGTCAGATTTGACCGATATCTCCTAAGCACACTAGCATGAAACACATCTGAGCCATTTCAGTCGATAATGCTAGTCTGTAAGCCAATGGCCCTACGCTCCCAGTAATCTCATATGGACCAATATATCTAGGGCTTAACTTACCCTTTTTACCAAATCTCAGCACTCCTCGCCAAGATGATACTCTCAGAAACACCTATCACCCAATTGGTATTCCATATCCCTTAGATGTTGATCGACATAACTTTTTTGTCTATCTTGAATTGCCTTAATTTGGTTACAAATCAATTTCACTTTATCCACTACTTAATCAATTTTGGACTTTCAACGATCCTTAAACCCTCTCTATCTCAATATAGTGGTAACTGACAATTCTTGCCATATAAGGCTTCATAGGGTGCCATACTGATACTACTG
This sequence comes from Erythroxylum plowmanianum, assembly GCA_025531925.1. Lineage (NCBI taxonomy): Eukaryota > Viridiplantae > Streptophyta > Magnoliopsida > Malpighiales > Erythroxylaceae > Erythroxylum > Erythroxylum plowmanianum. Next base: position 22,107,620 of record JANVCQ010000006.1, on the reverse strand, counting down.
TGATAGTGATTATTATATGCAAATTCAATAAGTGCTAAATACTGATCCCATACTCCTTGGAACTCAAAAACATAAGCTTTGAGCATATCCTCAACAGTTCTAATAATCCTCTCACTCTGTCCGTATGTTTGAGGATGAATTGTTGTACTAAAATTTGGTTTCATACCCAAAGAAATAATTCCACATCCAGATGAATCTTTATAGTCATTCAATCATACATAAATATAGAAATCAACTAAGTGAAGTCTCAATCCTCAAAATTGACAAAGTAGGTCTTCTATTGCCTTTCCTTCCCTTCCTCTTTGGCTTTGCTTGACTCACCAATTAGAAACATAAAAAATATACCTATCAATCCCTCTTATAACCTTATAATTTCATTCCTTCATAAGCAAGGTAAGAAGAGGTAAAGGTGAAGAAAAAAATCCCCAACTTTTACCTTGTTTTCTACCTAAGATTGGTTTGATTTCTTACATGAAAAATTATGGGATAAAGAAGGTGAAATGGAGAGAAAAATCTAAACATAGAACCCCCAAAATGTTGTGCATCTCCCCTCTCCTTATCCCTATTCCAAAACTTTCAAGACTCATACATATGCTTAATTCCTATTGGACATACATGCTTTATTGTTATTGGTCACACATGCCTTAATCCAATTGGTCCATATGTTAACTTTAGAAAAATTGCATATTGGTCCTTCTTTTTCCTTTACTTCCCACATTGGCCTACAATATTATAAATTAATTTCATTCCCCTATGTATTAACTTTCTAATGTAATAAGTTTTATGCAATTTGGTTAATTATTACAAGAGTTATACTTAAAACACTATAGGCCGTTCGAAAACAGGGACAACAACCATAACTCAGTTTCAAGCTAGAATTAAAAAATCTTAGAGGCATAATAAAATTTCAATTCCTTCATGAAAGTTTTATATCTACATCTCTATATTAACTTCCAATTGTAATTATTCAATTTTCAGGTCTATAGGCCAAGATATGGCCAAATTATAGAGGTATGTTCATGCCGAAATGAACAAATTTCCCATTTACCCAAATCTTTTACATTAAGTACCGTTATGTCTCTTATTATACTTAGATGCACTTAATTCATTTATTATCCTTACTATACTTAGATGCACTTAATTCATTTATTATACTCACTTCTTAATACACCCTAGACATGCTATAATGCTTCTAGGGTATATGTTGGGTCCTTACAATTTTCTTGCCTCCTCTTACTCTAATACTTCTCCTTCTTACTCTGTGAAGACATGTGAGAGTGAATCTCACGAACTCAAAGCATAAGCTTTGAACTCACTTTAGCTCTTATGCTTTCAAATTTTACCTAAAACCAAATATGAACTAAAGTGCATGCCTTAAGCATTTTAAAGCATTAATCAGTAAGTGTCAAGGATTAAATGTATTAATAATTAAGCACATATCAATATTCACCTATAAAGGAATATTTTTCAATATGATTTTCTCTAATTCCTTTCCTAGTTGCCAATTTTGAAGAAATAATGGAAGTTGAGAGATATGCCAAAGGCCTTCTTCTATCAGCTTTTGAGCTTCAGATTTAGAGCCGAAGGTTATTATATTATCTTCCTCAATTAACATTACCTCTTGTAAACCTCTACCTTTCCAATTTATCTGAGGCCATGCTTGTATCACAGGGAAAACAGGACATTTATCCATAAAGAATCCAATAACTATCACTTCTCATATCCTTGCTCCTTCTGGTAGGATGTCGATGCTTGGAGCCATCTTTAACTTCCCTTTAAGTTTCATAGGAAGATTGTAGAACAAGGATGTATTCGAGTTGTCACCTATAACTTGTTTCCACGTCTTTCTATCTTTAGCCTTTTTTTAAACATAAATTCACTGCTTAAGATGAGAGGTTTGGTGTTGGGACTACGGTTGGGGCTAGGCTAGGATGATTTATAGAGTGGGATGGAGAATGGGGTTTAAGGGTCTTGTGTGAATCTGGTTTTGTTAGGGTCAATGAGGGAGAAGAGTGGAAAGTTGAGGGTAGAGTGGAAATTCTATCTCCATTATGTTGTTTAATGGGTGTCTAGTTATTTTTTTTAGGGATTGAGACACACAATAGAGTACTAAGGTAGGAAGCAGAAGATAGCCCTTGGCCAAATAGAAAAGGAAGCAGAGTAAGAAGGGCGGCTAGTTAGTGCTGAAGATGTGAAAGAAAGGAAGCAAGAGTTAGAAGTTGCTGATAAAGGCAAGGATGCCCTTGGCTGAGACACCCAAGCAAAAAAAGAAGCTAAGGACTGTCGGTGCTTGAGATGTGAAATCAAGGAAGGTAGGGTTAGATGGTGAGGAAGATAGATCGAATAAAGATTGAAGGTTTAGATAGATATAGGAGTGTCTCCTTATCTTATCCATTTTTTGACAGCTATTTCTCTCCTAAGTTATTGATTACTCCATCTTAAGATCTAATCAATTAACCTTAATTGAATTTGAAAATTCTAGATTTGCAACCTCTCAATTCACAAAACATTCCCTATCATTTTCAATTAGATATGAAGTTATCTAAAAGATAATTAATTTCTCAAACAAGATCTCTCTTTGAATGATTGTTAATTTGAAAATTGTAGGATTATCAAACTGCTAACTCTCGTTGCACAGTCTAATCTGATTATTTTTTACTCACTCTCTTGATTTATTAGTCAGTATAAGCATGTAAAGTTATCACAAACACCAAAATATGTGTTGAAATCAACAATAATCAAATTCAAAAAATAAATCCTAATATGAAAATTAGAACTTCATAAACATGTTTAACTTCTTGGAATAATGAAATTACTAAAGGAAAAGAAGAAAAACTCTATTGGAGACATGATCTAGAAAGTTGGAATTCCTAGATGTTCATTTTGATCTTTAATCCAATTTTTTTCAATGACTGTTGCGTCTTTTATGTCTTCATATCCTTAAATAGAGTATTAGGTTCTTGGGGGTGTAAATATGGTTTTCCATTTTGATATGTTCTAAAAACACCCTCAAACACTAAAACAGATAAAGAAACGCACACCTAGACATTCTTTGTCATCATTGCGACATAGGAGTCACAATTGTGACTCTAAAAATTTTCTCTCAGTCACAATCATGACCTGCTTTATCTAGCCTTCATCTTCTTCATTCTCCAATTTCCTAATTTCCAATGCTCACAAACACATCAAACACCCCTTGAAACATAAAATTAAGATCTAATTGTGTGACTCCCTAGAGTCCTAAGTTTTAATATAAAATGACATTTGAGTTGCTAAACATAACATGGATTAGTTTTGGGAGACCCATAGAGGGCTAGACTTTCCCATTCTAGTTCCGAGGTGAAATCCTTTGAAGAACACTTTTGGGCGTATCTTTATTATATAATCTTGAATCATTCTCCTTGGGGATTGTTTATAATATTATACATTTATTGATTAGGGTATTCATATATGGATGATTGTTATTCTCATTCTCATTAGATTATTTATCTATGAACCCATTGCTATAATCTTAAATACAATACTTAATCATTGTGTTTAGATTCATTTATGGCAACTAATGATATTGAATCATCAGGGATAACATAACCTTGGTTAAATGATCAAAGCTTATGTGATTATTGCCTCGATTAATCTATTTTCCTAAATCATAATGTGAATGTCTGATTAAATCTAGAGAACTTATTCTAGCTTGTTGGATGGATAGGTTTAGTTAAAGAGCTTGTTTTAACTAAACATGACCTAAGGGAAAACTAGGGTTAACCGAGCTCATTGTTATCCTATGATTAATTGCTAGGAGAGATATGAGAATAATAGGGCATTGAAGTATGCTTATTCGTGTGTAGGCTAAGATTGAACTAAGGATCGAATTCTAAATCTAATCATCACTTTTACACTTTTTGATTGCTTTTTTAATTTGCTTTTGCTAGTTTAACTTCATTTATTTTCTTATCTGAGATCAAACCAAACCTCTACACCCCCCCCCCCCCCAAGAAAACATAAAACATCAATTCTTTTGAATCAAAAAGCTTTACACACATTCTTTATAGGATAGACCTATACTTGTCACTAGCTATAGTTTGAAGTTTATTTATTTTGTGTAGCGTTATGGTGTGCTACCTATTTTTTAGGGATTTGTAACCTAGACACTAATTCTTGATTTTAATAAGTTTATAAGTGATTTTTTGTTTCTTTTTTCAATATTGCTGCCTATTTAATTTTATTTGCTTAATTTTTACTTTCTTTAATTAAAAATCAAAACCAAATTCATAAACTAGATATTATGATAACAGTAATTACTAATAATCATCATCTTTAGGGGATCAACCTGTTTTGCTGATACTAGCTACAACTATGTCATGCACTTATGGGGACATTTTTAGACTCGAGAAGGTCCGTTTAACAGACCTAAAGTCCATCTAACGGACATAAGTGAGACAAAACTCCCTCCAAAGCATCTCCAATGGTTCTTACATCCATTCTAACATCACTTTCACTCATAATCTTCCCAAATTCACTTATTCTAATGCAATATCACTCCTTAAACATTCTATTATCAAATTGTTTTCATTAAACTACCAAATCTCAACTCAGATGATTCATCACATATAACAAATCCTCATCTGCCACTATAGTTGTCTTGTATACATCTTGTGCAGCATTACTAAGTTATAATGATCACATCTCACAATTCCAATATCCAAAAATTTCATAATTTCTATCATTGGGAAGCTAGAAAGATAATCTACAACTTCCAAGAAGGCAACTTTGTCTAATTCAGCCTAGGTCAATACAATTTTGCCCCAAAAGTTATAACACAATTTTTACCCTTATGAATGCTTAAAAATGCAATGTACAAATTTGAGAGTCATGAGCAAAAACACATCCATATTTCATTATCATCAAAAGGTAAGAGTTTTGTAAAGCTTTAATGGGCATTTCAAGCCACAATACATCATAGTCCAAAAATACATAATTTACACAAAGTAGAATTGCTCAAAATATAACTAAAGCCTTGTTTTACAAAAACTAACTTAAAATACAAAATAAGCATAATCGAAAGTAATGCCTTTATGCTCGATCACTTGATCTCGTGCTCATCACCTGAAGATGGGGAGGAGCAGGGAGTGAGCTTAAAGCTCATGGGTAACATTTTTATAATCAGTAACAAACAAAAACCATTGAAAAATTCACAATGCATTATGAAACATATATTTCCAAATTCTCAATTTATCAAACAATTTATAAGTAACCCAAATCATGCATTCAATAAACTTGTCATCACAAAAGCACATCAAAATAGTTTGGGAGGTCCATAAGTAGAACTAAATAACACATTCTCATGTAATGGTCCTGTGTAGTCGTGAACTGAACGAACTAACACAATCTCACATAGTGGTTTTGTGTAATCGTAAACATGAGGGAGTCCATAAAGGAGCTCCATGTCAGTAGCAGGAAGGCTGGAAAAGCCTTTAGTCGAAATACACTTGACATATAGAATGGACTAAACCAAACACACATAACATGTTTTTCATAACTTGTAAACTTGTTGCAAAAAATGGCACTTTTTTTTGAAAAGTGATTTCATAAATATAATATCTTTTCAAAAACTATTTTTCATATTCTTTTCATAAATCATCAACACAATATTCACATACCAACCACATAACACTTTCTAAAAGCATTCAAAGAGCAATAAGTGGACATTTATAACACAATTTGAAACCTTTAAGTTTCTTGATTTGGAAGAAACATTTATGGCTTATTATTCAATTATAAAAATGTAACCCACCTTGAATTCCTTGCTTAACAATTGTTGAAAGATGCCTCTCATCTTGCTCCTCTTGCCTCTCCTCTTGATTTCCTTCAATATTAGGAAAAATCCCAATTCAATAGGAATTCCAATTGAAAACTCAAAGAAATATATACACTAAAATTGATCCTAGAATACTTAACCCATGCATTTCTTAAGCTTCGTGAACCAAAACCTTCCAAAAATCCAAAAGTTTAAATATAAACTTACGTTGAATCTTCACCAATTAATGAGTCTCTTAGCTCAAATGGAAGCTCTAATCTTCCTCTTTCTTTTTCCCTTCTTGAACAACTTCAAAGTCACTCTTTAAAACTATGAAAATTTGAAACCTAGCTTAGCTTTCTCTTCTTTTCTTCTCCTCCCATGACACTCTCTCTTCTTCTCTTCAATTTTCATTTTCTTCTTCTTTAATTGCAAGACAACCATTCGTCTTCCCCTTTTTACCCTTGATGAGCCCAAAAAGTCCATTTTACCCTTCCTTATAAGCTTATGTTCTTTTAACCTTAAGTGATCTTCCAAGAATACCCTTGAACAGTTTTATTACCTTAGCACTTTAATTCCATTAACCCACGCAATAAATCCTACTAACTTTGACATAATAATTAACTCCAAAATTTATCTATCAAAACCTCATAATTCATTTAAATCATGCTTAATAAAAAAATTCAGGGCCAACACCAAAATTTTAACATCCCACTACCATAGAACCTATTCCCGACATTCTTTAGAATAATCAAGGACATACCCTACAGGAATGGCATGTTAGAGCAATGATAGTCACTATTATGGCATCATACAGAACATAAGTGATCATTTAACAAACATCGTTTACATTGTCATTACATCTCATAATCCATATATTTACATTACAAAAACATCTAACATGAAATGAGATGCTAACATAAATAATCTATCTAAGCTCCTCAAATGTTTGTTGACCAGACCTTTGAGCCATTCTTGATTCCAAAATTGACAATACTATACTACTACTAGATTGCATTAGAAGTTAGGTCTCCTCAGTACCTGAAAAATAGCGTTACAATTTTGATGAGTTTTGTAAACTTAGTAAGTGAACCATCATCGATGTGCTCACTAGAGTCAAAACACAGCATCACAAGTATACAACCAAATTCACAAGTATATCACATTAGCTTTAATCAATTACCAGACATTTTTGTATACCAAATCACACTATATGTCATATCTCAATAAGCACATTATCATACAAACATGTCATATAATCCTTTCAAAACAATCCAGTCTCTCACCTCAGTCATTCATATAATCAACATGTATATAAGTATTTCATATCACTATATCAACACACTTCAGTACTTTTTATTCAGAATCATTCACATGATATATATATATATATATATATGAGATTCCATTTTCAATTTTATTTTGTTGTGACTGAGCGCCTATTTAAGTGTTCCATATCTATTTTAGATACTGAACTCATTTTAGATACTGTCCGGTACCCATTGTGGATACCGAGCTCATTAATCGTTGAGCTTGTGGCTCTGTATGCACATTTTTGAGCTTTAAGCTCTTTTTCACATTGGTCACTCAAGTCACAACTCCTTTATCTAATCATGCATATCAATGTAATGAAAATGCTTCATTTCACATATAATGCTATCAATAACTCTCATTCAGTGTGCACTTTTAAATAGCTTATTCATCGGATCTAAGTCTGGCATTCAACGTATTGTTGAGAACACAATTTTCATATTCACATTCAATTTGTTAACCCTTCTAATACAGTCCTGAATATTAAACTCCTCGGACCATCAATGTCTAGAATTAACACAATCATACTAGTAACAGTTCAATATCTAATCGTTAATTAAGAACAATTCAAATATAGTGAGTAAACATCTAGGTTAACTCACAGTATGCTCTAGATGGCTATTGCTTTGATGAGCCAGAAATGTCTTGAAACTATCATGCAATACACACATATGTACACATTACTAACTTTTTTAATCAAATAAGTAATCAATCATACAGATGCATATGTGTTATGGTCAATGCATGCTCAATTGATCTGTTGGCCCCCAAATTTTTTTGTGTAAATTAAGCATGATTTAAATGAATTATGAGGTTGATGGATTATTTTATGGAGTTAATTATTATGTTAATGTTGGTAATATTTTATGACATAGGTAAATTGATGGAATTGAAGTATTAAAGTAGTAAGATGTTATAAAAGCAAATTGGGCATGACACTTAAGGATATAAGACATAAGGCATTAGGCAAGGGGCAAAATGGACATTGCACACTTATTAAGGGTATAAAAAGAAGAAGAAGAAGTTGTCTTGCTTTAAAATGAAGAAGAAAATGTGAGTGGAAGAGAGAAAAGGGAGAAAAGAAGAAGAAAAGAGAGAAAGCTGGGGTTTTTGGGATATCTTGAAGATTTTGAAGACATTGAAGCTTCAACAAGTAAGTTATGCTTTAAATTTCATGGGTATGGTTAAATAAAACTCAAATGAAGTTGATTTATGTGTGGGAAATTGTTGATGAATAATAAAGACAAATGTTTTAGTCTTTTAGGGTTAATGATCAAAGATAGATTATGATGTATTTGTGAATGATTTTGGGTTGAAATGGAGTTGATAATGAAGTAGAAAAGATGGGTTAGTGTTAATATGGGTTATATATGAAAGGGGGGAAATGTAAAGGTTAAAAATGGAGCGAAACACGTTTTTGGAGCATGTTTCTGGACAAGTTTGCCGTGACGAACATGTAAATTTTCATGTGAACTTTTCAGGGTTGCCGCAGCAAACTTTTCAACATAACACATGCTTAGGTATTTTGATGATAACTTTTTTGTAGTGATCCAAATGGAGTTATTTTTTATTTGGAGAAAACTAGAGACATAGGGATATAAGTTTTATGAAGAAATTAAGTTTAAATTCAGTCTCTAAGGATCTAAATTTTTGGGTGGAAGTTGAGTATAGAATACTATTTCAGTATAAGAACAATCCGAAAATGTTTGAGGTATAACTTTTAGATTATTGAACCAAATTGAATGATTTTGGAGTCATTAGAAACTTAATACAATAGGGGACATTTTTCTAGAAGGAAGTATAATCAAATTTCTTCATTTACATAATCATAAATTGAAATTCCAATTGAATGGAATTTTGGGCTATTGTTAAAGGAAATCAAGAAAGGCAAGAGGAGCAAAGGGTGAGGCACCTTTGAGCAAGTCTTTAAGCAAGGAAATCAAGGTGAGTACATGTTTATAGTAAAGTAAATAAGCCACTAGTTGTTTTCTTTGAATCAAGGAAACTTAATGGTTTGAATTGCATCATAGATGTTGCATTTATTTGCTTCTTGATTGTATTGTGAGAGTGTTATATGTTTGCTACATGAATTGTGTTGGTGATTGATGAAAAGAATTTAAAAGGATTTCTCTTGAAAAGATACGTTTTTATGAAATCATGTTTTCAGAAATGGTTTCCAAAATATATCAAGTATATGAAAAGCAAGTTTTCAAAAAGAAAAGTGCCATTTTGGGTAACAAGTTTACAAGTTATGAAATATGTGTTATGTGAGTTTGTGGTAGTCCCTCAAGAATGTCACGTGCATGTTGACCAAGTTAAAGGCTTCTCCCACCTACCCGTTAGTGGCATGGAGTTCCTCATGGACTCTGTCAAGTTTATGACTACACAGGACCATTATATGAAAATGTGTAGTGTGTAGTGCGTCATGTTTATGGATCTACCCAAACCATTTTGATGTGCTTATGTGCTTATGATATGTTTGACAAGATAGATGCATACATGATTTGTACTATTGTGAATTGTTTGAAAAATTGAGAATTTTATGAAATAAGTGTTTTATGACTTTTAAATGCAGAATTACTATGGTTATGAAAAGGTTAAATCAAAATGAGTTTTATAAAAGGGTTTTTGCTTGTTTCTCGATTATAAACTTGTTACCTATGAGCTTTTAAGTTCACCCCCCTTCCGTCCCATCCTTAAGTGAAGAAAATGAGATTGAGTGATCAAGAGTCAAGGCAGTGCTTCGAGTCCTACATGTTTTGTATTTTAAGCTAGATTTTGTAACCATGAGGTTTTAGTCGCATTTCAAGGATTATTAATTCAAGTATCTTATGTATTTTAGGATTTTAAGACATTGATATATTGTGGTTTGAAATGTCATTATAGCCTTTAAGAACTCTTATCTTTTGATGTTAATGAATTATGAATCATATATAGATGATGTTGAATGGAAGTATGAATTTGTGTACGAATAAGATTGAGTTGAATTTAGGTATACTTGAGAAAGTTATCGATTTGAGATGATGAGTTTTGAACACGAATTGTCATTACATAAGTGAGATGTTATGGAAAAAGAAAGATAGGAAATTGTGAAGTATGAGAATTAGTTATAAGAAATGAATTAAATGAAAAGTGATTAGAGAGTATGATGAGATAATATTGAATTGTTATGAAATGATGATGCATTAGAGGGAGTGAATTTGGGACAACGTACATTGAAAGCAAGGAAAGAGTGATGTAGAAACCATTGGAAATTTTAGGTTTTAAGGGTTGAGATTCCAAGGGTTTCGCTGCGAGGGAGTGAATTTGGGACAACGTAAATTGAAAGCAAGGAAAGAGTGATATAGAAACCATTAGAAATTTTAGGTTTTAGGGGTTAAGATTCCAGGGATTTCGCTATGGTGAAACCACAAGGATAGCCGCGGCGAACTTTTCCCGAAGGATCTCAGTAGAAATTCAGGTTCGTTTACCGAGGCAAACTCTTTGACTTCGTCATGGCGGAGTCAGTCTTTCAAGGTTGCCACGACGAACTTTTCCTGAAGGAGTCAGTAGAGTTTCTCCTGAAGAATTTTGGCAGGTACAATATGATTGAGGACACAATCATAAGAATGGATTGTTGGTTATTAATTAGTCAAATCTATAAAAAAAATTCGGAATGGTATGAGACTTTAAGCTTCATGATTTCATTAGATTACGCCCACATTTTATGGTTCAAGGGTTGGACTCCGAAAATAGGTCCAACATATTTAGTATCAGAGAAAGAGTTGGATTCTGAAAACGGGGCCCAACATGACCTTTTTGAGTACGTGACTATTCATAAAATTTGACCATTCAAACATCGTACTTTGTATACTACCATTTTGCAATCAGGTTTGTACCTTTAAATTACCATATTTTACATTTATCCTTGAATATTTCCATGATCAAAAGCCTCTTATAAAACACACAAAATTGTTATTTTAAATATGGAAATTTAGGAAGCTAAATCTATACATTTACCAAACTTTTTTCAGAAACATATACTTAGAAAATGTTATGACCATTATGACATAGAAAATGAGATATTTAGGCAATATATTCTTCTAAAAAAATGTTACTAATTACATAAAGGTAATGTAGTTTGGTTTATTATTCCTAGATTTATACCCCAAATGAGATAAAGGTAATGCAGTTTATGACATAGAAAATGAGCCTATGGCCATTATGACATAGAAAATGAGATATTTAGGCAATATATTCTTCTAAAAAATGTTACTAATTACATAAAGGTAATGCAGTTTGGTTTATTATTCCTAGATTTATACCCAAAATAGTACAGATTGTTCTCAAATAGAGACAGAACCAGTACTCAATTTCAAGCCAAATTTCAAAGCCCTTAGAGATAGAACTTAAATTCAATTCCTTCACAGAAATTGTAGATATATGTATCTAGTTTAATATAAAATTAAAATCATCCCATTTGGATATCTACAGATCAAGATATGTTTAAAATAAAGATGCTTGTTCAGTGGAAGCACTCCATCTAATGACGTACACACTCTAATTAACTCACTTCGGTTATATTATGAAAACGTAATGCCAAAGATACACGCAAATGAACCATAAACATACCATTTTCATCTAGGATACTTCTGTTAACAAAACCCCTCATGTTACACTCAGAAAACATAGCAAGATATCAAAGTTTCCATATAAAAGAATCCATGTTTGTCTAACTTATTCCACCTCACTTCATCATCAACATCTTCTACAATCTTTCCTTATTCAATCATCATAATCACATGCCTTAAAGATCAGATTTCTACTTACTTGTTATACTCAAATTCTACCACAAAATCTCAAGCTAATCTATCCCTCCAAGCTTGCAAGATTATCAAAAAGTAAAGGTGAAAACAATTTGATTTTCGGCTAGGACAAAGAATAACAAAAATCTGGTTCTTTGGTTATGTTGTGAAGCTTAAAAATATGAAGTTGATGTGGTCATTTAGCAAGGTTGAAACCAAATTATAGAGATATGTGTTAGCATCAATTTTCAGTGGAGAAAGGAGAAGAAGATGGTGGAGTTTTCTAGTAGCAACTTAGCTTCATTCAACTTGGTGCAAGGTGTCTTCAAACTACCTTAACATGTGTCATTTGGCATGTAAGGCATTTATCTCCTCTTTAGGCTGCCATATGTCTCCTAATTACTAGTTCATTTGTCATTCAATCATGCTACCATTTGTCAACTAATTACCTATGCCAAATGTCACCTAATTACTTATCCACTTGTCACTAAATCATGCTACCATTTGTCAATTATTTCATAGGCTTAGTCATCCTAAATTTTCATATGTCAATTTGTCTTACCACTTGGTATTTTCCTAATTGAAATATACATATTAATTTGTCACTATTTTAATGGTAACAATTAATTCCAAATTTACTACTTGTAACCAATCAAACCAAAATTCAAGACATCAACAATACATAATTTATATCATGATCATTTTAATCATTTCATACCCCATAATATGTCAATTGAGTGCATATACTATCTTTGCAATATGTACGAAATCATAATTCATGTGTATATGCTAATGATAAGCATGTGAATGAAATGCATTTTATGAATGCTAAAATGATTTGACTCATATGCAACAATCTAAGGTTCTAACCCTTAGTATAGAAAACGGGCTATTACAGTTCTCCCCCGTAAGAGATTTCATCTTCGAAATTCTTACTAGATTGATAAAGTAGTTAGGGGTATTGTTTCCTCATGTTTTCCTCAGTTTCCCATGTGGTTTCTTCTCTCAAATGATTCCTCCACAAGACTTTAACCAATGGAATCACTCAATTTCTCAATTGCTTAGTCTAATAACCCACTATTTTAAACAGTTCCTCTGCATAACTCAAATTACTTGTAATTTCAACCTCCTGTGTTGGTAACACATATGTTAGATCTGAGTGATATCTCCTAAACATACTAACATAAAACAGATTGTGAATCTAAGCCATTTTAGCCAGTAATGCTATTCTATAAACCAATGGCCCTACACTCCTAATAATCTCCTATGGACTAATATTTCTAGGGCATAACTGACCCTTTTTACCAAATCTCAACACTCCTCGCCAAGGTGATACTCTCAAAAACACCTTATCACCCACTTGGTATTCCACATCCCTTAGATATTGATCGGCATAACTCTTTTATCTATCTTGAGCCACCTTAATTCGGCTACAAATCAATTTGACTTTATCCACTACTGAATCAATTCTGGACTTTCAATGATCCTTAAACCCTCTTCATCCCAATATAGTGGTAACCGACATTTCCTGCCATATAAGGCTTCATAAGGTTCCATATCGATACTATTGTGATAGTGATTATTATATGTAAATTCAGTAAGTGCTAAATACTGATCCCATGGTCCTTGGAACTAAAAAACACAAGCTTTGAACATATCCTCAACAGTTCTGATAATCCTCTCACTCTGTCCGTATGTCTCAGGATGAAACATTGTACTGAAATTTAGTTTTATATCCAAAGAAATAATTCCACATCCAGATGAATCTTTATATTCATTCAATTATACATAAATACAAAAATTAACGAACTGAAGTCCCAAACCTCAAAATTAACATAGTAAGTCTTCTATTGCCTTTCCTTCCCTTCCTCTTTGGCTTTGCTTGACTCACTAACCAGAAACATAAAAAAATATACCTATCAATCCCCCTTCTAACCTTATAATTTCATTCCTTCACAAGCAAGATAAGAAGAGGTAAAGATGAAGAAAAAATCCCAAACTTTTACCTTGTTTTCTACCTAAGATTGGTTTGATTTCTTACATGAAAAATTATGGGATAAAGAAGGTGAAATCGAGAGGAGAAAATCTGAACATAGAACCCCCAAAATGTTGTGCATCTCCCCTCTCCTTATCCCCATTCTAGAACTTTCAAGACTCAGACATTTGCTTAATTACTATCGGACAAACATGCTTTATTATTATTGGTCACACATGCCGTAATCCAATTGGTCCGTATGTTAATTTTAGCAAAATTGCATATTGGTCCTTCTTCTTCCTTTACTTCCCACATTGGTCGATAGTATTATAAATTAATTTCATTCCCCTATGTATTAATTTTATAATATAATAATTTTTATGCAATTTGGTTAATTATTCCAGGAGTTATACCCAAAACGCTACAGGCTATTTGAAAATAGGGATAACAACCATAACTCAACTTCAAGCAAGAATTAAAAAATCTTAGAGGCATAATAAAATTTCAATTCCTTCATGAAAATTTTATATCTACGTCTCTATATTTACTTCCAATTGTAATTATTCAATTTTGAGGTCTACAGGCCAAGATATGGCCAAATTTTAAAGGTATATTCATACCGAAATGAGCAAATTTCCCATTTACCCAAATCTTTTACATTAAGTACCATTATGTCTCTTACTTTACTTAGATGTGAAGTGAATCACACGTTAGTATATGATATACAAAGTGCACAAGAAGGGGGGGTTGAATTGTGTATTTGACTTTTTAATACAATCTCCTTTTTTAAAAATATTGCTTTCTCAAAACGATTGACAAACAATATTATGAAGTATTTATATGAGCAATAGAAACAAGAGTTAAGAGCTAAGAGTGAGAGTCGACACAACAATTTTATACTAGTTCACCCCAAACCGTGGGCTACGTCCAGTCCTCAAAATCCCTTATGAGATTTCACTATACTTCACAAAAGTACAAGTATTGTTTTCATCGAGCCTCTTCAGGTCCTGTACAACAAGTATTCTTTTTCTCACTTAGCCTCTTCAGGCTCTCTGCTATTCCTCTTTCTTATAGAAAGATATTGCGAGCTTTGTTACAGACAATATAACTCTCGTGTTTTCGCACAAAATATAGTATTTAGCTTTCTGAAAATCACTAACAAAATCATTAACTTTTTCAGTCTTCGACTTCTACTCATATTTATAGTCTTCGTCTTCAACTACTTCTTGATAACTGCTTCTTTCTTCTTGATTCTTGATCTTTAAAGAAACAGTTATTCAGTTGAGTTCTGTAACTAACTCAAACTGATTTGATTCTTCGTCTTCGACTCCTTCGTCTCATTTTCGGCTTCGCTTCGTCTCATATTGCTTTTTCTTCCATCTCATTTTGCTTTTGCTTCCGTCTCATTTTTGCTTTCGTCTCATTTTGCTTCCGTCTCATTTTGCTTTCGTCTCATTTTGCTTCCGTCTTATTTTTGCTTTCGTCTCATTTTGCTTCCGTCTCATTTTTCTTCCGTCTCATTTTTCTTCTGTCTCATTTTGCTTCGGTCTTATTTTTGCTTCGGTCTCATTTTGCTTCGGTCTCATTTTTCTTTCGTCTCATTTTACTTCCATCTCATTTTACTTCCGTCTTATTTTTGCTTCCATCTCATTTTGCTTCCATCTTACTTTGCTTTTGCTTTCGTCTCATTTTCCGTCAGCTTCATCATTATTTGGTTTTCATCAAAATTAATTGTAAAGTCATTTTGACTTAACAATCTCCTCCTTTTTGATGATAACAAATAATCATATAAAAATTTATCTCCCATCTTTTTTGTTCTATTCTCCTTTTCTTTTCTTCTTCTCCCTTATCTTTGTCATTTCTTCTTCTTCTTCTTTCTCCCCCTATTTGTTATTTATCAAAAAGAATCATGATTGCACATGCTTCATAACTTTAGAAAACATTTGTCTCATCTCAATGCGAAGTGACTTGATATCTTGACGAATATCTCCTACTTCTTTATGCAAGTCACTCACAGAGGCACACAGATAATCAACTTTCTCTTCAATATCTTCATCAGGCTTCTGT
>JANVCQ010000006.1:22073814-22091589 GCA_025531925.1 Erythroxylum plowmanianum | reverse complement strand
CATGTACAGTCATTTTTCATGTGCAAAAATCACTGTTCACATGTATATTATATAATGCATGAGCATGAAATGTGTTTCCCTAAGTTCTCTGATTAATCTCACATGTACCAATTTCTAGGGTTCAACACTTGTATGGAGCCGGGATGTTACATTTGTGGTGGGTCCCATATGCTCCAAAAGGTGGCTAATTACTTAACTGATTTTTAAAGAAAATTGGACAATTTTTTAAAAATCAGCTTGTTTAGTACTTAACAAGTCGATTTTTCTCATTAAAGGGATTGGAAATTAGACTGGTTCGTATTTATTACAATCAAACCAGTCAATTCAGTCCTATATTTAAATCATTGGTTATAACTCTAGACCGCAGCACTATTTAAGCACCTCTAAAGGAATACATGTATGTGCATGAGCAAGAAAGGACAACCAAAGCATTCGTTATATAGCAAGCAAAGAAAGGTAGGATAGCTAATGTTTGTAGTGTAAAGGGCTTGGTTACAGTGCCTAATGATCATATGGGACCAATCTTTACTGAAGAAGATCCATAGGGGAATTTGGGTCTCGTGGTAGGAGTAAGGTTATTCTAAATATTTTATAAGCTAGGATAAAGTTTAAAAAAAGGCCCTAATGAATCAATAATATGCAAATATGAATAGTTTAAAGAAAACACAAGATTCAATTTTCTTATAA
Organism: Erythroxylum plowmanianum; assembly: GCA_025531925.1. Classification (NCBI taxonomy): domain Eukaryota; kingdom Viridiplantae; phylum Streptophyta; class Magnoliopsida; order Malpighiales; family Erythroxylaceae; genus Erythroxylum; species Erythroxylum plowmanianum. The sequence goes on along the minus strand of JANVCQ010000006.1, from coordinate 22,090,902 downwards.
ACCTTATTTTATTGTTAAGATTATTCCCATTTGTAGGATCATAAATATTTAATTGAGTGATTGGTTACTCATTACTCTTAAATTTTCTAAATTAGATGCATTTGATACATGTTTATACTTATTTAATGTGCTAAAATTCTCAAAATTATGAATCTCATCACTTAAATTTTCATTAAGTTGTTCAAAACTATCTTCATATAATTTATCATAATATTACTAAAAGAATCACTCTTTTAACAAATTTATTAATAACTCTTTTTTAGGATATTAACTATTCTACTCTTTATTTCTTTTTCCACTTCTAGACAAATACTTTTTAGACAACATTATATAAAATAATTATAACACAATTGAACAAGAACAAGAACAAAAGCATATGTATCGAAATGGAAGAAGCAGGTAAGTGCAATAGAACAATAATATCTCGACCATCTATCACAAAGATATATCAAAAGTATTGTATATCTTCGACAAAGAAAAAAAACAAAGATTCGAATTTAATATCCTATATTAAAAATAAAAAAATAGGAAACTTTTATGATAAAAGTTATCATACGCATAATTTATTTTCGATTTTTCAAGTAATTCGAAGATATTGAGACCTAATAGTGACCCACTTTTTACCAAAGATAATAGAGGTTAACATCATTATTCAAATTATAGAAATATTGAAATCCAATTTCATCAATAATTTTCGAAATTAAATTTATACATACAAAATCAATCCAACCTATAAATTAGAAAATACTAATTATGACTGCAGCATCCCACTATCATAAAGCATATACCAACATTTCAGAGAATATCCGAGCACATACCCTACGAAAATGGCATGTTAGAGTAGTCACATCAACTTATCATAGCATCATATAGAACATAAGCATTTTGAAGAACCAAGTTTCCTTATATTATTCATAGTTATAAGCTTACATTGTCATTACCTTCTATAATCCAAGTATTTACATTACCAAAGACATCTGAGATTCTTTGCATTTGATTCACAAACATAAACATTCATTACACCCATAATTCATGTTGATACGATACATAACATGTGAAAGTTCACAGCTTATGCAACGTGTACATCATAAAATTGGGTATTGGACCAACATAATCTAGCTAGACGCTTCAGAATTAGCTAACCAGATCTTTAAGTCATTATTGGTTCCACATTGGACAATACTAGGCTGCTATTAAATTGTCTTAAAAGCTAAGTCACCCCAACACCTGAAAATCAACGTTGCAATTTTGATGAGTTTGTGAACTCAATGAGTGACCCATCATCGATGTATTCACTCAAGTCAAGACACAAAATCACAAATATTTCTCAAATATATCACATTCTTCAAAACCAATTCCCATTTATCACATCATTTAGTTTGAATACCAAATCACAATATATGTATCTCACATTTCAACCAACATATTATGAACATGAACATTTCATATAGTCATCTCAAATAATCCAATCACTCATCTCAATCATTCATTTCAACATGCACACAAGCATTTCATATTACTATTTCAACACAATTTAGTAATTCTTCACAACTATCCACATGACACATACATAAAAATTCAAATGCTCATGTGACTCTACTTTCTTTTTATTTTGTTGTGACCAAGCACCAATTTAATTGTCTCATATCTATTTCAAATATCGGGCTCATTTCAAACACTGTCCTATACACATTGTAGATATCGGGCTTATTAATCATTGAGCAAGTGGCTCTTTATGCACATTTCTGAGCTTTAGGCTTCTTTCCATACTGGTCACTCCAGTCACAACTATTTTATCTGATCACATATATCAATTTCACGAAATGCATCAAATCACATAATATGCCATCAATAAATTTCATTCAGTGTATATAACTATTTATTGCATTTATTGGATCTAAGTCCGACATTTAACATTTAGTTGAGCACTCATTTCTCACATTCATATACAAGTAGATAGCACTTCCAATACATTCCTAAATATTGAAATCCTTAGACAATTAATGTCTGGAATTATCAATATCACAATATCAATATCATTTCAAAATACATATAAAGATTAATCAAGCAATTCAAACATAAACACATATATAATTGAGATTGCACATCTAGATTACTTACAGTATACTATAGATTAGCTATTACCTTGATGATCCGGCAATGTCTGGATGTTGTTGGTCAATTTGTGCTTTTATATCATATAATACACATATATTTACACATTACTAACTTGTTTAATCAAATGAGTACTCAATCATACACATGTATATGTGTTATGTTCAATGCATGCTTAGTTGACTATCCCGAGTATGTAACCTTATTCATAAGTCTCACTCATTCATTCATCGGTTTGCAATTATGTTGTGCCTTAAGTAAGTTTTTGAGAGTCATCAATCATACATTCACCAATCCTTTTCTAGCATTATATTTGCAAAATTTCTCAATTTTCATTCAATTATGCCTAATTCATTACCTATATCCTTTGAATCACATTTGCATTTATAAGGACATCTTTATATGACTTCTCAAATTCATATACATTGATATCAAACAATCCAATCCTCATGTTATAAAATCAATTACCATCATAAACTCATCAAACAGTTAACCAATTGATTTAACATCAAACTAAGTTCATTTTAAGCCCTAATCAAGTCTAAAATCACCAATTTTTAGTGCATTGTCGTTATATGATTCAACCATAACACAAAACACAAAATTTCCACTCTAGCAAGCATTTCCACGATCATAGGAAGAAACCATACAATTGCCACAATCATAGGATAGGTGAACCAAAAAGTTCACCTTCATTTCCTTAAACTTTTCTTCCAAATTTTGACACTTTTATGATAGTTCATCAATTACACCTCAGTTATACCTTAAAAATACTTACAATTCTTCATCAATTCATCCCTAAAACAATCTATAACCTAAGGTTTCCATACATCAAGAACAAAACCAATTCATTCATCAAGTTTTAAGCACATCTCATCATCAACCCTAAACGCAATTCATCTCTAATCAATCATCATGTATGTTATGCTCATATATATCATAATAAAATAATCAAATACTTACTTATTTATCTCAAAATATCTTCAATTAACAAGCTAACAAGCCTCTTAAGCATTTAAACATAATCCAAGAACAAGATGAAATGAGAAGGATTTTTAAACACAAGATGAAGGCTACAAAATTTTGGAAAAAATTTAAGGGTTATGGAAGTTGTGTGAGGGTGTCGATGGTATGAAGAAAGAAGAGGGTAGCAAGTAACCAAAACATGAAAGAAGATGTCTTTCAAGTGTGGAGGTCATGGGTTGCAAGTGTGTAGAGAGGGGTAAGACACATGTCATGCCACTTGTTAAATAAAGAGCTATGTCATATGTCTTCTTCTCATGCCATCAATTTTCATCTAATGTTTGATCCATTTGTCACATAATTCCTAGGTCACTTGTCACTCATTTAATCAAGCCATTTATCTCCCAATTAGCACTTGTTCCCAATGCCACATGTCACCATTTCATAAGTCTAATCAACTTAAATTCTTATGTATTAAATTTGTCTTATCCTTTAACATTTTTCCTAGACTAGATGCATATATCACCTTATCAATCACTCTATTGTAATAATGAATTCCCATTTCACTAATCATAAGCCATCAAACAAAATTCAAGTCATAATCAACACAAAATTACATCATAATCATTTAAGATCTTTCATACTCTAGGATATGTCAAATGAGTGCATATACTATTTTTACAATGTCTATAAATCATGATTCATGTGTAGATGTGAATATGATGCATGCAAATGAAATGCACATCATGAATTCTCATATGATATGACTCAATCTAACAATTAAATCTTTAAGTGTAGAAACGGATCATTATAACTCTCTGCCCTTAAGAAATTTTCATCCCCGAAATTCTTACCTAATTGATCAAACAGGTAGGGGTATTGTTTCCTCATATTATCTTTGATTTCTCATGTAGTTTCTTCCCTTAAATGATTCCTCCAAAGGACTTTCACTACAGGAATTACTCAGTTTCTCAATTGTTTAGTTTGATATCCCACTATCTTGACCGATTTTTCTAAATAACTCAAATTACTTACAATCTCTACTTCCTGTGTAGGTATCACATGGGTTAGGTCGAAGCGATATCTTCTAAGCATACTAATGTGGAACATATTATGAATCTGACTCATCTCTGTTAGTAATACTAATCGATATGCCCATGGTCCAACTCTCTCAATAATCTCGTAAAGACCAATGTATCTAGGGCTCAATTTTTCCTTTTTACCAAATCTTAGTACTCTTTGCCATAGTGATACTCTCAAAAACACCTAATCTCCTACCTGATATTGCATATCTCTTCAATGTTGATATGTATAACTTTTCTGCCTATCTTAAGCAACCTTAATTCGATTGTGGATCAATTTTACCTTATTAATAGTGTCTTGGATCAATTCTAAGCCTTCGATAATCCTTAGGCTCTCTTCATCCCAATACAATGGCAATTGACACTTTCTGTCATATAACGCCTCATATGGAGCCATACCAATGCTACAGTGGTAATGATTGTTGTAAGAAAATTCAATAAGGGCTACATGTTGATCCTATGCTCCTAGGAACTCCAATACACAAGCCTTGAGCATATCCTCGACAGTCTTAATAGTCCTCTCACCCTGTCCATCTGTCTGAGGATGAAATATTGTACTAAAATTTAGCTTCGTACCCAAAGCTATCTGTAAACTACTCTAGAATTTGAAAGTGAATATGGGATTTTGGTTTAATATAATAGACATTAGAACTCCATGCAATCTTATAATTTCAATCACATATCTCTGAGCTAGTTGATCCCATGTATTGCTCTCTCATATAGGTAAGAAATGTGTCGATTTCGTCAATCTATCAACAATGACCCATATGGCATCATGTTGTCTCAGAGTCCTTGAAAATCCCATTATAAAATCCATAGTAATCCTCTCTCATTTCTACTTAGGAATAGGTAATGACTGTAACTTTCCAATTGGAGCCTGATGCTCAGGTTTAATCTGTTGACAAGTCAAACACTTAACAACATACTCCGCTACTTGCTTCTTCATCCCTAGCTACCAAAAATGTTTTTCAACATTTTGTACATCTTGGTAGTACCAGGATGAATAGCGTAAGCTACTAAGTGAGTTTCCTTCAAAATCTCTTTCCTTAGATTATTAACATCGGGTATACACAATCTTTGTTTCAACCACAATGTATCATCTCTCAATTCAAACTCAGAATTCAAATTTTGTTTCAAGGTCTCAATAAGTTTCTTAAATTTTGGATCTTTACTTTGGGCTCTTCTAATCCTTTCATATAATACCAGCCTAAGCTTGAGTGTAGTTAATAGTTTCTCATTCTACCTCAAATTCAACTCAACATTCAAGGCTCTCAGCTGAACTAGATTCGGTAATCTCGAGGTCTGAATCTACTCCACATTACTATTAGATTAGGCATCAGCCACAACATTAGCTTTACCAGGATAATACTCAGTCGTATAATAATAATCTTTTACTAAATCAATTCATCTCCCCCGTCTCATATTCAACTCCTTTTGACTCGACAAATATTTTAAACTTTTGTGATCTTTGAATATCTAAAATGTCTCACCATACAAATAATGTCTCTAAATCTTCAAAGAAAGCACCACTGCAGTAAGTTCTAAATCATGAACTAGATAGTTGAATTGATGAGGTCTCAACTGTCTTGATGCATATGCAATTACACTTCCATATTGCATCAAAGGACACCCTAATCCCTAATGTGAAGCATCATTGTCTAGTACATATCCTCCTGATCCATATGGAATAGCTAACATCGATGTTGTAGTCCATCGGTGTTTTAATTCCTCAAAACTCCTTTAGAACTCATCAGTCCATCTGAAGGGTGCATTCTTCTTCAAAAGATTTGTCAAAGGGGCTGAGATCAATGAAAATCCCTTAATAAACCTCCTGTAATATCCTAATAATCCAAGAAATCTTTGATTATCATATTCATTCTTCAAGCTTCCCACTTCATCACTACTTCAACTTTCTTTGGGTCCACTTAAATGCCTTGTCCAGATACTATGTGACCCAGAAATACCACTTCATCAAGCCAAAATGTATATTTACTGAACTTGGCATACAACTGTTTCTCCCTCATAATTTGTAGAACTAGCCTCAAATGTTTAGAATGCTCCTCTCTACTCTTTGAATACACTAAAATGTCATCATTAAATGCAATCACAAAGTGATCTAGGTAAGGTTGAAATACCTTGTTCATCAGTGCCATAAAAGCTGTTGAAGCATTCATCAATCCAAAAGGCATTACCAAAAACTAAAAATGCCCATATCGAGTCCTGAATGCACTCTTCGGTACATCAACTTCTACTATCTTCAACTGATAGTACTATAATCTCAGATCCAATTTAATCAACACCTGAGCTTCTTGTAGTTGATTAAGTAGATCATCAATTCTCGGTAATGGTTACTTATTCTTAACTATCACCCAATTCAACTGTCTATAATCAATGCATAATCTCAAGGTTCCATCTTTCTTCTTCATAAACAATACTAGAGCTCCCCAAAGTGATACAGTGGGTCTGATGAAGCCCTTGCCTAATAACTTCTGTAACTGAATCTTAAGTTCATTAAGTTTCACAAGTGTTATTATATACAGAGGAATCGATATCGGAGCAATACCTAGAACTAAGTCAATCATAAACTCCGTCTCTTTTTTTGGGGGTAAACTCGGTAATTCATTGGAAAACACATCCAGGAAATTCCTAACAACATAAATATCCTAAACTGTCTGTTCTATCCAGGTATCAGTTACATAGGCTAGGTAAGCCTCACATCCATCCTAAATTAGCCTAAGGGCACCCATTGAGGAAATTAATCTAGCTGGCAAATATGATTCATGTATAGATGCAAATATGATGCATGCAAATGAAATGCACTTCATGAATTCTCATATGATATGTCTTAATCTAACAATTAAATCCTTAAGGGTAGAAACGGGTTATTACAATGACTTAATAAATAAAAGAGAGATAAATTACAATTGAAGAAGGAAATAAAGGATAAAACAATCAAGTATGATATATGTGGAATGAAAGAGAGGAAAATAACCCAAATAAATTTCAATTAGAATTAGAATTATACCTAGAATTGCAATTGACAACTATTATATATAATTAAATTGACAATTTTCAATTTATCAGAATAAATTGCAATTGAAATAGAAAATGAAAGAAAGATAAATTATACCCAAATTTAGTCTGAGTTTCAATTTAAAAATAGAAAAATCAACCCATTTTGAAAAAGCTATTATACTCATAATCATATTTCAAATTTTTACCCAAACTTCATACCAAAAGAAATATGGAAAAAATCTAAAATTCAAAGCAATAAAATAAAATAAAATAAGACGAGAGAATAAATAAGATGTGTTTCTTACCTAAATGAGAATGATGTTGTTCTACAAGGCTATGGCAAAATTCTTGAATTTAAGGTCTTTTCTTACTTATTTTAATTAGAAAAATGTGAATCTTCATATTAGAAGTAATTTCATTTTTAAGTGCTCGCTTCCACCACTGTTTTACTTCTTCAAATGAAGGTTTTTTATGTATGATGACTGACCAAGTTTTTTTTACCAAATTAAGATTGTTTTTTGCTCTCTAAATAAATTCATTTAAATCTTTTAAAAGGAATAACTCTTTCCAAACATATTTTGCTTAAGTGAAAAATTCTTATATTGTAAAAAGACTTATAACTGATAGGCCATCATAAGTGTGGGCCTTGAGCGAAGGCCCTTCGTGTCCTTGCTCAAGATCGACCCTGGGTGGGAGAGACTTGGAAGTTTATACTAGACAGCAAATAATCGAGTGGCCACCTTCCCCTTGTTGCAAGAATTGCTAGTCAGTCTAATGCTCAATCAATGGTGACCTCAGGAGGATATGAAGATGATGAGGATTATGGTGAATGATTAATTTACATAGGGAGGTAGGCTTTTTGTATAGTTTTATCTCATGTTACAATGCTATGCCTAATCTCATGTTATAAGCCATAGTTATTGATGAGTGTTAGATTTTTACACAAAAGTGTCTGTAGGAAATATGACTCGATGTTATGGCCCATATTTTCCATAGGTCCACATTAAAATTAGTTTAAGCTTTTTTTTGTCTAATAGTATATTAGATTTTTACCGTTAATTTAGTACTTGAAAGACGTACAATATTTAATGTTAACATGTATATAAACTAGTTCTTTCTCTACCCTAATCAAGTATAGACAAAACAAATACAACATGAACGTATTTTTGGCTATCTATTAAGCTATCTGTTAAGAGAAAGAATCTAGTTTGTGATTGCTGAAAGTTCTCTCTTTATCATGACAAATTCTATTCAAAATAAGTGATTTATTTGCTTCATTTGTATGGTTGTTATTTTATTCAAGATCTTAATGAACATGAATGATTTACGTATTATTTATGATTTTCATATGATTTATGTATTTAATGTTTGAATACTAAACATGGAAAATTTATAGTGTCGAGAAATGTTGGCACAAGAATGGAAAGCAGGTTTAAATCCTGACAACCTATTTTAGCATAATGGTGTTGCTAACAAATCCCTCCTTTATTTTCATTTTCCTTAGGCTTCCATAGTTTGCTGATATCTATTCATCAAATGTGACAACATTCCTGCAACTTATACAAGATTTGAATCTCTCTCTCTCTCTCTCACACACACACACTCACACACACCTCTTTTAGGTGCTTAAAGGCCCCATTTGGTTGATAACTTTTCAGCCAAATTTCAACCTTTTAGAGGGTATTAACTGTTTGACATAGTCAAACAACTAATAAATTTGTTTGGTTATCAGCTGCTAAGTTGGCTTATTCAACCCAACTAGCTGATTTTTTAAAAGCTCCAAAAATACTAACGTTTTACCTGTAGCTTTTTGACAATGACAATTGTGCCCACTTAATTTTTCCCCACCTCCAAAAGGTTTTTGACACCATTGATGTCATCAAAGTTTCAAAGATTACCAACAACCCTTTCTGGAGAGGTATTTGGTGTCATCGATTGCCTAGCAAGATAAGGAATTTGATAGAACTTCATATAATCCTCATACATCGTTAGCTCCTTAGATAACTTTTGCACCTCATTCTTTGCTATCTCATCTTCCACTTTCTCCACTTTTTGTTTAACAATCTCTTGATCCACCAATTTTTGTTATTGATAGAATATACCTACTCTATCTCAGACTCGAAATTTTCTATGCCAGAAACATCTATTTCTTGATTGAAGCCATTTAAAGGGTATGTTTCCACTCAATTTAGATCATATCCGAACACAAAATTACAACTTTCACGACCATTATTGGTAAAGTTGCAATTTTTTGTGTGGGATGACTGGAATTTCGAAGAAGATGAGGTGGGTCATTGATGTAGGCATCATTGTCTTCATTTGGGATGACTGGAATTTTGAAGAAGACTTTTAGCTTTTTAACAATGATGACGCTCAATTATTCCACACTACAGTCCAATCTCTTACTCTCTGACCCTCTCATTTTATATTAGTTTACCAACAAATGTTCATTATTTCTAAGATGTATTGGCCTATATTATTTTATATTTTTTAGTTGTAAACAATAATTCATAAATTATATAATTTAGAGTAATTACTTAATAAATAAGAAATTTGTGTTAGTATTAGTGAATTCATTTTTTTTACTCAATTGTATTACAAAAATATTCAATGAAATACTAAGATATAATATTCATGTCTTTATAATTTGTTAAGTCATGGCCTCATAAGTCATTTTGCACATAAACAACTAATACTAAACAATTAATTTTACTAATTATCCTTAATAAATAGATGATGCTATCCGCTGATCAAATTAGCTGATATAATCGGCTATCAATTAACTACTAATCCAATACGTTGATTGCCAGACAGGGCCAAAAGCTTCCAAATTACATTACAACAATAATGACGGTTATCTCCCAAGGTCTCTACCAATCATAAAGAGTTAAAGAAAGAAATGAACTAAAAAGAAAGGAATCCCCAGCCTGGAATTACGATTATACATGTTGTCATTGTACCCATAATTCAATATGCTCTCTCTCTCTCGCACACACACACACATGCACACATCTCTATAAAATATTTTGTCCAAGAAGTTTCTTTCTGTTTTAGGTGGATAATGCTTTATGAAAGTTGAAACCCCCCCCCCCCCCAACACCTAGCATAAAATGACCTAAGGCCTTGAAAATGGGGAAGAAGAAGAAAAAAAAGCTGAAATTAGAAATGAAGAAAAAGCTTCTAAAAGGTCAGGTGCTAGTTAACACTAAATAGTTATTCAAGGTACAATAAAATTTTGTTGGAAATAATCCTACTTTTTTGGTTATTTCTCATGCAGAGCTTAGCTTTCAGATCTGCTGAAAGTTGATGACTAATCCTATAATCATCCCTTACACGCACAATTTTTGCAAAACATGCTTTAAGGGTGTTTTTGCTGGTAAAAGTCTTGTTAGACAGAGGACATGCGAAGGAAGTACGAACTTCAAGAGCTTGGAAAGATGTTATGAAATGTCCTGCATGTACAAATGACATAGTCATTTTTTTTCAGAATCCACAACTCCTGTGATTAGTCAACCAATTATGTTTTCAACTCGTTAGTGCTGCTTTCCTTGAATGTATCAATAACATCCTTCTTATTGCATTAACTTAAATTAATGGGCAATTCATGAACTCCATTTTCATGACAAGTTAATACACAGTTGATGCATGTTATTGAATCACTGAAGAAGGAAAAAGTGAAGAAAGAAGAATAGGAGGGTTCTGGGGAGGAAAGCAATGCCATTTAGAAGACAACAAACACTACTACTGATACTGATGATTCCGTTGAAAGCTGTACAATGCTAGTAGATGATAATTTGATGGATGAAATGGAATCCAAATCCAACCAAAAAATGTAAAAGTAAGAATCAAAAGGTGTTCATGACATGCCAATTGTGGAAGCTGTTACAAAGGTTTTTCTTGGACTCAAACTTCTACCGCAAGTCGCGCCCACCTTCGTACGGCAATCCCAAGCAAGATTCAACCTTCTCAAGTGAATGTCGCCGAACAAATTTGTTAGCCCTCGAATACCTCACATGCACATAAGTGATTAAAGTGTTTCCCTCACACACATAAAGAACACAAGTGTAACATAATAAAGAAAGCAACAAGAGATTTTTAAATGTAGCCAAAGCTACTCTTTCATTAACTCTCAGCAAAATGTTAATAAAAGACATGAGTACCTCCTACTCGAAGCACCCAAGGAACTCCCTACTCAAAGCCCTTACAAGAACTCCCTACTCGAAGCCCTTACAATGAGAACTCTCCCCCAAAAACTCTCAACTCTCAAAGCTCTCAACTCTGATCTAATCTGATGAATAGGTCTCAACTCTAATGAGTTATTTATAGGCTTCTCCAGATGACTAAGAGTCCTAGTAGAACTCTACTAGCTAAAATCACAAACTTATCGTAATAAGATTACATCACATTTAAAAGATTTACCCTATCTAGGAAAGATTATCCTTATCCACGAAGGCCTCCTCTATCTTCAGATGATTCTTCCACGTGATCTTTATCTCTTAAAGATGATGTTCATCCATAATGATCTTATCCGCCACGTCATCATGTGCCACATCATCCACAGTTGCCACGTCACTGCTAATGTATCTTCACCATAGCCTATTTGCATATAAGTCCATCAATGCATGTTCATGGACAAGTCCATCTTTCATGATCAAGCTCATACATGGTGTAGTCTCGTCGCTTCATGACTAAGTCACAACTCACAATCCGAGTTAGTATTTAACCTCACATATATTACAAACCTTCGACCTGCCTCGCCAAAGTTAGGTGTTTATGCACCTTGTTGCGTATGCATGCCTTCGCGCATCCTCGCGGGGTCTCTCATATGTTTTTGTGCCTTCTTGTGCACCCTCGGGTCTCACATAACTTAGTTTTCTAAATCCGCGCAACCTTGCATCCGAATCTCACATCTTGTCGAAGATTTTTGCCAATATGCACCAATGCGTGCCCACACATATCTACTCTCGCCTACTCTTGAGATCTTTGTTGATACTTCCCGCATCTCTCACCTACTTTGCAAGTTCCTTAGGTTTTGCTCACCAACTCGCAAGACTTCGCCTTACTCCCTCGTCAACACACCTTTCTCATGTCGACTTATGTTCCAAGCATTGGCTAAGACTCGCCAACATTCATACGATCCCGCAGTCCAGACTTAGGGGTCTAGCAAACTACCCTCACTAGAAGAATTCGACGCCCTCGTTGAAATAATCTATGGGCACTCCTCCACAACTAGTTCACTAGAAGACTCCTTCATTGACTGTCGAAGACTGGAGCAAGCCTTCTCTTCCAATGGCACCTTTTTCTCGCACCATCTCCTCTTTTTGTCGAGTTTGCTTTTGCATGACCGCTCCTCCACGAGGCCTATACAATTTATATAGGTGATGTTGTTGATGGCCCCTTCTCCCAAGTCATCTTCATCACTCCCTCCTTTGTCCTTCGCAACTATGGAGTTCATCTGCTCCTCGCCCTTCTTCCTTTGTGGGCATTCTCGAGCAAAATGTGACCCCTGATAGATGAAGCATACAACCAGTCCCTTCAATTGCTTCTTCTTATGTTGAGAAGATTCTCCCACCTTCTCTTTGTCTTTCTCCTTGCCATCCTGGTTTCCACCATTTTTCTTACCCTCTCCATAGGTTAGAATTGGTGGTGGTAATTGGAAATCCACTAAGGCATCTGCCGTTGTTATTATGCTAAGGAGGTCCTTCACGTTCTACCTCCGAAGCTCCATTTATGCCCAACCTTGCAAGCCGCTAATGAAGTTGAACAACTTGTCCTCCTCCTACATGTTCCGCATGTCTAACATCACCGATGTGAACTTCCTCAAATACTCCCTCACCGAGCCGTCTTGCTTCAAACCCTTTAAAGCTTCCCTCGCGAGCCAAGAAGTGTTGTTGGGTAGGAACTGATCCGTTAGCTCCTTATTCATCTTCTCCCAAGTGTCAATGGGAGGTCTACCGGCACTGATGTCATTAAAGGTTCTAGGTCTCCACCATAACTTCGCATCACCCACCAGGTACATCGTTGTGATTGACACCTTCTTCGAGTCCGCCACCTTTACTGCTGCAAAGTATTACTTCATATCTCGTAGAAAATTTTCGAGCTCCTTGGCACTCTATTTGCCATCAAAAACTTTTGGCTCTCGCACCTTAACTATAGTGCTTTCCACTCAGATACCCATCTCGTGCCTCGACATCACACGTTTGAGCACCAACAGATCATAGCTCATCTCCTCACGAGCCTTTAGCTATTCTTTGAGCGCTCTCATAGTAGCTCGAAGCTTCCTTCCAAGACTGCTATAAGTTCCAACAAAGGAACTACTCCCTCACACATATAAAGAACACAAGTGTAACAGAGTAAAGAAAGCAACAAAAGATTTTTAAATTTAGCCGAAGCTACTCTTTCATTAACTCCCAACAAAATGTTAACAAAAGACACGAGTACCTCCTACTCGAAGCACCCAAGGAACTCCTCACTCGAAGCCCTTATAAGAACTCCCTACTCGAAGCCCTTACAATGAGAACTCTCCCCTAAAAGCCCTCAACTCTAAAAGATCTCAACTCTAATCTAATCTGATGAATAGGTCTCAATTCTAATGAGCTATTTATAGGCTCCTTTAGATGACTCAGAGTCCTAGTAGAACTCTACTAGCTAAGATCACAATCTTATCCTATCTTATAAGATTACATCATATTTAAAAGATTTACCCTATCTAGGAAATAATCTGTGGGCACTCCTTCACGAGTGGTTTACTCGAAGACTCCTTCATCGACTATCGAAGACTAGAGCAAGCCTTCTCTTCCAATGGCACCTTTTTCTCGCACCATCTTCTCTTTCGATCGAGTTTGCTTTTGTATGGCCACTCCTCCATGAGGCCTATACAATTTATATAGGCGATGTTATTGATGGCCCCTTCTCGCAAGTCATCTTCATCGCTCCCGCCTTTGTCCTTCACGATTATGGAGTTCATCTGCTCCTCGCTCTTTTTCCTTTGCGAGCATTCTCGAGCAAAATGCAGCTTTTGATAGATGAAGCATGCAACCGGTCCCTTCGATTACTTCTTCTTATGTTAAGAAGATTCTCCCACCTTCTCTTTGCCTTTATCCTTGCCATCCCGATTTTCACCATTTTTCTTACCCTCTCCATAGGTTAGAATTGGTGGTGGCAACTGGAAATCCACTAAGGTACCTGCCGCTGCTATTGTGCTAGGGAGGTCCTTCACGTTCTGCCTCCGAAGCTCCATTTGTGCCCAAACTTGCAAGCCGCTAATGAAGTTGAACTTGTTCTCCTCCGACATGTCCCGCACGTCCAATGTTGGCTCCTGAAAAAAAATTTTAATAAGCATGATTAGATTATTTTTGGGGTCTTTCTAGATTAATTTATGTTGGAATTAATTAGCATGTTAATGTGGGTAAGATAATATGGTACAGGTTAAGGGCTTTGAGCTATTAAAGTAGTGGGAGAGTGTAAGGCCAATTTTGGCAAGTCACTTAAGTTTAAAAACCATAAGGCATTAAAGGAAGGGCAAGGTGGACTTTTATCATTCATTAAGGGTAAAATGGAAAGAAAGAAGTGTAGTGTCCTTCCTTAAGAGGGGGAAAACGAAAATGGGAGAGAACGAAGTGAAATAACAAAACCAAAGAGAGGAAAAAGAGAGGTTTCGTTGGTTGAGAGGAAAGAAGAGAGTTGAGCTAGGGTTTCATCTTTTCTAAGACTTCTAGAGAGATTTTGGTGTTATGTAAGAAGGGGAAAAGGTAAAGGAAGATAAGAGCTTTCTTTTGAACCAAGCATTTTTTCATTTGGAGAAGATTTGAGGGAATCAAAAAGAACAAGAGGAGCAAAAGGGGAGGGATATTTGATCAAGCCATAATCAAGGACTTCAAGGTGGGTTTCACTTTTATAGTTAAGTAATAAGCCAATAAAAATTTTATGTCAAGAAATGATAGCAATTAATTTTGCAACTACCCCATTCATGTGCATTTAATGTTTTTAAATGCTACAAGAGTGTGTTACATGCTTACACATAATTTGTGTGATGATTATGAAAAGTTGTTTTTAAAATGATTCTTTAAAATGATGCATAATTATGAAACCCTACTTTTGGAAATAGTTTTTAAGGTATAACAAGCATGTGAAAAGCAAATTTTCAAGAGAATGTGCCATTTTGGGCATCAAGCTTACAAGATTTTGAAATCTATGTGTTATGTGGGTTTGTAGTAGTCCCTCAAGAACCCTCATGTGCACGTTGACCCAAGTATAGGTTTCTCCCGCCTGCCAGCTAGTGACACGAAGTTTCCTCAAGGACTCCCTCAAGAATTCACGACTACACCAGACTATTACATTGGAAATGTGTAGTGCGTCATGTTTTGGACTTACCCAAACTATTTTATCTGTTTATGTGTTCATGACAAGCTGATATGCGTGATGCATTCTTAATTTGCATACACATGAATTTCTGCATTGAAATGACTTACATATGTTTTTGCTTGTTACAAATTATAAGATTGTTACCCACAGGCTTTAAGCTCACCTCCCAATCTACTCCCACACATTCAGGTGATGAGCAGGATATCGAGTAGGTCAAAGGGCAAGACAACACTCCTAGTTTTGGTTATTTTGTATTTAGAACAAGTTTTGTAAAGCAAGGCTTTAGTTGCATTTTGAACAAATCATGGTTCATGTATCTTTTGTATTTTGAGATTTTGATGCATTATTGTATCTGCAGCTTGAAATGCCCATTAAAGTTTTGTAAAACTTTTATCTTTTGATGCAAATGGGATATGTTTGCATTTTTGCCCATGACTCTCTCTCAAGTTTGTACGTTGCATTTTTTTAGCTTTCATAAGGAAAAAATTTGTGTTCTGACTTTGGGGGAAAATATGGATTAATTTAGGTTGATTTAGGCAAATGTGTCTTCTAGAAAGTTGTAGGTCTTTCTTTTATCTTTCCAACAATATATAGTATGAAATTTTTGGACTTCTAGGCTGAAAGTTATGGTCCTTATAAAGGAAGATATATCTTTTGTCTTTTCGCTTCTATGTTTTGCTTCTTCTGGGATGATGTCACATGGTCTGTGATGATATCATATCTTCTATGTTTTGCTTCTTCTGCTTTTTGCTTCTTCTATGTTTTGCTTCTTTTCTTTTTTTCTTCTTCTATGTTTTTGCTTCTTCTATGATGACGTCATATCTTCTATGTTTTGCTTCTTCTTCTTTTTGTTTCTTCTATATTTTGCTCCTTCTACTTTTTGCTTCTTCTATGTTTTTGCTTCTTCTGTGATGATGTCACATGGTCTGTGATGACATCATATCTTCTATGTTTTGCTTCTTCTGCTTTTTGGCTTCTTCTATGTTTTGCTTTTACTTTTTCGCCTTGCCTATCTTCTATTCCATTTTTGTCAGAAGATAGAATCTATCTTCGAGGTCTTCATAAAAGTTATAGATCTTGAAGTCGTCTTTCGAACCATATAGAAAAACCTTAATCCGATATCTATAAGGAAAGTTATAGCAATTTTCCTTATTCATCTGTCTTTTTCCATTAGTCTGCTTTTTCATTTGGTTTCGTCTATACCTATCTTCTACTCCATTTTTAACCCTTCAGAAGATAGAATCTAACCTTAAGGTCTTCTTCAAAGTTGTAGATCTCAAAGTTCTCTTTGAAATCATCCTAAGATGATCTTAACTTGAAATCCCTAATGACAATTATGTTAATTTTCCCAAGGTAGGTGCAATATGTTTTGGTGGGGGCACGTCATTCTTGCAGGATATGCGTTCAGATGTCACTTAGGACGTCGGGTTCGTGACTCACAAGGACGGGATATCCAACACTTATGGTATCAAAGCAACTAGGTTTAGGAGTATCCTAGGCCTTAGGTGGGTAGTCTAAGACATGAAATGAACATGCATTATTTTAAGAA
>JANVCQ010000006.1:22039499-22066845 GCA_025531925.1 Erythroxylum plowmanianum | reverse complement strand
TATAATCCCCAACCCCCCCCCCCCCCTCCCTGACTATTCTTCACTCTTATCTCATCTCTGTGCCACCTCCTCTTCTCCGTGCGTCGCCTGCCTCTTCTCTTCTCACTGTCGCGTCTAGTCGCCACTGTCGTCACGTCGCCGTCTCTACTCTGACCCTCACCTCCTTCGCTCATCCTCCCTTGGCATCAATTGAAGACGCTTCCTCCACGAGGACCCGAAGACACCACCGCCTTCTCCACTCGAAGTCACTGCACCGAAGCCACCAAAGACACGTCTAGACTCTGACCTATGACAAAACCCGAAGACCTGCCGAAGACCTGAAGTTGATTTTGTGATTTTTTCTAATTTTGAAATTTTCATACTTAATTAAAATTTTTGTTGTGTTGGATTGGATCATTGGAATGTTGGAATTAGGATGATGGTTTTGGTTGGATGATGCACAGTGTTGGAGTTGGAGTGTTGGACAGTGTTTTTTGTGTTGTGTGATCTAGGATTCTGGAATCTGGATACTAAATTGGTTGGGTTGGGTTGTGTTTGTGTATGAAATGAATTGGTTGGAGTTGGAATGTGATCTGAAATTTTGAATACTGAATTAAATTGGTTGTGTTTGTGTATCTAAATTCTGAAATAAATGTCATTTGTGTTGGTTCATGGTCATGGTTGTTCGGTTTGGATTGGTCCATAAGAAGTTGCAAATTATCATAGAAATGAATCTTTAAGTTTAAGCTATTTAAGGACATAAATTATAACATAATGAAACATGTTTACCTTGGAAGTTGACCAGAAAAAATTGCAATTTAAGGCACAAAATTAGAATATAATGAAAATCTTTTTTAAATCAACAAATTACTTGCATTGGTTCGGTACTTCAGTTGGCAATACAAAAGGGCTATTGTTAAGAGTTAAGATCCTTGGAATCAAATTGAAAATTTTGTAACTATTAATTTGAAAATTATGATACCATAAATAACATATATATATTTTTTGTATTCTGACATGATTTTTATCAAATTAATTATTCGTTTTATAATAAAATGAAAATGTTGATGATGTATGCTTTGTAATTATACATCAACAATTTTTATCAAATTGTTGATGTATGTTTTGTGATTGTTGGAAATTGGAAAATGTTGAAAATTGATAAAAATGAAAATTGTTGATGTATGTTTTGTGATTGTTGGAAATTAATAAAAATGGAAATTGTTGATATATGCTTTGTGATTGTTGTAATTGGAATTTGTTGGAAATGAAAATTGTTGATATATGTAAGTATGTTTTATGATTATTGTAATTAGAATTTGTTGGAAATGAAAATTGTTGATGTATATTTTGTGAATATTGGAAATTAGAAATTGTTGGAAATTGATAAATATGAAAATTGTTGATATATGTTTTGTGATTGTTGGAAATTGGAACTTGTTGGAAATGAAAATTGTTGATGTATGTTTTGTGATAGTTGTAATTGAAATTTATTAGAAATTGATAAAAATAAAAATTGCTGATGTATGTTTTGTGATGTTGTAATTGGGATTTATTGAAAATGGAAATTATTGATGTATATAAGTATGTTTTGTGATTGTTGTAATTGGAATTTGTTAGGAATGGAAATTGTTTATGTTTGTTTTGTGGATGTTGAAAATTAGAAATTGTTGGAAATTAATAAAAATGAAAATTGTTAATGTATATTTTGTGATTGTTGAAAATTAGAACTTGTTGAAAATTGATAAAAATAGAAATTGTTGATGTATGCTTTGTGATTGTTGTAGTTAGAACTTGTTGGAAATGGAAAATGTTAATGTATATTTTGTGATAGTTGTAATTGGAATTTGTTGGAAATTGATAAAAATGGAAATTATTGATGTATGTTTTGTGATTGTTGTAATTGAAATTTGTTGAAAATGGAAATTGTTGATGTATGCTTTGTAATTGTTGGAAATTAGAACTTATTAGAAATTGACAAAAATTGAAATTGTTGATGTATGTTTTGTGATTATTGAAAACTGAAAATTGTTGGAAATTGATAAAAATGGAAATTGTTAATGTATGTTTTGTGATTGTTGTAATTGTAATTTGTTGGAAATGAAAATTGTTGATGTATGTTTTGTGAATGATGGAAATTGGAAATTGTTGGAAATAGAAATTGTAAATGTATATTTTGTGATTGTTGGAAATTGAAAATTGGAAATTGTTGGAAATTGATAAAAATGGAAATTGTTGATGTATGTTAATGTTTTGTGATTGTTGGAAATGAAAAATTGTTGTGAATTGTGATCTATGAAATTGCACTGTATGTAATGTAATAATATAAAATGAGTTATATTATATAAGATGAATATGCATATTGTGTACTGAAATTATGTGTTATTTATTTTTATGTATACAGATAAATGGAAGAAAGTTCAAATACTCCCAATCAACCCACTTCAGGAAGATACAGTGATCCAGTTTGGGCTCCTGCTGGTACGGTTCCTGGTATGAAGAACCATACAATTTACTTGTTTTGTAACAAGCATTTGAAAGGTGGAGAAATCACCTGATTAAAAATGCATTTAATTTGGGTTAAAGGAGATTTGGAAGCGTGTAAAAAAGTAAGTCATAATGTGAAGTGGCAGATGAAAACATTGCTTAGTGAACATCAATTTGAGAGAGATAGAAGGGAAAGATTGAATTTTGAAATTGGTAGTAGAAGTTTTTTTATGGAAATGTTGAAGGTGGAAGTGGTAGTGGTAGTGATGGTACTAGTAATGTTCCATCTCAGAATCATGAAGAATCTGATGTGAGGAAGAGAAGAAGGCATGTGGCTAGTTTCTTTACGCCACGAACAACTCCTAGAGCCCAACTTCAATTCGTAGTGCAATGCAATCAAGAGATACGGCACACAATGTTGATATGACAGTAGCTAGATGGTGGTATGATACAGGTTCGTCATTCAATGCTTCTTAGTCTTATTATTATCAACCTATGATGGATGCAATAGCCTCTTATGGTCTAGGATACAAAAGGTCATCGATTGATAACTTAAGAGGTAAATTTTTAAGTTGTGCTGTTTCTGAAATTAGAAATTATTTGGCTGAAAGAAGAGTGAATTGGGGTACTTATGGATGTTTAATTATGTGTGATTATTGGACAAATAGGAGACAAGAGCCTATTATAAATTTTTTGGTTTATTTTTCAAATGACTATGTTTTTGAAATCTATTGATGCATCTGGTCTTATTAGAAATACTGAGACTTTGTTTGAGATATTTGATGAAGTTGTGAATGAAGTAGGATTGGATAACATTGTTCAGTTTATTACTGACAATGATTCCGCTTATAAAGCGGCAGGAAAAAGGTTTTTTTTTGGACTCCTTGTGTTGCACATTATATTGACTTAATGCTGGAGAATATAAGAGATCCTAGGTACTTTCCTATTATTGATGAGACTATGTAAAAGGCTAAAAATGTTACAAAATTTATTTATAATCGTGCATGGGTTTTGAATTTGATGAGAAGGGAATTTACCAATGATAGAAATTTATGTCGCTCTACTGTGATAAGATTTGCAACAAATTTCTTATCACTTCAGTCTTTTATTTCGATAAAGAAGAAGTTAAGGCAAATGTTTACAAGTGATAAATGAGTTGCATCTCAGCATGCTAGGCCTGATGCTGGAGTAGAGGTTTGTAATATTATACTACAAGATAGAGAATTTTGGTCGCAATGTCAATTTGTTATCCGAGTTTATGAGCCTTTGGTGAAGGTACTTCACTTGGCTGATAGTGAAGAAAAGCCAACAATGGGTTATATTTTTGATGTCATGGAAAGAGTGACAGAAGTAATCAAGGCTAATCTGAAAAATAAGCCTTCTTTATACACATCATATCTCTCAATCATTAATGAAAAAAGGGAAATACAACTTTCTTCTCCATTGTTTGCAGTTGGAGCATTCTTGAATCCTAGTGTGTATTTTAGACTGGATCTTACAAAGCAAGCTGAAGTTAATAGATGAATGCTTTTAACAATTACAACAATTGTTAGACTTGATGCGATGCAAGATCTTTTAAGCTCACAAATGGAGCTTTACAAGTTATCTTATGTGAATTTTGGAATGCCGATTGCTATTTGACAAAGAGGAAAACTTTCTCCAGGTATTAGTTATTTCCTATTTCTTATTTGTTAAAAATTAATTATCACTTTATTTTGTTTATAACACTACTTTTATTATCTTATAACTTGTAATTTCTTGATGGGATCAATTCGGAAATGGTGTTCTAGAATTGAAAAGGTTTGCAATTCGAATTTTAAGTCAATGTGTGAGTGCAACATACTGTGAACGAAATTGGAGCA
The DNA here is from genome assembly GCA_025531925.1 of Erythroxylum plowmanianum. Taxonomy (NCBI): domain Eukaryota; kingdom Viridiplantae; phylum Streptophyta; class Magnoliopsida; order Malpighiales; family Erythroxylaceae; genus Erythroxylum; species Erythroxylum plowmanianum. The sequence continues at coordinate 22,062,517 of JANVCQ010000006.1, read as the reverse complement.
CATTTGAATTTATCCACTCAAAGAAAAGAAATAGATTGGAGCATAAGAAGTTGAATGACTTGGTTTTTATTTGTTACAATTTAAAGCTTCGGGAAAGGTATGGTATTTTCATTATTATCATTATTAATTTTGGTATAATTTCTTATAATTTTCGAATAATTAAATTCAATTGTTTACTAGGAGTCTTAATAACACAAGTAGTTCAAATGATCCAATTGCCATTGATAATATTGATCTTTTGACGGATTGGATTTCTGAAGAACCCAATTTGATTGATATGAATGATTTGGATTTGGAAGATAATATTGGATGGGAAAGCATTGACACGTCATGCGGTGCATTAATTTGAATGATAATGATGATGAAACTCCTCTCAATGATGAAGTTTTGTATCAAATGATCAATGAGGTCAATGCAGTTATTGTGGATATCCTCCTATTGATGATTGAATTCCAGGTTTTTGTTTTTCCTCTTCTTTTAATTTTACTTGTATTTGATGGTATGTTAAATTCTATATATGTAATGTTTTTATTTCAGGTTTAACTTTTACTTGATTGTTTCTTCGTTATCAACTCTTTTTATAAATTTTTAAAGGATATTTATTAGATGTTTTGAATTTTTTGATGTAATATTATTTACTAAAATGATGAAATTATATTATTGTAATATTTTAAATATTTTGTATTATTCTTAAATTTATATTTGTATGATGATGATTGTCTTTGTTTATATTAATTATGGTTATTATTTATGTGAAATATTTAAAAATTATTGTTATTTATATTAATTGTCATTATTATTTATTACTATAATTTTTGAAAACATGATTGATGTAAACAGTAAACTAGTAAAGTATACAACTGTATAATATACCAATGAACTATTTTACAAATTTTAGAAATTTTAGGAACTTATAAATTTAAAAAAGCACCCAAAACAGTATCCAATGCTGACCGATATTAGTACAATATCGTACTAAAACTCAATCTAGTACCGAATCCAATACGATATTTATAACTTTGATCCTAACGCTCAGGGGAGATATGCCGCCACGGTACCACTCCAAGCTTGCAGTGAATATAGAATTTTCTTTTTTTCATTTCTAACATAATTTTTAGACAGCAAAACAAATCCACTTGCTTTACATCACTGACACGAGGCTTATCCCGATATTGCCAAAATAATCTCGTCTTGACCTAAATAGTAAATACTGATTCCGAACCCAAAATGGCAATTGGTAACTTTGGTAAATTCTCTCCAACATCCTATAACAACCCAAAATATGTACTAATATGAAAATATTCATTGTTCTATATAAATCAAGTGATAAAAAAGATTATGCACAATCAGAAATTGAGTTTATTGCAATGAAAATGGGTTCCAAGATACAGTAACTCCCAAAAAGCATATAAAATTTGCGGTTGTTATCGAGAAAGAAACAAATTAATAGCTACTTCTAACTAGACAAACTAGTATACAAGAATCTGCTTTCCTAATCTTCAAGTAAAAACAAGCGGGCTAAAAGACCTAAAACTCCCTATGTTGGAAAAATTACAGTTGCGACTTATAACAGCAGAATACCAAGGTTTCTCATCTTTGTAATTGATCCGGTGTGTGGTTGCTCGTAGTTGATGATGATGTCGTCCTACCACTCAGTAATCCATTATCTGCAGGCGGACTCGATCCCCATCTCGCCTCTGATTCTGTGGGCTCCATTACTTTAACAGACCCATCCGTTAATCCAATAGCAAATTGGTTAGATTCCAATGGATGTGAAGCAACCACAAGCGGATATACAGATTGGCTTCTGCAAAACAATAAGCCCATGAGCAACTGTGAAAATATTACGTAACATCAGTAATATCTTGGAACTTTGGAGGAACTCGCCTACAAAGAAATTCGCATCGAGGTTGAAAATGTTAATGCATGATAAGGAAGTCAAGATGTACCAAAACTTGTAATAGCTTCGAAATTCTCCATATGAAATGGGTATGAAACAAAAGATTGGACACGTAACAGTAAGATCACATACCCATTCAAGGCCGACTGTGACAAATATGCTGATGAAGCAATGCGACATCTTAATCTCAGGCTATCACCATCAAACACTGCGATGCTACCATCACAAAATGTAGCATAAACTAACTGGCTGTTGCAAGAGTATGCCGCATAAGATATAGGTGCAGGCAATGAATCTTGTGGTAACCACTGAAACAGACAAGCCACGACATTGTCACTAACATATATAAAAAGAAAAACTGTCTAAATGACCATTAGCCTGTACCTGCCTAACACGCTCCATCTTCGAAGCATCATATATTGCCAACTGGGTTTCGTGAACTACCAGCATTCTAATTTGATCAGCATGGAACTGCACTCGAGTATCACCAGTAGGTGCCTTGCCTACTGGAACTTGAATTGTAACTGATTTCCTTTTCTCCCATGTATCAATGCTCCAGACACAAAGCTACATAAATAGTTAGAAATCAGCATTACAATAAGATCAGTAATATTTCATTTACACGGTTCATTTCTGTATCAGTGCAAGACCTTTGGGAGAGGATAATTTGTACCAGGATGACTGAAACAGATCAGATATTAAGATCAAACATATCATGTGCCTTCTACTTACTTGTGCATCAGCAGCTGCTGAAACCAAAATATTAAGATTGGTTGAAAAAGCTAAACCAGTTACTCGCTTCTGATGACCCTTCAATTTTGATTTAACCTAAAGTAGCAAACAAAAAAATTAGGACCAGCTGAGCGGGACAAATACTAAGAACGATCAACTCAATAACAACTTGGAAAGAACAATCACCTCGTCGACTCTAACATTGTATATGTGGATGGTCGAATCCTCCATTCCGATGGCTATAATATTATTGTCCTGCGGGTGGAATGCTAGGAAGGTTGAAGCTGGGGGAGGAGACATGAATGTTGTCATTACCTGCAGACCAAGCAATACATTCAAGATAAGCTATACATCATGAACACTGAAAGATAAGAGACGCATCATCGAACAAAAAAAAAGGAAGCAAAGATGTACTGTGCAGGTCAACCTTAAATGTCATCATGTTAAACAACGAAACCTTTCCACCTGAAGCTGACATTACATACGAATCATTCTTAGAGAGTGCTATACAAGGTACTGCTTCTTCAAGGTTGACACCTGACACATCATTAGACATAAGAAGACCACTGTTGGGTTGCCAATGCTGTGGAACAACACTGGCAGTGGCCTTTGAAACAGCCAACATGAGTTAATATATTCAATAGTTCAACAAAACTAAAGACATAATAAGATGAAGAGAAAATTCAGAGAGCAAGCAAACATTCAAGAATTAAGTGGAGGAAAGATAGGATAATAACAAACCAGGCTCTAAACCAGTGACTACCTTTCCAGACGGATTTTGCTCATTACGAACCCATTTCCATAACTTCTGTATCCCATTCGACCCCAAAGCCAAAATTCCAACACCAGAATTTGTATATAGAAGTCGAACAACCTGCATGAGAAAAATCAAAAGGTTCAAACATTTTGCAGTAGAAAATCAAGCAGTAATTGCAGAATTATGTTCCAGTTGCACACACCTTGGTAGAAGTATCAGTGCTTTCTGGCAAGGTAACTAACCGACATTCACCAGGATCCACAATTTCAGCCAACTGCCAGGGTTTTGATTTATCAATTACATCATCCACAGTTCTGGGCTTTTCCATACTTCTATTTACGGCATCGACTCCATTCTTAAATAAGATCCAAAAGTATAGGAATCAAGCAATTTTCAGTTAACATACCAAGATCACTAAACTGTGCTAGCTTACCAAACATAGTAGGAACAAGAACATGCAAAAGGAATAAACTCTTCCAAGTACAGTTGGTTATGCTAATCGGAATACTAAGTTCACTCTATACAGCCATAAAGATTCTAGAAAAAAAATTGAACACAAGCCTTCATATATACGTTATCAAGATCCCCTACGAACAAAAAAAAAAAAGGGTCGAACTTCTGCCCACTTCCATAGAACAATATCATGGCAACGTTGACCTAAGAGGTATCATATTGGATCCTTGGGAACCATCACAAGTACGGCCAGCCTCTATTTGAACCAGAATGTCATGTCATCTACCAGAGCCTAGAAGAAGGAGAGACATGCAGATAGCTGACTAGCTTGAATGAAAGATAGGCAGAAGACCAGACAGATTTTAAACAAGGAGAAACAAGTGACACAAATTCCATTAACAACCTTGAACAAGAAATTGAGAACTTGTGACCCCTCAATACATGAAATGGCAAACAAGTTAACTGCAAAATGCAGTATCTCTTAAAAACTAGAGCGTATATATTACATACGAAAGTAGATCTCAGATTTTGACATACAAGAATTGGCGCAGGCCTGACAGGAGAGCTCATTTCCACTTTACAGTTGACTGGACTGATAGTTGTGACACCAGAAGCAGAAACCTGATCGACGAAGAGAAGGACAACATTATATCTCAGAATCCAGATATTTTAAAAGAAACATGAAATGAGCTCAACATATATATACTAACCTTAACAGCAGGAGCTTCAATAGGAGATTTAAATGCTTCATAAGCAGGAGTTTCCATTGTTCTCAATGATCTCATGCCAGCAGCATTTGCAAGTATCTTGAACCCAATGTCAGCAGTAACAGCCAGAAGATTCCCTTCCTTGTTGAATCTCAAGCGAGGAAGACTCTGAAGCAATTGATATGATTAGGTACAGATGATGCAAAAGAGCTTAATGTCTATAAAAGAAATAAAAGAGAAAAAATTAGTCAACCACAAACCTTAATTTGGTGGGATGAAAGATGGAAAATTGAGCTGACAGCAAAGACAATAAGGCTAAATTTAAAATTATATTTGGAATCCTTATCAGATAGGCAGTAGTAGTAAATTAATATACTATTCTAGTTTTAGATATGTTACCCTAGTTTTAGATATGTTATCGTAGTTGTTTAGCACTAGTACAACTTTTATCTGAATAGGATTTAAATTTGTTAAGAACCCTTCCTTACTAGAATAAGGTTCTAAGAACTTCTATATAAATGTCTACACTCAACCCTTTAATAACAAGATATCCTGTATTTTTTCATATCTTAGAAGGGGTGATGATTTCTTCTAAGAGTGATTCTTAAACCTTATGAATAATTCCTAGTTTTCTACCTTCCCTTGTTTGTGTCCTCACTAAATTCCAACAACCATGTTGAGAATACCTGCATGTGAGTTTCCCACATCGAAGAAAGAGATGAAAGAAAACTAATATGTAAGCCTAGAGGGCTACTCCACCTATTGCCAACTAATTTTGCGATGGAACCTCACTTCTGCTTGTGTGTTGTCTAACTTTCCTCCTCGTGTGGGCTTATAGGCCCACTGCAAATCTAACATGGTATCAGAGCCAATGAAGATCTTGGCCCACTGTTTGCCCCAAAAGGGGGCCCATCATTTAAGCAACTGGAGAAGGATTTGAAGTCTGCATGGAGCAAGTGGCCCAGCAGTATTGTTTGCCCCAAAAAGGGACCTATTTGAAGTTCAACCCTGATGAGGATTGTTCACGTACCTCTCCAGATTATCCAAGTTAAAAAGGGACTCACATGCGAGGGGGAGTGTTGAGAATACCCACATGTGAGTGTCCCACGTCGAAGAAAGAGGGGAAAGAAAAGCCTAGTGGGTTACTTCACCTATTGCCAATTAGTTTTAGGATAAAACCTCACTTGGGCTTGTGTGTTGTCTAACTTTCCTCATTGTGTGGGCTTGTAGGGCCATTGCAAATCTAAGAAACCAAAACCGTAAATTCTAGCCATATCAAACCTAAATTCCAACTATATTAAACCCTAAAATCCTAGTCTAATTTTCAGCAATCAAACACTAAAAACCCAGCCATACCAAATCTGAAAGTTTAGCATTCCAAGATAAAATTCAGACCTGAAACTTAATATTTCAGCAGCGTAAAATAAGATATATCTCCTAATTTTGTGAATTTTAGCTAGTAGAGAATACTTCTATTTGTCTTGTATCAATTTGGTATCAAAGCTTTTGTTCACAATGGTGACATATAATGTAAGGCCACATAGAAGAATACTCAATGACTAAAAGCGAGATGAAATGGATTTGAGAATTATGAAAAAATTGGATATAAAAGATTCTCGATCACAAGGTGCTCTAAAAAACAACTTACATGTAACAACTCCTACAAGGAAGTGCGTTGGGTAATTTTTGGAGACTAGACAGCCTTGACATGCATTCCCTAAAAGTCAAAACTCCCACAAGAAAAAAGTATGGAAACCAACAACCTATGTTTGATGCTAAACATGGAGAAGTTGGTAGTAAGCAAGACGAAGGAACTGATACTGATCAACAACACAGAGTGCAAGGGAAAATCTTTGTCAAACAATCATATTTGGATTTTGACTCCTCGAATTTAAAAGGCACTAACTTAGAGTGAATGTTTATTATTGGTGGTGACATTATTTATACCTTCCCTTCAATTGATCAATTGGAATCTTCAAGCCTACATGTAGATGTTACTCAAATACTTGATGACATGGAGAGTTTGACTGTAGGAGATCAACAAAGCGTCAAAGATGAATGAAAATAGAATGAAGTGGATTCTCTAGGGAACCCTAAAGTTGAAACATCTGAACAAGTTGGAACACTTGAACAACAAGCTGAAACACCTAAACAACAAGATCAAACCCTTGAACAACAAATCAGAATACAAGAACAATAGATTGAAACAACAAGGCGGTGAGCTGAAAGAATAGGACAGCAAGCTAAAATAACAGAACAGGGAGATGAAAAGATTAACCAACAACTACTTCGTGTTCCAAAGCTTATTGGCTCTGGACTTAATAATATCCTTGGTATTTTTGATGAAGATTATGTTGCAGTGAGAGAGGAAGGACAAGTAGATTTGAATGAAGTTGCGACTTTGCAATAAGTGCACTTGCAAAGTCAAAATTAATGGATTTGACAACAAGAAGCAGCAATATGTATGTTCTTGATGTCTACGTTGTAGAGAAGCCATGTGGTTTTGTTATGAAACCATGTTCACACTACAAAACTATTCTTCTAGGAAGCTGTATGTTTCTATGGATTACTTTTAACAATCATCTCCAATCTTGATGTGAAGTTCATGAGTTATTTTTTGATAACCCTAGAGAAAACAATGAATACTAAGTTTCAATTTTCAAGTTCTTTCCTTCCCCAAATCGATGGATAAACAACGGTGGTGAATAGAAGTTTGGGAGACTTGTTAAGATATTTGGTTGGGGAAAATGCGAATAATTGGGACTTAATTCTTCCTAAGATAGAATTTACATACAACAGTCCTATAAAAAGATCAACAAGTAAAAGACCTTTTGAGATAGTTTTGAGAGTTCAACCAAGAAAGTCTAACGATCTGGTTCCTTTACCGCAAACAAAACAAGTTAGCATTGAAGCTAAAGATTTTGCACAACACATGAGGGATATCTTTAAAGATGTACGAAAAAAGATAACCAGCAACTTGACTTAAAACGAACATCCTAATTAACATTATCAATTGGTGGAATTCAATGAAGGGGATATAGTGATACCTAGGAGTTGTCTAAAGCATTTTTCAAAAGTAAGATATAAGAAACTTCATTCATGGAGAGTTGGACCTTATATAAGATCCTCAAAAACATAAGTGTCAATGTTTAAGAAATACCAATTGACATGAGAATTAGTCATGGCTTTAATATTTCAGGCTTAACTATTTATCATGGAAATGATGGTACACAATCTCCTACTCCAGCTATAGGAATTCCATTCACCCCTCATCTTCCAAAGGAGATAGAGGATGTTCTTGATGAATAATTTGTGGCCACAAGAGCTGAAGGATATCGATAGTTTCTTGTCAAGTGGAAAGAAAAATCAATTTCTAACAGTACTTGAATTTTAGAATCTGAATTTCAAAAGTTTGAGTCCAAACTTATATAATCAGTATTTGTCACATTCTAAATTGAGGATGACTTTAGACAAGCCGGGGAGAATTGATGAAAAATAGCTTAAAGTCTATAAAAGAAATAAAAGAGAAAAGTTAGTCAACCACAGGACTTAATTTGGTGGGATAAAGGATGGGAATGGAGTTTATAGCAAAGAAATAAAGGCTAAAATTTAGATTATGCTAAGAATCCTTACTAAATAAGTAGTAGTAAATAGTAATAAATTAAATATGATATTCTAATTTTAAATATATTATCCTAATTATTTAGAACTTATAGTATTTCTATTAGAATAGGATTTAAATTTGTTATGAACACTTTCTTACTCTTCTCTACAAATATGTGTACACTCAGCCTTTCAATAACAAGATATCTTTAACTTTTTCTACAAATTTGAGTTTTCATTTAGAAGGTATAAAGCTTTCTACTTAAAGTGTTTCTTAAGCTCTAGGAATGATTCCTAGTTTCCTACCCTCCCTTGTTTGTGTCCTCACTAAATTCCAACAACCAAAACCCTAATAAATTCTAGCCATATCAAACCTAAATTCCAGCCACATTAAACAATAAAATCTTAGACTATATTTCTAGCAACCAAACCATAAAAACACAGCTATACCTAATCTGAAATTTAAGCAGTTCAAGCTGAATCTAGACCTTAAAGTAAAGCATTCTGTGAAGGATTTGTGAACTTACTGGTAATCCACCCTCTGCTTCTATACTTGTCAGCACATTAACATTGTCCATATCCCAAAACTTTATCTGGCTATCTTCACCTGCAGCCAGAAAGTGATTTTGTGTTGTGTCAAATTGCACAACACCACCTGGTGATTTCTTTCTAAACCCAGAATATTCCCTCTTTATTGCTCCTTCACTTTCATTCCATTCAACTAGGAATGACTCCCCTTCTTTGCTTGTCCCACAAGAGAACAACCTGAAGAAAATAAATTTTAGAAAGTCAATCATAGACAACGGAAAATTCAATTGAATGATTCAATTGAAGAAATTGGATGAAATGGTATCAAAGAATTAAAAAAATGGACTTAGAAAAGGTATAAATGATTTAAGGTCCATTTTTAAATTCACTTATCATACCTACTACCATCAGCGCTGTAAAGCATTGTAGTGCACCAATGGCCTGGAGCATCATAGTCAACTCTAGATCCAATATTATCATATAGCCAAGCTTTAATTTTACCATCCACTGCAGTTGAAAATATGAACTGCAACCACCCCACAGCTAAGGTAGTTAACAACAATAAAAGCAGCAAGCAACCCAGATCTACAATGGCAAAACCAAAGTTCTGTTTGCTGTTCTAGTACTACTAGAGATTTATGAGAAAGCAAATTTCAAAAATAAATTATCACTCTATACATTAATACTCCAAACTCCAAAGCAATAAATTATTTGAAAAGATAAGGCATAGTTGCAACAGAACTTGCACTGTTAACAGACATATATAAGCAACAGGAAAATATTGGCTTTAACTCGCATTTCTTGTTTGTAGACTAAAAGGGGATGCATGACAAACAAAAAGGCCAATTTCTTAATTCTTGAAATACCTGGATCATCTCTTTGTGATGTGGACAGATAGAATAAACTGGTGCCTCATGACCCTCAAAATTAAACAGCCTCCTTCCATTTAAATCCCACACCTGTTCAGTTTCTTTCATTACAATATGTAGGAACAACTATGTCAATCTTGTATTTTGGTGTATATCTCCTACCTTTATTAGTTTGTCATCTCCACAAGTTACAATGCATAGTTGCTTGTTTGGGTGAGCAAAAGCCAAGTCATTAACACCACCAACATGGGCATCAATCTGTGATGAAAAAGCAAGTTAAATCAACATGAGGCTACATGTTTTATTACTTCAAACAACTAGCACAATATCAACACACCTCTAAATGTTGTCGCAAGTCATTTGATCCAGTATAAGCATACAAGTGAATCAGATGTTTACTAAATGCAGCCCCTGCAGTAAAACCAAAAAAAGAGATAAGATATTAAAGAGCACCTGTAACTGCCCATTTTTGAAACTTATTACATACCCACAAAATTTCCATCTGGACTCCAAGTAACACGGTTGACAGAAATTGGTGCATCCTTCACATGAGAAGCCTGCAAGAAATTCCAAGGGTAAATCTTGATACTTGGTCACTTGAAATCATCAATTATAGTAGAGGTATATAAATGACCCAAATATAGCCTTAGGTTTAACAGCCTAATGAATCACGCTGACAAGGTTCATACACTAAAATTACAAGGCCAAACAAGAATAGAAGAAATAAGTTCAAAGGGCATATGCATAGAATGATCGCCCACATAAAATTACCTGAAATTGTAGGGTGCAAGTTGTCATGTCCCAAACCTTGAAGGGCTTAGAAACTAACCTCTCTCGCATCCCAAGTTCCCATAATGTAACTTCACCATTGGCAGAACCAACTATTCAACAAATGATATACAGAACATAATCAACGGTCAAGGATGCTCAGAAGGTTTGACTGAAAGTATTGCACTGTGAACTTCAAAAAGTTATTCACCAAAAACAAACATTAATAAGAAGATTAAGACTATACCAAGAAGCAATGTGTGATGAGAAGGATGAAAATCCATGCTCATGACAGTTGAACCTTGATGCATGGTCAAGGAAACTGTCCTAGGCAGATCTTCCAGAGATCGAGAAGCTTGCTGTCGGGATGTTGGATAAGTAACCTGAAACAGGAAGGATCAAATCTAACTGTTTTCAGCAAAAACACTACAAATAAGCTATAAACACATTATAAATGGCATAAAGACAAGTTCCAGAATTAAATTAAGGGAACAGTAATTGAAAATAACCTCTTCAACAGATTGAGCAGGCCGTAGACGTTTCACCAGTTGCTCGTGATCTGGACTTTGAAAATCAGACATGTTTGGAGCAGTTGGTGGTGTTCTTGGTCGTTTTAGAACTGACACTAGAGAAATAAAATGCTATTAAGAAACCTCCACAACACAATTGACCACAAAAAAATAATTCATATTTCCTATAACAAAATAATCAACACCCCCAATTGTCAATCAAGAAAAATTAGACAACCAAACAGATAAGTAAAACAAAAGTTTTTTTCAATAGGTGGGTTCCAAAAATGTGCAGCAAGCAATAGCTCACCAACAGAACTAATTAGGAGTTTCGTACTACTAAGCTCACTAGCTACACAACCCCTTTGCTTAAATGTTGAGCAACATTCAGCATTACAACACAAACCTTGATTTTGTGGAACAGGAATGGATGATGCAGTAACAACAGCAGCTTGCACAGAGGAAGAAGCAGAAGCATTTGCCATCCAACCAGCTAATGCACCAGTATTGGCAGTTGCTGCAGTTGGTGGAAATGGCTGTACCGAATAAATGAAAAGCAAAACATGTAAAGTCAAACTGAAGTTCAGCAAATTAATATGGACTTGAGAAAAATGTGAAATAGATATCATACGCCATGACCCCCAAGAGATGTATAAGCAGCAGCTGGCTTTGCAACAGCAGCAACAGGAAGATTGACTGGAGCAGGAGCAAGAGGACCATTTGGAGTTGCACATGTATGATCAGTGAATAAAGTCTTGATGTCTGGGTTTGGCCTTGGGTTCTTACAAAGCTGGTGCTGCCAGTTCAAACTGTAAAGAAAAAATAGTCGGAAAAAAAAAACAGCAATCATCATTAAAGAAGTACAATATAATTGGATAAAACTAATGCATACAAGAATGTTAAAAATCAACATGTACACCCAATACTTTTAACATAATCAGAGAAAACATACAGAAAAATACAGAGGGATTTATAAAAGAGAGAGCATCCCAAGATCAATTAGTACACATACTATAGAAGAGGTAAAAATACAATTACCACTGCACTTAAAGAGGACACCACCAACAGCAGAGTTGCCAGGTGTGAATAAGTCATTAAATGAACCAAACAGGAATGATATTGTAAACAAAGACCCTTCTAAACAAAGACCCTGTGCAATGATAATAATAAAATAAATACTTCATTCATTAAAAAGACCAATTCATCCAATTAAGATAGAATAACTTCTGTATCTTCCTTGGTAAATATTATAAAACAATCTCAAAGAAAAAATATTATAAAACAAGTACACAGTACCAAAAAGAATTCAAACCAATGATGAAGACATCAACTCAAAATCATGGTTTATTGTTAATCAGTAAACATAAACATACCTTTGATTTATGAGAGTCCTCAATCTTGATGACTTCAGAACAGGAAATACAAGCTTATCACGAAAAAGAGGATTAGCTTCAATAAGCTTTTTCAACTCCACCAGCATTATGCTACGAGCAGTTTTAGTATCACCATACTTGGAAAGCTGTTCATTTTCCCTGTGCTCAAAACCAAAACACAAGTCATACGGTACTATTCATAAGATAAAAAAGTATCGTCAGAAGCAAGCAATATCATGATTATTCTCACTATCTAATGCACTTTTCTCCATTGCTTTTTCATCAAAAGGAAAGAATTTTATCAAATATGTAAAATAAATTATAATAGTTTATAAAACAAGAAGCTTTTCATATTGACATTTTTTGGAAGCTTTCCCAACCCCAATTCATGAAGATCTTCTGAATTAGGAATAGATTATCAATTAATGGATTTACTGACATGCCTCATAGTTTAACAGAAATTGAATTGATCAAAAACAGATTACCGTCTAAACGACAACTACCTGAAATTCCCAAGGGTTAAAAGTTGGGTGATCTCTTTGTACAATTCTTCATTAAATGTAGAAAAAACTTTCAAATCGCCGACTAAAATTTCAACAGCCTTGCCTTTGTCTTGTCTGAAATCAAATATAACCAACAAATAGAAACTTTTTTAAGTTAGATACAATAATTATATCTATCTACTGATACCAACGATATCAACTACATACCGGTCAAGTGCTTCAAGATACTTCTGCTTTCTGATTTCAAAGAATATTTTCATAGAGTATCTATTGTCATCAACTTTGGTGAAACCAGACAGGTACTTTTCGACTTCTTCCCACTCTCCAGCATGAACTTTCTCCTCAAAATACTTCATATTGAAGAAAAAACCTGATTCCTTCTCAAGCCTGTGGAAGAAATTCATTTTCATTTGAGCAATGTTTTCATCATGTTATTCCACATAACTAACAATAGCAAATTTCATTCTTGTAGTGCAAAATATTCAAGCGAGACAAAGAAAAAGGCCCTGCTCAGCACAACTCAACTCAACCACGTGGAAACTTTTAATAGTGTAACAAATCTGTTGAATAATTGAACTCTCCTCACATGCCACCATTAATGCGTCTTTAGCTACATTAATTAAAGGCCTCGCATTCATCAAAACTTAACACCACAAACATGCAAATGCTCCCATTCAAGATCTTTCTGAGACCCTGCAATCTAAACCAAATTATATCGAAGAGCATCAATACTCAAGCCCATAGCAATAAACTCAATAAAAACTGCGTATAAAGCTATTATGTGAGCAAGTAAGATTTCCACGCGTGAGAAACATTAACCACCTAAGACAGAGAACCCCCGTAACTTCCTATCCCCACTCAGAACTTCCCATTTCCCTAAATATCCCTTCACAATCTAAAGAAAAATACAACTCACGAAATTCTCATCGTGTACAATTTCAAGCTTTTTACACACAGCCGAAACCACCATCCAAATAAACCAACACGAGAAGTCTACTTCTACAAAATCGGAGTTCCTCTAAGGCTAATAAGTTTGAAGCTTAATCAGCTACACATAAAAAGAAGACTAAACAATCACATGCGAACAAACATACACGTCGACATATAAATGTAACTATAGACACAGTGCAAGAAGGTACAGAGGATTACTTATGAACAGACTCCTTGAATTTCTCTTCTTCAAGGAATTGAAGTATGAGGAACACCAATTCTCTGCTCAAAGACGACATCTCTACAGCTCTTCAATCCCAAACACCAACGATCCACAGCACCGAAAACCAAGCGCATACAGAGATTCCGATAACAAAAACCGTACAACCGCCACACACAATCAAGCTCAAATCAGCAGAGCTCAGCCCCCAATACGAGCTCAATTTGACCCAATCACAACCCAAACTGAGCTTGAGTTCTAGGGTTTCAGGGGCTGCGTTAAGGAGAGAGAAGAAGATAAAGAAGAGAGGGAAAGAGAGAGGAAGAAGAAGCGGAAGAGACTTGGTCTCGTTACCTTGGATGCGTTGTACAGGCCCTACAGAGGCCTTTCCTTTTCTACTGGTCCTATCAGTGAAAAGCAGTTTTGTTTATCTGATACGTACGCTTGCATGTACTACTGGCTATCAACTTATCATTGCGTGAGATGATAGGAAACGCCAAAGCGGTGGAGCGGATTCGAAACTCAAAATTCAAATGCAGTGAATATTCGCTACAGAAGTCCAGTCGGTCCCCTCCATTCGTTGGTACGGTCGCTTTCGCTTTTTGGATCTTTCAATATTTCGTGTCGTTTTAATATTTAATGCCATATCATTCTATCCCCTCTGTCTCACTGATGTTCTCGCGATACGTTTGGTTCCGGTCTAGACAGACCATATATAATAACAAACGAAGAAAGAAAAGGTACAATTATAATTATTTTATCATGAAATTATTCATAGTAATAAAGAATAATATAAACAAACAAATTATGTAATACATAATAGGGCCTTAGTTGCGCATATCTGTTGAACATGAAATGGAAATAAATGAAGAAATGAAGAAAATATCTAATTTCAATTTCATAAATTCAAACAAGCTTTTCTAGACCGAAACGAGCGCGAATTCATTGCAGCTTTCAAGGGAATTTCTCATTGGAACGTAGACAATGTCTTTCTACAGTTTTCTCAAAATATTAACTTATTAATGAGTCAGAGTAACTTTACATTCACTAATGACATAAGTAACTGCAAAGACAACCTCTATATATAACATCCATATCGGACTTTCCTACCACAACTCGATATGGATTCGATCCACACTGATTGGAATCTATTTTTCTCTTGGACTTCGTCCCATTAACTTAGATCATTTATTGAGATACTTTTATTATCTTTATCTAGATCAAATTTACGTAACTTAACCGATAAGTTATTGAAAAACTAAAATTGAATTTTAATGTTGTCCAACTTTATAGGAAATGTCAAAAATATCCAATATTCTCCCCCTTGGACAATAGTTAATTTCTTGATATGAATCAAGTTTTAAACAGTTTAAAAATTCGATTAAGTTTTGTTATGTTATTGTATTAGTCGCCTAAGTTTAAAAACAAAACATTTGATTCAAAGATAACAAAAAGTCCATCATTCTGTCCCACAAAGCTTTCGATACGAAAAGTATTAAATACATATGTTATGTGTGACATAGATCCAAAACAATCACACATATGAAATACATCACTAATATAAATGGCAAAATAGGGTGTGACAAACTAAGATGATACATGTATGATCTAAACTAAATTATCTTTGTTTGTAGTCTCGATTCCTCTAACCTTTATACTAAACTGCATGTACAAAACTGCATTAGAAAAATCATGTTTTCTCTCACCAAATGCTAAATACTATTGGAGAAAACTTGTTTTCTCTAACCAGATATTAAACTACATCAAAGAAAACTTTTATGTTCTCAAACCTAATGCAAAGCTACATTAGAGAATCTTTATGAGATTAATAACTTATATCTCCCTATGTCATAATAAAATTCATGGATTATATAAAAATGTATGCATTTAAATGACATAGGCTCAAGGTCATTCTGTATATTTGCCCAATGACTTTTAAAATGCTTAAGATCAATACAAATCTTAAAACTTTCACATGTATTATGAGTATTTATGATATCAAAATGTATAAATGTACAAATATACATGGAGCAAACATAATGATCCCCTAACCAGTAGTGTCTAAGAACTTCAAAAAACTCATACTGTATACTTATCTTCCAAACACAGGTGAGCGAAGTCCTTTAGTTAAAGGATCAACTAACATTTCCTCAATCCTCAAATGCTCCGCCTTAACGTCAACTTTTTTGTATCAACTTCTTTTTGGTCAAATATTTGACCTCCAAATGCTAAGTCCCTCTAACATTTCCTCAATCCTTAAATACTCCGCCTTAATGTCACCTTTTTTGTATCAACTTCTTTTTGGTCAAATATTTGACCTCCAAATGCTAAGTCCCTGTGATATTCTTTGTTGTTACTAAAAAACATAGCAGCAAGATTATTACAGTTCAACTAAATGGGTCTAGCCACTAAATCAACCACAGACAACTTAGAAATTAAGTTTCTAAGTCAAATCACCTGTGAAACAGTCCCATAGCATGCACTCTACATGTCAAGGAAATCACTCGTGTCTACTTAACCCTCTTCTAAGATATTATATCATCTGTAAACATAAAAATATAACCTTAAGTGGACTTTCAATCATCCGGACACATAGCTAAAATTTAAATATGGATTCCCTACAAGATTTAGACTGTTAACTTTTCTACATGCCAACATATAATCCTCATTTCCCTTTGAGTATTTCAACACTCGCTTAACTGCATTCCAATGGCCTATACCTGGATTAATTAGATATTGACCAAATAGTCTAATAGTAAATACAATGGCCTATTACTTACCCGAGTATACATCAGGCTATCAACCATACCAGTTTCAAGAACATTCCTCATGGCCTCTCTCTTTACTTCATTCTTTGGATACTATGCCAAAGAGAATCTCTCACTATGAGAGATAGGTTTTACGACAGGTTTACAATCAATCGTACTAAATCTTTGTAGCATATACTCAATATATACACTCTGTGAAAGGCCTAATGACTGTTGAGACCTATCCCGTTAAATCTGCATACCTAAGATGATAGATGCTTCAATAAGGTCCTTCATATTGAAATACATGGTCAAAAGTTTCTTAACCTCATGCAATATGGTCAAGTTATTCAACGTGAGCAATATATCATCCATATACAATAATAGGAAGATAATTTTACTCCCCCTGACTTTATGATACAAGCATTTTTAACATTATTTTCCATAAAGTCAAAGAGGTCAAAACCTGATTAAATATAAGGTACCACTTTCGGAGGTTTGATGTAAACCATATATTGATTTGCTTAACATAAAAACCATGTCATTTCCATTTGGATCATGAAATCCTTCAAGTTGCACCATATAGACCTCTTTACAAAGGTCTTTATTTAGGAGAGCGGTTTTGACAAGCCTCTAATGTAACTCTATATCACCATAAGCTTCCATTGCCATTATCACTCAAAATGTATTCTTTAAGGATACTGGAGAGAAGATAACTTAAAGTCAAGCCTTTCTCTTTGAGTGAACCCTCTGGCAACTGAGTGAACCCTTTAGCAACTGAGTGAGCCTGTAAACTTTATCCTGAAATCCTTTAGGTCTTGAAGCTCATTGATAGAGATACAAACATAAGATATAGAATATACTACTGAGAGTGCATGCATTATGTTTGATGTAAAGTATCCAATTACGTGATTGGATTCTTCAATTTGGGGTGACATTATGACTGATATGAGGAGACATACCCCTGCCTCTAGATGAGTCAGGTAAAAATTTCGAGGACGAAATTCTTTTAAAAGGGGAAGAAATGTTGGCCCCTGAATTTTTTTCTTGATGAATAAAGATAATTTAAATTAATTATGAGGTCTTTATGAAATTATTTTTGTGGAGTTAATTATTATGTTAATGTTAGTAAGATTTTATGACATAGGTTAATTGAATTAAAGTGTTAAGGTAGTAAGAATGTTCAAGGGCATTTTTGGTAAGTCACTTAAGGATAAAGAACATAAGGCATATAAGGAAGGGTAAAATGGACATTGCACACTCATTAAGGGTAGGATTAGAAGATGAAAATGTGGTCTTATATTTAAGAGAAGGAGAAAACGTGAATTGATGGAGAAGAATGAAAATAGAAGAGAGAAAGAAGAGAGTTTCGGTGGTTGAGAGAAAGGAAGAGAGTTGAGCTAGGGTTCATTTTTTTTAAGCTTTCTAGAGAGATTTTGAGGTTGTTCAAGAAGAGAAAAAGGTAGAGGAAGAGAAGAGTTTTCATAAGAGCCAAGAAACTCTTCATTTGGTAAAGATTCAAGGAAAGGTCTTACTTAATCTTTTAGACTTTTGGAAGGGTTTTAGTTTTATGAAGCTTAGGAAAAGCATGAGTTTAAGTTTTCTAGAATTGATTTTAGTGAATGTGTCATGGGGGTCCTCAAATTAGAATTCCTATTGAATTGAGAATTTTGTCAATGTTAAGGGAATCAAGAGAGGCAAGATGAACAAGAGGAGAGGCATTTTTGAGCAAGTCTTTAAGAAAAGGAATTCAAGGTGAGTCTCATGTTTATAATTGAGTAAATAAGCCATAAATGTTTTTTTTTAGGGGAAGTTTTATAAAACGGTGTTTCGTCCAACCATGCTATATGGGGCAGAGTATTGGCCTACCAAATATAGGCATATAAGACAGTTGTTGGTAGCAAAAATGCGTATACTTAGGTGGATGTGTGGCATTACCAGGAGAGATAAGGTCTGGAACTAAGTGGTAAGAGATAGACTACGGGTAGCCAACTTTGCTGACAAGTTGAGAGAGACTAGGCTTAGGTGGTATGGGCATGTGCGGAGGAGGCCCTCATATGCTCCTGTATGAACCTGTGAGGGAATAACACTTAGTGAATATAAGAGGAGGAGAGGGAGGCCTGACAAGAACTGGCGGGAAGTGATCAAGAAGGATATGTCAGAGTTAGCCCTTAATGAGGTAGTCAGTAGAAATAGAAAAGTTTGACGCGATCGAATTAGAGTAAAGGATTAACCGTCTAGTTACTCAAGATCAGTACAACAATTACTAAGAGATACCGTGTCACGTGTGAAGATTGCTCGGCAGGTGCTGGAGGGACAGTAAGGGGCAATTCTGACAGGGTCTCTAAGGGAGGTCTCCTTACTTATTGCGTGACAAGGAGGGATGGACTTTGTAGCCTATTAAGTTCTCGCAGATTTGGCTTCCTTCAGTATTCCCCTTGATTATTATTATTATTATTATTTTTAATGAATTGTTTCTGTAACTTGCATCATTCTTATATTGTCTCATTTGTATATGGATCCACCAAAAATAACCTCTCTACTATATAGAGGTAAGGCTGTATACTGTCGGACCTCCCCAGACCCTGCTTTATTGTGAGATTTCGGACTGGATGATGATGATGATGATGAACTACTTTATAAATGTGCAATTATTGTTCTTTAAATGCTTTGAGAAAGTGCTACGTGTTTTGTATATGAATTTTGTGGATGAATTAGGAAATGAAAAAATAAAAATGTTTTTGAAAGGATATTAAGTTTATGAAATCATGTTTCGAAAATGTGTCATTTTAGGCAACAAGTTTACAAGTTATGAAATACATGTTATGTAGGTTTGGTTTGGTCCATTCTATATGTCAAGTGCACTTCAACTAAATGTTTCTCCCGCCTGCACGCTAGTGACATGGAGCTCCTTTACGGACTCCCTCATGCTTACGACTACACAAAACCACCATGTGGGATTGTGATAGTTCGTTCTGTTCACGACTACACAGGACCATTATATGGGAATGGATTAGTTTGTTTTATTTATGGACCACCCAAACCATTCTAATGTGCTTATGTGTTTATAATTTGTGACAAGTTTGAAGTATTCATGATTCATGATGTTTATGAATTGCTTGATAAGTTGTGAATTTGGGAAATATGTGTTACATGAATTTCAATGTGAATTTTACAATGGACATAAATATTTCAAGTGTTTTTGCTTGTTTCTCATTATATACTTATTTCCCAAGAGCTTTCAATCTCACCCCTATTCCTTTCCATATTCAGGTGATGAGAAAGAGATCTAGTGATCAAGAGTCAAGGCATCACTCCAAAGTTGCATCTTTTTGTGTTTTATGTTAGTTTATGAGAATACCAGGCTTTAATCGCATTTCAAGTATTATTTGATCAAGTATCTTTTGTATTTTGAAACATTGATGTATTGTAGCTTGAAATGCCCATTAAAGTTTTGTAAAACGCTTATCTTTTGATGTTAGTGAAATATGAATTGTGTATGGATGATGTTGAGTTAAAATTAGGTATACTTGAAGAAGTTATCAACTTGAGATGATAAATTTTGAACATGAATTGTTGATATATGTATATAAGCGAGATGTTATGGAAAAAGAAAGATAGGATTTTTGTGAATGATGAGAATTAGTTGTAAGTGATGAGTTAAATGAGTAGAGATTAGAGAGTTTAATAAAGTAAAGTTAGTAGTTAAATGGTTATGCTCATGACTTTCTAAGTTGTACATTGAAATTTCAAGTTTTTCATAAGGGAAAAATTTGTGTTCGGACTTCAAGGGTAAAATTGGATTGATCTAGATTGAATTAGACAAAGTTGTCATCATTGTAGCTTATCTTTCTAGCTTTACAACGATATATAATATGAAATTTTTGGACATCGGAGTTGAAAGTTATGATCATTTAAAGTAGTGATGTTGCATAAGATGTATATGTGAGACAGCTTCAGTCGCAATCACACCAAGCACTCTTGCGATCGCACCAAGAGCTCTTGCGATTGTACCTTTCTATTTGCAATTGCACCTGTCTTCATCGTGAGGGCGCCTTCATCCTTGCGATCGCACCTTTGTTCTTTACGATCGCACCCGAAGGTTTTTTAACTCTGAACATGTTTGACTCTTTTGACCATAACTTTGTCATCCGACCTCCAATTGAGGTGATTTTTAAACCAATAGATTACTAACACATTCCTGTATCTCTAAAAATAAATTGATAGCCTTTGGTGTTGATTTAAAAAATATGGATGGAAAGAAAGTGAGGGAATCGGTTGGAAGAGCATGAATTAATTATTTTACTAAACATACCTCAGTGTTTTAATCATCTCTTGATATATAGAGCTCCGAATGAGATTATTCTTACTTCAAAATCAAATAGAGTCATAGAGCTACAAATTATCTGAAGAAATCAAATTTTAATTTAGTCTCTAAGACTTTCAATTTCTCAGTGGAAGTTGAGTATATTGTATTGTTTCAGTATAACAATAGTCCAAAAATGATTGGGGTATAACTTTCAAATTTCTAAACCAAATTGAACGATTTTGGTATCATTAGAAAGATCAGACAATGGGGAACATTGATTTGAAGAAGTCAATTTGTATTTTGGTGACTGACTGGTGTGAGCACGCCACTCTTGTGGGATGCATGTTGAGATGTAACGTAGGACGTCAGGCATGTGTCTTGTAAGGGTGAAAACAGGGCCCAACATTTATAGTATCGGAGAATGAAGATGAACTGATGATGGTTAAGGAGATTAAATTGAAATAACCCTACAGAAAAATATGCTCACGTTTTATGATTCTAGAGTTGGGCTTCAAAAATGGGGTCCAATATGTTTGGTATCAGAGCTACTCCAGGTTTAAGTCCAAGTTTAGTATCTTACATGGGTATTTTTGGAAATATTTATCAAGTTACATGCACTCTTGACTGACATATCTTAGCATGTAGTAGCAACTGATCCTTAATCTGAGTCACATGTGTATGAGTTACACGCATAAGTAATTGTTAAGAGTTTGAGTTGATAGAATTAGTGAGAAGAATGATACTATTTCATAATGTGAGAAAAATGAAAGTTTGTGCATAATTAGAAATGAGAAATAGTATATGGGTAAATATGATAGATAATGATTCAACGTGTTTGTATTAGTGGATGTATTATTAAATACGACACCAATATTTTACTGTAATGTTATGTCCTCGAATGTGATAAAGAAGTGAATGTATTATCATGGATTGTTTGAGGAAAATAGGGAGACAAGTAGAAATGATGAGATTAAAGTGTACAAGCAAAATGTAATGAAAACAGAAATTGTTATGATCTTAAGAAGATATTAGGGGAATTGAGACCAT
Source organism: Erythroxylum plowmanianum (assembly GCA_025531925.1). NCBI lineage: Eukaryota > Viridiplantae > Streptophyta > Magnoliopsida > Malpighiales > Erythroxylaceae > Erythroxylum > Erythroxylum plowmanianum. Next base: position 22,040,562 of record JANVCQ010000006.1, on the reverse strand, counting down.
AATTTCATAATGATTATGCATCAATAGTTCTGAATTGATTGAGGATATGCATATGGAAGATGAAAAAAATGATGACAATAGAAAAATGAATGAATTTGGTGGATCAACACCAAAGGTATAGAATACAGTGAGATAGACATAAAAGTCAAGTATATTGACACTATAGAGATGTGAACTATGAAGCAAATGATGAAATGTTTCTAAGAGTATCATGTTCCCAAGGTGTGCTTAGATTGAGTGCAAGATGTGCTTAGGTTAGGATAAAGAAGCAACTAAGCTTGAATTGAATTGGTCCATATAAAGTTATTAAGAATCGGACCATTGATTTATGAGTTAGTATTACTAACAAAGACATCTCAGATTCATAATGTGTGATATGTTAATATATTAAGAAATATCGATATGATTTGATATTGGTGTTATTGATGCAAGAAGTGAAAATTTGTGAGTAATCTGAGATACATATATATACTGAGGAATTAGTTAAGAAAGTGAACGACTAAATGAGTGATTGAAAGACCGAGTGAATTTATTGACTATAGTCAATTGGAAGAAATTATTCGAGTGAAGAAGTTACTCAAGAGACTAAGGAAAACATAAGACAACATTACCTCCATTTGTTTGATTACTCAGGTAAGAATTTTGAGGACGAAATTCTTTAAGGGGAGAATTGTTAGACCCCAAACTTTTCTTGGAAGTTGGAACTATTGTATGTGAAATGTTGAAAGTTAAAAGTTGGAAAATGTAGTTGAAATATGTTTGTTGAGTATGTTTTAGTGTTTTAGCCATAACTTTTTCTCTTGTTATCCAAATGAGATGATTTTTAATTTGGAGTAAAATAGAGACATAGGCTACAAATTTTTTTATGAAATCGAGTATCAATTCAGTCTTTAAGAAAGCCAATTTTTGGATGGAAGTTGAGTATAGAATATTGTTTTAGTATAAGAATAGTTCGGAAATGTTTGGGATATAACTTTCAGGTTTCCAAACCAAATTGAATAATTTTGGTGTTATTAGAAACTTAAGACAATGAGGAACATTTTTCTAGAAGGAAGTATTATCA
>JANVCQ010000006.1:21934043-21973242 GCA_025531925.1 Erythroxylum plowmanianum | reverse complement strand
TCTAGGTTTCCAACGCGACGCTTTTTCCTAAGAGTATATTATCGGATGTCGGTACTTGTGTTTCAGTTCGAATGCTTTGTTCGATTTGTATTCGATTCGATTTGGTTTCGATGTGCTTCCGCTTGTATTTTGCTTCCGCCTTGTGTTTTTCGTTCGTTTCGTTTCGTTTCCGTTCTTGCTTTTCGGTTGGAATCCGATTTTCGGATCGGGTCCCAACAGATTCGATGGACCTCAACAATGACGATGATGACTGTAGGGGGCAGTGGCGTCTTCAAGCAGTGTGGAGGAAGGTTGAAGATGAACTGATGAAGATGGCGAGACTATGACAGAGGAGGAGAAGCGAGGGAGGACGAGGCTGAGGCGGTGACATCACGACGGCGAGACATCGACGGCGAGAATGAGAGAGAGAGACGGTGAGAGTGAGTGAGGCGCGCGAGAGAGAGATAAGAGGTAAGGATCACAGTCGAGGGGGGTCGGTTTTTAGGGTTAGAATTTTGAAAATTTGCAAATTGGTCCCTGTAGTTTTTTCTTTTTACAGAGCCGTCTGAAATTATCTGATATTATCAGTACCGACTGGTACTGACCGAAAATAGCCGGTATTGATCGATATTGTTGTCCGATATCTACAACACATGTATCGATACTATTTTTTAGTCGATACGGTACGTACCGATTGGTACCATCTGGTACGGTACGGTATTCACATCATTAGTTGCTACTACTTAATGATTAAAAAGCAAGTATTTCTAAAGTTCTTTACTGTTCAATGGATAAAAAACAAGAAATTCTTTGAACTAAAGTAAATACTAGCAAGATGCTTTATTTATGTTTGTTTGAACTTAAATCATCCCTTTTCTCTTAGAGTACCTAAAGGGAGTCTCTAATCGCTAGTAGTTAAAGGATCATTAAGATGTATTTAATGAATTACCAAGTGTAATCTTATCCTTCCAATTAGATCTTTGAGCAAGATACTCATTTGTATATTTTGGTTGAGGAAAAGCCTTTGATTTTGCCCATTCTATATGTTATATACTATATAACTTAATGAGATTTTGAATACCAAGATATCTCCTAAGTTTGTAGTTTTTTACATTTTGAATAATGTTCTGCTAGTTTCCCTAAGCAACAATGAGATTGCAAAGTTGTAAGATGTTTTCCCAAAAGATATTTTGAGTAGCAACAGTTAAATAATAGGTTATCCAATGTTTCATTTTCATATTTACACAATATACAAAGCCTTTTAATGTTGAGGTATCTGGTTTTCCTTTTTAGGGTGGTTAACCTTACTTTAATTGTAAGGCACGAAATGAATGATGTTTAAGGATGAGCATGATTAAACCACAATGGTATATACTAAAGCACTTTTGAAGCATAAGACCTTAAAAAGGATCTACATAGTGAATTCATATGCATACCTATTATAGTTTTGCTCAAGGGTATAGGGACTTCCTTGTTGGGAATAAGAGTCATTCTCAGAATATGTTCAATCACTGAGGATCTTGAAATTAATTTTAGGTGATTATGACTACTTCTAAAAATACCTCTTTGACAGTACATTGTAGGGGATGATATTCCTCAATGAGTGTAATTATGCTATTATATCTGGAGTGCCATTTTAGCACTAATTATTATATTAGAAAAATGTATAAGCCTTATCTACAAACTTGTTTTTAACTTATAATCTTATCTTTTCTTTTAGCTTAAGGATATGAACCATAGTCTATAAATAGATTTTTTCTGCTAAATGTTCCACAAGATATCATTCTTCAAGTAATATGTACGTATTCTTTTAATCTATAGAGTTTGTTTATTATTTAGAATTCTCTAAAGTCATTTAATCACGAGTATTTTTTATGTTTCTCAAAGGCATTATCCCCAACCCTCCTTTGGGGATAAAGACCAATTTTTGGCAAGCAATCAGATCAAATTTTAGTTAGATACTTAAATTGTACTCTTAAGCCTGATGAAGTTGAAGGAATGAAAATAATATGTACCTCAGAGGAATTTATGAGGAAAAAAATTGGACAAAGCTCTAGTAACATGTGCCTTAACAAGTCCTTAGTTACCTTTGCCCAATTTGGTCCCTTGATGTGTTCTTATCAGTTGACTATTAAGATAGAGAGAGTGACAACCATCAACCACATAAAGGCTCCTTAGTGGTTTTACAATTTTTTATTACAGGTAGATGGCTTCCATATAGTTTTTAGGAAAGGCTTTAATAAATCTTTTACAAGTAGTAAAGCTTTTTAGCTTGTGTCTAAGCTCAGAGTAATGAAAGAGGGAATCAAAGCTCTAAGACAAAGGCTTACCTTGATACTGCAACGTAGCTGAGATCAAATAAGGAATTTCTCATCTTTAGCCAATCTTAACTCCATAAGAATCCTAATAATGCTAGAGTTAAGATTTAGGAGGAGCAGGCCCTCAAGAATCATGCTCAAAACCTAACACACCATAAGTCTTCCTATAGGCAAAAGCCCACAATCCAATGGGTTAAAGACAGTGAAAAGTGTATTATTTTTTTTCTTCAACTCCCTACTTGCTCATATGAACTCCAATAGAATTAATGTTCTCATCAATGCTGAAAGCAGCCTATCTAGGGAATAAATAGACATGAAGAACATGTCCTTTAACTTTTATAAAAGGCTACTGACACTTCTTCTCACTGTAACTCCTCAATTTAGGGACCGAAAGAATTTATAGATTCTATAACGGATGAAGAATCTTACTCTTTATTAACCAAACAAGTCACCCTATATAAAGTTAAGATGGTGGTGTATAGTTTTAAATCAAACAAGGCAGTTAGCCTCGATGGATTTAATGTACCATTCTTTACCCCTCTTGCTTACAGGATTTTCATCCCATCTTATGTTGCAACCTAGTTTACAAAGTCATTGCAATGATCATAGCTTTAAGATTGAAGAATTCCCTTGAACCACAAAATAGTTCTTGCCAGGGTGCCTTTATTATTCTAAAATATCTAGAATTTGTGACTTTGCACAGGCTATGAGACTTACACAGGCACAGACACGATCGTATATCTTTAATTTATTTCAAAACTTGTCTTATCCTGCGTTTTTTATCTGAATTCTTTTCCTTTTGATCCATAAAGACAGTTATGACCTATAAATATACTTGGAGCAAATTAAGTATCAAATGTATAATAAATCTGCAAAATATCAAGCAATATACATCAAATATGATTATATAAATATAGCCAAATATGCATATATTAACAAGCAAGTCAGAGATGGAAAAGGGAAAAAGCAAGGGTAATAATAAAAAGCTTTTTAAAACACCATTTTGGAAAAAGGAAATGATAACATAAAGAGACCAATGGAAGGGCAACCATTAGAAAGAACTCCTGAAGGGGTAGAGCAATGAAGAGAAGGATGATATAGGAACAAGGGGAATAAGGAAGATGAAAATTCCATAATTGACGCAAGAGAAAGGTGAGACAAGGCTGAAAGATCACTAACAAAAGGCAATTTGAAAAGCACGAAACTTAACCTGAGGAATACAAAGGAGACAAAAGAGAATAAAAGAGGAAGCCACTAATCATTAGCTGAAGATTCTTTAATTTGATCCATGATGAAGTGGCTTTGTAAAGGAGGAGAAAATGAGAAAGCTAGAAAGAGACGAGAGCATGGCTTTTTTTCGGTGTGTTGATTAGTTCATAATTCTGATTCATGTTTTCTTATATTTCTTATTTCTTATCCATATCACATCATATTTCTATTTTTTTTTACTCTACATAAATTAAAGTTGAGCCCAAATAAAATTAAAGCTAAATAAAAAGTTATTAGATTGTTTATAATTTGATTTCAAGGACAGATCTAAATATGAAGAGACCAATTGCTATTTGGAATTTTTCTTCCTGAATTTGTAGTTTACTCTTACAAATATATTTTAGGAATTCAAGACTTAATTGACAGAATTAACTAATGGAATGTGGGACATTTCATGTAAAATTATAAATTAAGAAAAAAGTATGATAAAATGTTATTTTATCACACACGTATATAGTTGATATAAAATTTGAATCCTTCAAGCAATTCCAAGAATTTTATACTAAAATTATTAACAAATATCTAATCTTATCATATTATAAGAATAAAATCTAAATAATGTAATTTGTACTAAATTATTATAGATATTAATAAAAATAAATAAAAAATTATACAAAAAATCTATAGTTTAATTTAAGATCTTAACAAAAATAATTTTCTAAACAAATAAAAATAATAATTATATATTTTAAGCAGTGAGTTTAAGTTATACATTTATATAATATTAGTGATAAAAATAAAAACACTAAACAAAAATTCAAAAGCCATTATTTACGTAATACTATAAAAGTTCTCAACAAGTTTGGTTCACACATCTAAATCACGCCCTTATTTTTTGGTGTACAGGTTGTGAATTCAAATCTATACAACCTCCAAATTTCTTTCGTTAAAATTGACTCCAACACCGTGACCAAACCCAGTGATGGAATGTTTGGACCCGAATGAAAATGCGGCCCTCATTGTAATCCCAATCGTAAAACGGCTTTATTCTCGCTTTTAACAATTCCGTAAACAAAAATCCCTACTTCGGCAGCCACTCCTAAAACAAACACAGCCCAAGGGAAATCGATCTCTCTTTCAGGTAATGCTACGAATTTGTGTTGTCTGTTTCCAGTAACATCTATTCGTTTGTAACTGTTATCATATTCTTTTCCTCTCCGAACTCATTCTTCATTTGTTTTAAGCAGCTTAACGTTTTTAATTTGTGGTGGGGGCATGGCGACGTTTGCTAAACCAGAGAACGCTCTGAAGAGGGCTGAAGGTGAGTTTGCATCTGAGATTTTAGTTCTTGTTTTTCCACGTTTACTGATTGTATTTTTATGTTAACCATGAAGCTGGATCTGCCCTTTTGGTTATTTAACTCAAGATGCCCTTCTTTTCTCATTTTTTGCGTTCATTTGTTGGGATAATTGAGAAACCTTGGTTGATTATTTGTTAACAGCTGGATAATGTCATTGGACAACTTTTTTGCTTATGTACATTCTTATTTACTGTTTTTGATTCGTGCAATTTGGATGTATTGCTTTATGACCTGTGGTTGCAGAGCTTATTAATGTTGGGCAGAAACTTGATGCCCTGCAAGCTCTTCATGATCTCATTACCTCAAAGAGGTACCGGGCATGGCAAAAGACGCTGGAGAGGATTATGTTTAAGTATGTTGAGCTATGTGTTGACATGAGGAAAGGTAGGTTTGCCAAAGACGGGCTGATACAATACCGTATTGTGTGTCAACAAGTTAATGTTAGTTCCTTGGAGGAGGTCATCAAGCATTTCATGCAGCTTTCCACCGAGAAAGCTGAGCAGGCACGTAGTCAGGCACTAGCCCTGGAAGAAGCTCTTGATGTTGATGATCTTGAAGCGGATAAAAGACCAGAGGATCTGATGCTTAGTTATGTCAGTGGAGAAAAGGGTAAAGATAGGTCTGATCGTGAACTTGTAACTCCTTGGTTCAAGTTTTTGTGGGAGACATATAGAACTGTGCTTGAAATATTGCGGAACAACTCAAAGTTAGAAGCACTATATGCGGTAACACTTCAATGACATTCCCTTCATGATTTAGATAATTCTTTCAGGCCATTATATATCCTGTTCCAGTACTATAACCATCTACTTTGCATTGTGCAAATTGAGCACTCTTAGTGCATGATAGCAGAAGTGGAGATTGACTGAACACATGTTATCAACAGATGACAGCACATCGAGCCTTTCAATTCTGCAAACAGTACAAACGAACAACAGAATTCCGGAGATTGTGTGAGATAATTAGGAATCACCTAGCAAATCTCAACAAATATAGAGACCAAAGGGACAGACCTGATCTGTCATCCCCAGAAAGCTTGCAGCTGTATCTTGATACACGATTTGAGCAGCTGAAAATTGCTACTGAGCTTGAACTTTGGCAGGTATGTGGAATGACACTTTTTGTATGTGCAGACTAGTTATATGTCTAGGTTTCTGACCAAAATTGACTATTGATTACCATAATTGGTTCAAGTTATTGCCTTTTGACTTCCCTGATTCTTGTATGCAGGAAGCTTTTCGGTCCATTGAAGATATTCATGGTTTAATGTGTATGGTTAAGAAAACTCCTAAGCCATCCTTGATGGTTGTTTATTATGCCAAGTTAACAGAAGTTTTCTGGATTTCCTCAAGTCATCTTTATCATGCATATGCATGGATGAAGCTCTTTACGCTTCAGAAAAGCTTCAATAAGAACTTGAGCCAAAAAGATTTGCAGTTGATAGCCTCATCTGTTGTTTTGGCTGCACTAGCTGTGGCACCCTATGACCATAAACGTGGTGCATCCCACCTGGAACTTGAAAATGAGAAAGAACGCAATTTGAGAATCGCTAATCTCATTGATTTCAATTTAGACCCTAAACCTGAGAATAGGGAACTGGTATATGATTCTTACAAATCATATTTGCCTTTTTTATGTTTTTCATATTTTCATTCATTTACTGTATACTCAATGATTGGTTTCTCATTCTGGTGATATTATCTGCAGCTTTCAAGGTCATCCCTCTTGTCTGAATTGGTAAGTCCAAATTTGTTGTTATTGCACATCCATCTGTAGATAAGTCATATGTTCAGATGCACAGACGGCACATATATGAGTGCAAAAACATTCTCACCCATCGAAAACTTGTTACTGTTTGATTAATTTAATAGTGAAGATGGTTCAGATTTAAAATAAGTATCTCAAGGTCCAACATAATTTGGAGTGACATTGCTTCCTTTTGATTGACTTCCTTATAACAAGGATATCTGCAGTGTGGTCTGCTTTCACAATTTGTAGTGTCAAATGTGGATATCTGATTTATTTGTTGTGAATTATCTAACTTTTAGGTTTCCAAAGGTGTAATGAGCTGTGCAACTCAGGAGGTTAAAGATCTCTATCATCTTTTGGAGCATGAGTTTCTCCCACTTGATCTGTCGGCAAAGGTAGAGCCCTTGTTGTCAAAAATTTCAAAACTTGGAGGAAAACTTTCTTCAGCTTCTTCTGTGCCTGAAGTCCAACTTTCACAATATGTTCCTGCTATTGAAAAGCTTGCAACCCTGAGGTTGCTTCAACAGGTTAATGATTGGTCCTGGTATTTCTTCTCTGCTTGCTTTCTTGTTGATGCAACTGTATTCCTTCTTTTTAATCATATTTTTTCATTGCTTTTCTAGGTCTCTCATGTCTATCAAACAATGACTATTGGGCGCTTATCTCAGATGATCCCATTTTTTGACTTTTCTATGGTGGAGAAAATCTCTGTTGATGCTGTGAGACATAGTTTTTTGGCTATGAAAGTTGACCACATGAAGAACATCATAGGGTTTGGTAATTTGGTATGCTACATTAATTATACACAACAGTTTGATGCATGGGTCCCCCCTCTCATACTATTCCTCTTCCCTATTGCTGGTATGATGATGACACAGTTGCCTCACAGCTCACATACGTGAACATTTCTTTTTGTGATTGATTATGTCCTAAGATGTTTTTCTTATTGATTCTGTTTCTGTAAACATGTATGCAAACTTTTCTAGTGTTGCTTAGATAAATGCATTATAGTGGTTTAGGAACCTGCACTGTAGTGAATAAAGACAAAGGTTTGAACCCTGTTTTGATGGCTTTCATTGCACTGTAGGATCTTGAATCTGATGATCTACGAGATCAGTTGACTAATCTTGCCGAGTCCCTTAACAAAGCAAGGTTTATGGTATATCCTCGAGCACAAAAATCATCAAAACTAGGCGACATTTTACCTAGTCTTGGGGAGATTGTTGAGAATGAACACAAGAGGCTTCTAGCTCGAAAATCAATCATTGAAAAGAGAAAAGAAGAACAAGAGCGCCAACTTTTGGAAAAGGTATACTGCTTGAATACCAATTTGAACTTTTCAATATTCCCATTGTGATCTCCTTAATTGAAATTTTGGGGTTTGCTAAGGAACGAGAGGAAGAATCCAGAAGGCTGAAGCTGCAAAAGATAACAGAAGAGGCAGAGCAGAAGAGACTTGCTGCTGAATATGAGCAACGGAAGAACCAAAGGATTTTGCGGGAGATAGAGGAGAGGGAGCTTGAAGAAGCTCGGGCTCTACTTGAGGAAGCTGAGAAACATAGTAAAAGGAAGGGAAAGAAACCGATTTTAGGAGTGAGTTAAAGCTAGAGGTAGTTTGTTTTTTTACACTCAAGCATACAATTGTCCTTACTCTGGTATTTCCATTGATTTACAGGAGAAAGTAACAAAGCAAACTTTAATGGAAAGGGCTTTGAGTGAGCAGCTGAGGGAGAGACAGGAAATGGAGAAAAAATTGCAGAAACTGGCAAGAACGATGGATTATCTGGAAAGGGCAAAAAGAGAAGAGGAAGCTTCATTAATTGAAGCTGCTTATCAACGAAGATTGGTGGAAGAGAAACTGCTACATGAACGTGAGCAACAGGTACTTCTCAAGTTATTATATATGTGTAGCATTTAGCAATATACATGTAAAATTTAGGTTATTAGTTACCAAGTAACTGTGTTTTGTTAGTGTTGAGTTGAGACTCTTTTTAGATGTTTTGCACTTTTAACATACTTCAACCAAAAATGCAGCAAGATGTTGAACAGAGCAGACAACGCCATGAAGGTGACCTCAAGGAGAAACGAAGATTGTCTCGGATGTTGAAGAATAAGGTAGTGTTCACCTAGATCTTTCACTCACAAAATTAGTCAATGTGTATGTGTTCAATGCTCACTTTGTGCACGGCTGAAAATTAAACCCATCTATGAGGGCTACTTTACATCTCTCATCTTGTTGGTTTCTCTTTGACATTTTAAATGAACTTGATTTTCCTTTTGTCTTACAGGAAGAATTCCAGGTTAAAGTGATTAAAAGTCGTGAAGCTGAATTTGACCGGCGAAGTGAAGAGAGGGAGCAGAGAATCAACCAAAAGATTCATGCTAGGAAGCTAGAGAGAGAGGCTCAGAGAAAGAAGATATTCTATGTGATGCATGAGGAAGAAAGACTTAAGAAGCTTCGTGAAGAGGAAGAAGCTAGGAAGCGAGAAGGTGATTACAGTTTGCACCTATTGTCTTGGGTCTTCAGCCATTTGATTTGTGTTGCTGTGTCTGTTCACCCCCAATTAATTCTTTATCAGTTTGTTACGCTGCTAGTATATTTTTTTTCTCTTCATTTGGCTTTATCTAATTTTATACATCACATACATAAGATGCCTGGTTGAACTAACAAATGCTCTTGTGAATTCTATCTACCTATGCTTTTATCACATTTATATTCGGAAACATGCAGAGGCTGAGTCTCGAAGGAGAGAGGAGGCTGAACGCCAGGCAAAATTGGATGAGATTGCTGAGAAGCAGAGACAGAGAGAGCGGGAACTCGAGGAAAAAGAAAGGCTGAGGAGAGAAGGTCTCTTAGGGAGATCAACTGATGGGCTTTCTAGGCCTTCTGAGCTCCCTGCTGGATCCCGGCCGGAACCTGTGGGTGTTGCTGCAACTGGTACACCTACCCCTGGCAAATATGTACTGCCTAAATACCGAAGAGCAGAAAGCTCAGGGCAGGCCCCTGCAGATTCTGATCGTTGGGGCGTAGGGAGCAGGCAGGGTCCTCATGATTCAGATTCTTGGAGCCGTAGTGGCCCCAAGCAGTTTTCAGATTCTTGGAGCCGTGCTGGGCCCAGACAAGCCACTGGAGATTACAGTGGGGGCTCAAGGTCCACTTGGTCCTCATCTAGGCCTCGTGAACGCTGAATGACCATGAAATTGAGGCCAATACAATTCTGGCATTTCTATTTCTATTTCATGCATGTTCAAACTGATGGCCTTTGCAGTGGACTGGTTAAATTTTGTGGCGAACCTTGAGCTAAAATAATTATATTGCAATTTTGAGAACTTAAAAAAGACCAATAGTGGTATGCTTGTCCTGCTACTTTCGGCAAAACCCTAAATGTAATGAACTTGGAAAATTTTCCTAACTCTTTTGTTGTAGTTAAATGTTTTCTAACAATATTTAATGTGCAACATTGAAGAAATCTTTTGGTACCGGCCATTATATAATTTCATTTTTGTAGTTTTAAGTTTATTTTGATCACTTTTAGTGGGGCAAAATTGGGTATCACATGTTCAGATTTGTTATGTTGGGTCGTGGCTATAGAAAGAAATCTATACTGATTTAAAAATTTTAAGTGACAATTGAACATTTTGTCCAGTTGACAGTGACCTACTTAATAATGGTTTACAGCCCTTAAAGTTAAAGAACATGAGATGTCAAACGTTCATCTGTCTTCTATTCTTGAGATTCAATTCTAATTTGTTTGATATAGGATTATATAATATTCTTTAAGTCACAATGTTGCTTCAATATAATTTTTGATCGTCAAGGTGCAATTTTGTCAGAAGTATTAGTTTAATGCAACGTTTAACCATCAAGATGCAACTTTTCAGTTATAAGTATTCCTTTGTTGCAATTTTAAGCCATTTGTATACAACTTTTCAGTCACAAATATTTGTTTGACACTATTCAGAAGTAACTTTTTAGTCGCATGTAATTTCTATTCAAGTGCAACTTTTTAGTCTCTATTTTCATGTAACTTACATTATCTAGATGCAACTTTTTAACTCATTTTTTTTAGGTTTATATTCAAATTTATATTAAGAAATATTTTGTCAAAGTCAAAACTTTTAAAAGACTCTCAACAAACATATAATTTGGTATTTTGTTTGATCGCAAGAACAGGAAACAAATGTTAGTCTATTGTCATTAATGTTTATAATATTGAAGTCTTAATTGAAATGATTTGACTTTGAGTTTGATATTATCTTAAATACTCTCACTTATTAAATATCACAACAAAATGCTTTTTTATCAACAAAAAATTAAGAGAAAATGAATAAAACTATATTTTTTTTAACTCTTAAAAAATGTGCTTGGAGATTTAGTTCCTCGTGCTTAAGAAATTGATGATCTTTTTTAGTAGATGACTAGTTTGACGCGTGCCAAATACACTAAAACTAAATACTATAGGTAAAAGGGACATTTTTAACTCAAAAATTCTTATGAGTAAACAAAAACTAAAGTGGTGCAATGTGTGTTTCTTGTCTAGGTCTTATCAGAGTGAAAAAGTGTTGTCTGTGGAGGCTTGGATTGATGAGATTGAAGAGGATTTTAAGTTTTCACTTGAACAAAACAAAGGATGAGAGGAAGAATAACAAACACTAGGTTTTATCCATTTTCAAAAGCAATGTTTTACACAATTATAAACAAAAATATAATTCAACTATAATATCACTTTCTTTCCTTCTAAATGTTGTCATTTCTAAATTACCTTACAACCTCCCTTACAATTGTGCTTTGTTGTTTTTTTGTGTTTTATGACCTAAATATCATAACTTAGGCACCTTTTAAAACTTTTTTAGATGTTTCCCTTTACCACTACTCACCTCAAGTGAATCTCTATGGCTTACCTGAGTATACTTGACATTAGTTCCCCTTCTCTAACCTCATCTTCCTATCCACTCTTTGTTTGTTTACTCCTCCCTTTCTATTTCCCCTTCCTTCTTCCCCAAAAAACATTATACTCTCCCTACTTCTAGTTTTTACCATTCCCATCCTGATGCTTGGTGCACTCCCCTTGGCCCATCTCCCCATCCTTTCATCCTTCACATCTCTTAAATTCTTCATCTTTCAGCACTTAAGCTACCTACCTTCTCCTTGGTGCATTCGTAATATTACTTTCACTGATGCTCCCTACTGGAGTTGACCCCAGTGGCAAAGGGGTCTTTTCACTTCTCTTTAGTTCTCCAGCCTCTCTTGGTTACTATTTTTAGTAAATAACTTTCAAAGTTTTCACCTTCTAAATCTATAACCATTTTATTCAGAGATGATTGTCAAACCCTAAGAGCTAGATGAAGTGCTAAAGTCAATTAATCCACACAGTTCTCCTTGTCCAACTGGTTTTAATATGATGTTCTTTAACAAAACCTAGCATTTAACTAGGAGTATGGTTCATGAAGCTGTTCTAGGATTCTTCGATCATAAAAAATTGCTCAAGGAGATTAAAAGAAACTTCATAACTCTAATTTCAAAAGGAGGAAAGATGAAGCACTTCAGTGGCTATAGATCAATTGCTTATTCCAATTCCATATATAAAATCATCTCTAAGGTTATAGCTAATAGATTAAAGAGGGTTTTGGTCAAGTATATGGATGAAACACAAGAGGCATATATACCTAATAGATCAATGTGTGGCAATATTCTTTTGATGTAGAAGTTTATGAAATGTTACTCCAGAATAAGATGTTATAGAAAGTGCACTTGAAGATTAATTTAAGGAAAGCCCATGACAATGTTGAGTAGAAATTTCATATTAAAAATATGAAAGTATTGGCTTTTCCTGAAATATTTATTAAGTGGATTTCTCAATGCATCACCACTCCATATTTTAATATACTTACAAATGGGGAACCATCAACGAGTTTTAGAAGCAACAAAGGTGTAAGGTAAGGAGATCCTACATCTCCTTACCTATTCTATTTTGTTATAAAGGTTTTTTTAAGAACACTTAAGAGGGCAGTGAAGAGAACATAGCAGTTTAAATATCATTCTACGTATAAGAGGCTAAGTATAACAAATATGGTCTTGTACTATCTAGGGCAGAGAAAATATCTGTGGTAGCTTCAATAACTACAATCAAAATATTTTCTAGAATTTCTGGACTTAAAGTGAACACTAGAAAAAGATCTTGTTACATCTCTAACAAAGCTATGGATAAGAATCAACGATACCTTAAATTATAGGTTTTAACAAACATGACTTGCCATTTATATATCTAGGAGTTCCTATTGTTGCTTCTAAGCCAACTTATGAGGATTAAAAATTGCTAATTGATAAAATATAGGCTAGGATATTCGGTTGGAGTTTGAACTCTTTGTCCTTAGCTAGGAGAGCATAACTAATCTCTTTTGTACTCAATTCACTAACTATACATTTGGCAACTCACATGTATTTTTCCAAGGATGTTATTAAGACAATTGATGCTATTCTTAAAAAGTTTTTTTTAGTTTGAAAGCAAAACATATAAACACTAGAATCCTGTTAAATGATTATAAGTATGCTCTTTGAAAAAGCATGGTGGGTTGGATATGCTCCTTTAAAGATTTGTAATTTAGTTATGCTTACCAAAAATTTGTGAATGATCATTGAGAACAAGCAATCCCTATAGGTCAAGTGGATCAATACATCAAAGGGAAAAATATATGGAAAGTCAATATAACTAAAATTTTCATAATTACAACTAAAACAATCGTCAAACTCATAAGCAAAGTCAAATTATATGTGATCAAATTATTGGAAAATTGTATCAATATATCCTTTTGGTATCATAGAAGTTTAACTAATGGACTTTGTGAGGATATTGGTAAGCTCAACTCGATCAGAAATATCATTAGGGTTGATCAATCTATTACTTATTGTCTAGCATATAAAACTAAAATTTTATCAACGATTCGAGATTTTGGTTTGTATAATCAAATCAATAGTAATCAGCTCAAGGAAAACAAAGTAGATGTCAATTAGTGGAATTTGTTTAGAAATGGTAAATTCACCAATTTTACTTATAGAAAGTTCTTTCAGGAGTAGGGAAATATGGTAGCATGCATAGACTTATCTGGTGCAAGTATATGATACCTAGAGCTTCAATCACAATGTGGAGAGCAACCAAGAATAGGTTACTTACAGTTGATAGATTGAATAAATTTATGGCTATTCCAAATATATATGTTTTATGCAAGTATGAACAAGAAGGTATTACTCACTTATTCTTTAGATGTCATTTCACTCAGCCTTTATGGAAGGACATAACTCAAAGATGTTTGTTAAGAGATGCACCAGATGAGTGGTATTGTAGCTTGGTGTTTAACTTCAAACATACATGATAAATAAAACAATGGTGCCTTTTTATTGCTATGTCATATCTAAAACAAGTTGTATACGATGAAAGGAATATGAGAATATTCAAGGAAATTGATAAATAACTATCAAGGATACATAGTGAAACAATCAAAGCACTCATGTTACAATTTTTCACCGTTGAAGATTAAATGCAGATTAGCTCCATTCTTATGTCAACATGGGATTAATGATTAGCATGTACACTTATGTTTGATTCTTTTGATATCATTATAGTGATTTGTTAACCTAGTCGATTGACGGGGTCGTTTATGCTTGTAATAATTATTATTCCCTTTCATGGCTTAATTTAATTTACAATTCTTTAAATGTTGTTTCTATTTTTATTAAGTTTGAATGTTGAAATTTTATTTTTGGCATCCAAAATTTTAATCTTCATTTGGTAAAAAAGTAATTCTTTGTCATTGCAAATTTGTAAGTGGAAATTTAAGTTGCTTATTATGTATATCTTCTTTTCATAATTAGAATATAAAAAAAGTTAACAAAAATTATCTGCCTTTTCGTTGATTAACATTATATTTATATTTAAAAGTTCTCTTTTTATTATGAATATTAGAAACAATACATATTCTTGAACCTCTTATTTTTAATTCCTAATCACGAAGCTTAATAATAAAATCATTAAATAAAGTATATTACTAATTTAATAATACAACACAACATTTGAAATATTTTCAAATATTCGATCATGAAAGATAATTACTAACTAAAACTAATTGAGTTATTCACCCTGAATTGACCATAACAAAGGTGATGTTTGAAAGATGTAAATTGATTAGAAAATGAAGAAGGTGGTGATATTTGATTAAAATTTTGCAAATTTGGATATTTTGATATTTATAAACTTTTAAAATTGTAGTGTATCTATTATCACTTTTAAGTAAGAAAAAGAAGCATTAGTTTTAGGTGAGTAAGTGTAATGCATTTATTAGAGTAATATATAATTTTTGATAGTTTTTAAATAAAATATATTTTAGAATATCCACTCATATATTTCATAGTAACTTTAATAGATATTAAAAATTCTTATAATTACTTATTTTATGAAAAGATGTTGTGATAACATAATAAATATGAAAATTACAAAGAAAAGCTAATGACTTTGAATTGAATTTGTGTGTCTGTCTTTCCAATATTTGGTTCCATTCTATTTCATGACAATATACGTTAAGAGTGGATGTTGGCCTAAATGGAGGATGAGAAACCACACTTAAAGTAAAGGTGATCAACACTTTCAAGTTCATTGCAACATAACTCACATATCTTGTCATCAGATCCCACAATCCTATCTTTATTTTTAAATCTTCTCCTAACAGCAAGCCAAGTGGTGAAAGAAGCTTTTGTTTTTAAGGACCTTTTCTAAAATTTTGTTCCATAGAATGTGAGGGTTAGGGGGCTTAAGAGCTTTTATGCATGAAGAGTTTGAAAACTCTCCATTCGAGCTTAGAGACCAAGCAGGTTTATCTAAAGTAGAAAAGTTAGACATATAGTTGGGGAAATAATTATGTAGTTAAGTAGCACCCCTACCTTAAAAGTGCCATGAGTGGTTCACAATTTCATTGCTAACTCTTGCCTTAGAAGGGATTCTAGAGTGCTTAGAGAAGATAAAGGGCTTAGAGAAGTCCAATTATCAAACCAAAATCATGTCCCTTCACCATTCCCTACCCAAACTTTTATGACATGATAGACCCTGGTTCTATTTCTCATTATCTGAATAAAAGGCCATGAGAATTCATTCCTTTCAAAGATTTGCCATAGGTTGGTATCCTTAAGATGGTCCTCATTAATCCATTTACTCCTAAAAGGTTCTTTGTCATTAAACAATCTCCAAATTCATTTTGCTACTTGCAAGGATTGGAAGGTATGATATATATGAGGTCAAGTCCTCCTTCCTACTTTTTCTAACATAGCTGCTTTCATTTGATTTTAGCACCTCTAGGCTTGTCCAATCCAAAGGAAATTTCTAATGCATTTTCCTTTCTCCTTACTTATTCTTTTAGGAAGTAAAATATGAGAACTTTAATTAGAATGGAGATTGTTTAGAACAAAGATGATGAGCTGCACTCTACCATCCTGAGATAAGCATTTTTGCAAAAATAGGAACCCATGTAAGTGAAAGGCATACCCCAGATGTTCAAATTAAAGATCTACTAAAGTATCTTAGTATTGGTAATATCTGAGGAGAAGTATATTCTACTCTTGCATTAATTGACTTTTAAGCCTAAAATCCTGTAAAAGCTCAAAAGGGATTGATGTAATATGGAGATGGACTCATGTTGAGCTCCAACAAATTGAAATAGATCATCCACAAAGCAAATATTGGAAAAAAAACAGTGCCTTGCATTTATAATGGAACTTGAATTCAGGACATCTAGATATATTGTAGCAAATAATCTTGCTTAGCACTTCCATAGTAATAATAAAAGGATAAGGAGAAAGACGGTCTCCTTTTTTTATGCCATTTGAACCTCTAAATTGCTCAGTAAGGGCTCCATTGATGAGAATGCTATATGGCAGCGATAAGGAGAAAGACGGTCTCCTTTTTTTATGCCATTTGAACCTTTAAATTGCTCAGTAAGGGCTCCATTGATGAGAATGCTATATGGCAGTGATGCTAAATTTTGGTTGAGTTGTCGAAGCCTCTAAAATAATTCCTATTCTCCAAACTTTTGTAGTAGTCGTGGAACCAATTTGAATCCTTAAAGAATTAAACATTAGCTTCTTAATTTCAATTAATAAAAGTAAATGGAGGGGGGTTTTGATTAAATAACTAATTAAATAAAATTAATTCAAAAATAAATTAAATCAAATGAATTTAAATATGAGAAAGATAAGATTATCAAACTCTGATTCAAGGGAAAGATTTCATCTAATTGTAACATTAGTCATTGATCTAAAAATTTTCACGATTCAAGCAGTTAGTTCAAAACATATTAGGATAGCCATAATAAGCCTCAAATTTTCCTAAATTAATTGTTTCAAACCCAACATTCAAATCAAAACTTATCATTCATTGACTGGGTGTGATAACATCTATATCAAATAAATGATAGCAATAAGCTCCTTGAAAAAGACTAAATCCTAAATTACGTAATCGAGATAGCTACAATTATTCAACTTAGTTTTCTTGTTTATCATAAGTTAAATTTGTAAATTCATAAATAGCCTATTGCAACTTGTACTAATCTTTTATGACAATTATGAATCACTGAATTCCTAGATAGCGATAGAATAATTAATATTAAATCAAATTGTCAGATTAATCAAATATTAATCATTCATGAAATATGAGAACTCAAAACAAGAAATACTTGAAGTAAAATGTGAATAAAAGTTTGGAACACAAAACCTTACAAGGTTACAACTAGAGTTTCGAATCCCCTTGAATCAGAATAATTGAGTTTAGTCACATATGATTTTTGCTCCAATAACAAAAATAGATGAAAGATAAAGAATTGAAAAAAACGAAAGAAGATAGAACCTTTATCTATTGTGAGGAATGTCCCTTTATGGGGTTTTCTAATCTAATCCTAATCTAACTCTAATTTGTAAAGATGTCTATGTAAAACGAAAATTCCTACATGATAAGGATAAGGCGAAGTCTTCTGATCAAAATCCAACTCTTCAAGTGATCAATTTTATCCATTGCAGCAATCTTTCCACTTCATCCAAAATTTTGTAATTATCGCTAATAATGTCCCAATTTGATGTAATCTGTACTCTTCATCTCCTGAAACAAAACAAACATTAATTTTAATATTTAAGCACAAAAATAAATTCAAAACAAGGAGATAATATCAAATAATACATGAAGATGAGATCTTATCAAATTTTCCCACACCGGACTCGTGCTTATCCTCAAGCATATATCAATTTAATACATTAGTCATTTTGACAACAACCTCTCATCCTCTTTCATGTTATCCAGAAATATCCGAAAGCTAACTCACATTAAAGGGTTAAGATAAAATAACAATCGACAGAATAAGCACTCATAGGATACATTGTTGAAATATAGTATCTCATCAATTCCATCAAAATCAAATCAACAAGACTTGCACCCTCATAAAGATTTCACTCTATAAGCTCAAAGTGTTTAGGGTTCATTAAGCTCTCAATTCAAAACATAGAAATTTATTTCCATAAGCTTGCTAAAGAATCATATCTACACCACTAAACAAAATGAAATTAATGTATAAATCAAAGGGACTTTACAAGGTTTGTAATGTGGCTTATGTAAGGTATGACAAAAAGAAGCTTTTTAGTTAAATAAAATGAAGAAAATTGTACAAACTTATCTACACAAGTTTTAACTTAAATCAATCCAAAATTCACTTTATTCAAATAACATCTCTTCCAATCACTTTTTCTTTTCTTCTTTTTTCTTCTTTTTTCTCTTTTTCTCTTTTCGTTTTTTTCCTTTCTTCTTTTTTTTAAACAAAATATCAAATAGGAGTTTTTTTAATACTTCTTCTCCATTCTATAAAAAATCAAAACAGTGCAACTTGAATCATTTAATTAATGTTTCACGCAAATAAGCAAAATCCTATGCAAATAACCTCAATACAATTCCTTCAATTTAAGGGTTCAAAATTATTACGGATATCAACAACAAATTTGGCTTGTAACAAGGCTATTATGCAAGAAAAGAAAGGTTAAGGATCAAATTGGTTTTCTAAGGATAAAAAGTAAGGTAGGCTTATTTAGGTGAAAAATGGTTATCCTAAATGCCCTCATCATCTTTATACACAAATTCATTAAAAATGTGGTCTCAACACGTATTCAAAAGCAAGTTCTAGCATAAACAAGCTATGTTTGATAACACTCAACAAAAAGATATGTCTGAGCACTGATCGAGCTTTTTCAATACGTGTAAGTTTTAATTAATTAACTTTGATAATCTACAAGAGCACGGGTCATTTGCATAGTACCGAAGGTGTTAATCCCATGAGGAGGGATAATCTAATCCTAAAATCTAAGGCTAAAATAAATCGCAGAAATTCAAAATGTAACAAAAATAAAACAAGAATTCAATTCAATAAATTTAATCAATTCAAGAATCAATTACGAAAATATTAACAATTTAGTAGTTGCAACACACACTCAAGACTCAATTTAAGGAATTACCAACTGAGAGAAATGAAACTTTACTTATCTTTAATGCTAACCTAATCGATTATGAATTACTAGATTATTGGTTCTAAATGATCCTAGGGTTGATTACTCTTTCTCGAGTTATAACTATTAACCTTAATTTATAAATCCTAATTAGGTTATAAAAGTTGCAATTTCTTAATTAACAACTTATCCAAAACCCTAATTAGATCTAAAGTTGTCTAATAAACGATCGGAAACCTATGCAAGATCTCTCTTTGCACAATTTACATATTGGATTTAATTCTCATTATATTAAATCACCTAACTCTTGTTAGCCTATTTTAATTATTTTTCATTCGATTCACTCTCTCAGTTTATCACCAAATTAAGTAATTGTAGAAATTAAATCATAATAAATCCAAATAACATATAAAGAATCAGATTTCATTAAATTAAAGATTAAACCCCGAAGGTGAGTTTACAAGAAACATGAACATCAAAAAATCATATCATCAACTGTTATTGTAATTCTATACAATAATAAAACTGAAAATAATAGGAAATACGAAAGTGAACGAACGGCGAGCAGCAGTGATGTCGAGAAACTCCTTATTCAAAAAATACGTCAAGTCAGCTTTTTCTCCTCTTCTCTCTTTCTTCTTCTCTTTCTCTATCTCTCGATAATTCTCTCTAGGGTTTCTCTGAAAGTGACTGATGTAAAAGCTTTTCTTTATGTTCTTGTTATTCTATTTATGTTCTTTTGTGTTTAAGGTTGAATTAGGATTTTTTCAGGGTTCGAAGGGTCTAAAAAATCTCTCAAAACGTGAAGTTTGGAAGTGGCTGCATATCTGCTCGACACAGGCCATGATCGTGGCCTATGTTAGGCCTTTTTGTCATGATATGGGCCACGGTCATGGGCCATGCAATTGGCCCCAATTTACTCCAAAACTCTTCCATTCTTCAATATTTACCTTGAAACACTACCAAGCATATCAAGATACCTCCAAAAACATCATATTTAAGCTCAAAGGATTGTTCTGACCCATAAAACACTTAAAACACAAATAAATCATAAACTAACATAATTCTACCCTAAATACATACTAAACAATTGAATAAATGATTAAATACATATCAAACTATATCCTAAAATATGATGCATTTCACACCTATCAAGCACATATGTGATGAATGCTCTTAGGCTCAAAGCTCACGTAGATGTCAAAAATTGCATCAAGTCTTGCACACTTTTCATTCAACAAAATCAATGAGATACTTGAAATAACTCAATGAAAACACTAATCATATTTATCTCTCTCATGCATTAGATCTTAAACTAAAAAAGTATTCTAACTTAAGATTTATTTATGAACAACAATTAGAAAATTATGAAGCTATCATGGGGCATAATTAATATATGAATCAACATATCATGAGTCCAAACAAAATCGTAAAGTTCATCATAATGAAAAAACTCGCTCTCCCACACTTAAATCATACATTGTCCGTAATGTATGCATAAGATACTCACAACTTAAAAAAAATAATCAAAGAAAATAAAGAATAGAGGACTCCCCTGAATTGTGAGCATCTGAACATTATCCGCACATGCTTCTTTTTGGTACTGATTTCAGAGTTTATTGCAAATTGGTGATGTAAAGTAGCATTTACCGGTGATTTTCTCTTTGTTATAGTCTTGGTGATAGCCTTAGAACGCCCCATTACACTAAATAAGAGACACAAAAATCACCTTAAAAATAATATAAACAACTTAATAATAATTAAAATGAACTAAAAGGAAAAACAACTAAAAGGAATTAATTAAAAAATTGAAAAGAAAGAAGTAATTGAAAACTTGTAACAATAATAAAAGAAAAGAATATAGTGGGGCGTTGGTTAAATGTGGATGGTTGGTACTGGTGCATGAGTTGTGTTGTAGTGAGTGGCAAGCGTGGGTTGAGAGGAGGGCTACTGGGTCTAAAGGGGACAATTAGTATGTTGCGTTTGTGTAGGCTGAATGTGGATGGATGGGAGTTGATTGGTGTTCGTGGCTATTGGTGTTTGGGATGGTACTGTGTGGGATCTACACTGGGCATCTCATGTGTGGCCTTGGTGGAGTTCATGCCAATAAAGATGTGTTGATGCTTGGATTGTTGCTGCTACTAGTGTGATGTTTGTGGGTGGTTCGGCTACTGCAGATGAGGCTAAAGATTTGGAGTTGCTTGGTGTGGACTGGAGACACTGTGTTGTTGCTTGAGTGGCTAGATGTGACATGAATTCTGTGTAAGGGGAGGACTGATTAGAGTGTGACTAGTTTGGCTAGTGGAGTGAGCTGTGTGGGGATGAAGAAGATGGTTATTGTTTATTTATGTCTCTGAATGTTCCTGCAAAGAAGAAACAACAGATTAGGGTAATGGTTTTTTTAAAAATAAATAATAATAAAGCAAAAAGAGAAATAATAAAATAAAGGGAAAAATATTTACAATTTTTTAATTTTTATATAATTTGAAATGGGATGTTGGAGTATTAATCCAAAACACTAATTCGCATAAGGCGAGATCTCACCTTATAAGATTTAGTAGTATGGAATTTTAGGGTTTTCATTATAGAACATTAAATTCCATAAGGCAAGATTTCGCCTTATGAGATTTAGTAGTCTAGAATTTTAAGAGCCTCTTTTCCCTTTAAGCCAATAAATTTATGTTTCAAAAACAAACCAATGCATCAAAGAAAGAACTAAAACAAATAAAATAAAACTATCATATTTTAGGTTGCCTCTCGAAAAGCTCAATTGTTTAATGTCGTTATGCTCGACATGGCTTTTTCCTCTCCAACTTCTACGTAATTGCAGTTTTGTACTCCTTAAGTAGTAATACTAGACCTTCCTCTTGCTCTTTAGTCAACTTTTTTGAAATGATTGTGGGTAATGACTTTCCATCACCTAAATAGATGTACTTTTGGCGATCAGGTAATACCTTTAATTCTATTTTCGAAGCCTGCAAAACAGAAGGTAAAATTTTCTTGTGAGCTATAGTAAGTTCATCATTTAAAGTTTTTGAATCTATTAGCATTGCTGACAATGATTCTACAACTTCACAAGTTTCATAAATTTGCTCATTCACTTCTGATATAGCTTTACACTCCAACTTATCTGCAACACTCTCTTCTTGAAACATGTCCTGCCCAAAAGAATCCACAATATCCATATGATAAGCGGATTGAAAATCATTTGGGTACTTCATTGCTTCAGAAATATTAAACTTTACTATTTCTCCATCAAACTTTACAGAAAGAGTACCTTGTGCATATCGATTATTGTCTTAGTCATCCTCATAAATAACCTACCCAACAAAATCGAAGCTGAATTTTCAACACTATCTCTATCAATTTTCAAGATGTAAAAATCCACTGAAAATACCAAACTATTAACTTGGACTAAAGCATCCTCAATAATTCCAATAGGACGCACATACAGACAATCAGCTAGTTGGATAATCATATTAGTTTCTTGCAAAGAATTCAGATTTAAAGCTCAACAAATTGAGTATAGCTTGACATTCCTAGATGCACCTAAATCTAGCATGGCATGCTCAATTTTTCTATTACCAATAACACACAGAAGTGTAAACATACCTAGATCTTTTCATTTTTCCAATAATTTCTTGTTTATCACAGCTGATACATTCTTACCCAAAATTATTCTCTCCTTATCGTTTAACTTCCTTTTATTTGTTCTCAACTCTTTTAAGAATTTTGCATATTTCAGAATTTGCTTGATGGCTTCCAGAAGTGGTATATTGATTTCCACATTTTAAAAAGTTTATAAGATCTCTCTTTTATATCCATCATCTTTTGGTTTAGCTAACCTGCTAGGAAAAGGAAGTAAACGTGCATTAATTGATGTTGATGAAGATGAATCATTTTTTTTTACCTTTGTTGATTCTTAAGTTGGAAGTTCGTCATTCTTTTCTCCATTATCGTGCTTTTTTTATCTCCATTGGTAAATAAGTTCTAGATTGAATTTCCTTAACACTTCTCAAAGTCATTCCGCTCACATTCTCCTTAGGATTCATCGCCAAGTAATTTTCTTGTTGTTTGTGCTTCCAATTTACTCACCGAGGTGGCTAATTGAGTGATCTGATTTCCTAAAATTTAAATGCTTGCCTTTGTTTCCTATTGAAATTGTTGAGTATTATTGGCAAGTGCCTTAACAATTTCATCTAAAGACATACCTAAATTTAAAGATTGAGGTTGAGCATATATAAAAGCTTGAGGTTGTTTAAAAATGTGAGGTTGATATCAATGTTGACTTCCTTGATTTCCATAGGTCAAATTTGGCTGATCCCTCTATCATAGATTATAGTAATTGGAATAAGGGTCATACTTTCGTTGAGGTTGACCATGAAAGCCCCCTATTGTGTAGCTACTTGAAGAGAGTCGTGTTGCAATGTCGGGCACATATCCTTAAGATGTCCATAAAATGAACATATTCTACACACTCTTGCTGATTACAATTGACTTACAACTGTTTGATGAACTAGAGTGGTTAAATCAGAAATTTTATCCTCAAGGTGTGCGTTACTTACCTCATTCACACGCTTAATAACTCCATCCATCCTTGTCCCAAATTGTTGAAAATTTTGATCATAATTGATATCAACTGTCTGGCTACCTCAAATGTTTTGTTTACCAAAGCTCCTCTATTAGTTGCATCGACCATACTTCAATCCATTGGCAATAGACCTTCATAAAAATTTTGAATTAAGTGTTGGTCAGGAATCTGATGATGTGGACAACTGGCACATAGCTCTTTAAACCTTTCCCAATATTCATATAATGTTTCTCCAGTAATTTGTCTTACCCCACATATCCCCTTTTTGATAGTCGCTGCTATTGATGCAGGAAAGAACTTCTCCAGAAATATTCTTTTTATCTTATTCCACGTTGTCGCAGAGCTATGGGGAAGATAGTATAGCCAATCCTTTACCTTATCTTCAATGAGAATAGAAAGGCCCTAAGATTAATTTTTTCTTTTATCAACCCTTGTGGCTTCATTCTAGAGCAAACAACATAAATTTTTTTTCAAGTGTTTATGTAAATCATCACCTGTAAGACCTGTAAGACCACAGAAAGTAGGCAGTAAGTGAATCAAACTAGTTTTCAATTCAAACTCTACCTCAACGTTTGGAAATTGAATACATAAGGGTTATTGATTCAAAATTCAGTGTCGTTAACTACTGTAACATTCTAGGGTTGCGATTTGTCATCTTTTCTTCCTCTTGTTAAAAATTAAAATCTTCACCAATTATTAGATCTACTTAAAGTTTCATGTTTGGAGGTGAACGACTACTTCCTTAACTAGTCTTTTTTTTCAAACGATGCATTATCTTCTTAATTTCTGGATTGTATTGAAATTTACCTGTCTGAGAAGCACGAGTCATACAAGACAAGAGGTCAGCAATAACTCTAAAAATAACAATGCAAAGAAACTAAGAAACTAAAATAGTTCCTAGATAATGGCGCCAAATTTTGGTCGGGTTATCGAAGCCTCCAAAATAATTTTGTTTCTTCAAATTTTTGTAGTAGTCATAGAACTAAGTCGAATCCCTAGAGAACTAAACACTAGCTTCTTAATTTCAATTAATAAAAGTAAATGGGATTTTGATTAAATAACTAATTAACTAAAATTAATTCGAAAATAAATTAATCAATTGAATTTAAATACAAGAAAGTCAAGATTACCAAACTTCAATTCAAGGAAAAGATCTCATCTAATTGTAATATTGATCATTGGTTTAAAAAGAATATTTTCACGATTCAAGTAGTTGGTTCGAAGCATATTAGGATAGTCGTAATAAGTCTCAAAATTTTATTAATTAATTAGTTCAAACCTAGCATCCAAACCAAAACTTATCATTCATTGACTGGGTGTGATAGCATTCCGTGTCAAATAAATGATAGTAATAAGCTCCATGAAAAAGACTAAACATTAAATTAAATAATTGAGATAACTGTAATTATTCAACTTAGTTTTCCTATTTATCATAAGTTATATATGGAAATTCATAAATAACCTATTTTCTACTTATACCAATGTTTCATGACAATTATTGATCATTGAATTCCTAGATAGCGATAGAATAATCTATATTAAATTAAATTGTCAGATTAATCGAATATTAATCATTCATGAAATATGAGAACTCAAACCAAAAATACTTGAATTAAAACATAAATAAAAGGTTGGAACACATAACCTGACAAGGTTACAACTAAAGTTTCGAATCTCCTTGAATCAAAATAATTGAGTTTAGCCACGCATAACTTTTACTCCAATAACAAAAATAAAAGAAAGATAAAAAATTATGAAAAACGTAAGAAAAGAGAACATTTTTCTACTGTGAGGAATGTCCCTTTTATAGGATTTTCTAATCTAACCTTAATCTAACTCTAACTTGTAAATATGTCTATCTAAAACAAATTCAAATTCCTACATGATAAGGATAAGGTGAAGTCTTCCAATCAAACTACAACTTTCCAAGTGATCAATTTTATCCATTGTAGCAATCTTTCTACTTCATCCAAAATTTTGTATTTAGCGACAATAATGTCCCACTTTGATGAATCTCTACTCTTCATCTCCTAAAATAAAACAAACATTAATTTTAATATTTAAGCATAAAAAAATTCAAAACATACATCAAGATGAGATCTTATCATATACGAGCAAATATCCATTTAATAAAATGATTGGAGAATCTGAACCATTCCAAACATATATTAATGAAATTCCATTGAAGTTTATCACAAGCTTTAAAGAAATCAATTTTGATAGAACAACCTTTAATATATCTTCCAATGCTATAATCTCTCATCAATTCTTGCATCAATATAATGTTATCAAAAATATTTTTGCTAGGTATGAATGCTCTTTGAGATTTATGAATAAACAAGTTCAGATTCTCCTTACCTGTATTTGCAAGAAGTTTTGAAATCACCTTATAAATGATGTTGCAACAGGAGATTGGTCAAAAGTCATTAAGACAACTTATATTAGGAAGTTTAGGAATCAAACATATGTGAATAACATTGATTTCCCTTAATAATTTCTAGAATTCAAAAACTCGATAACTATTTCCACCAGAAGCTTACTTGTAATATGTCAAGTTTTTTGAAAAAAAAAGGCATTGAAGCCATCAGGGCTTGGTGCTTTCATGGGGTTAAGATTGAAAAGGAATGTTTAATCTTCTGCATGGAAAATGGTTACTAAAGTCTCATTAAAGACTCCTAAGCTAAAGTTGAGGAAGGACTACTAAGAATAGAGTCATGCTCTCGAAGTGCTTCCATTTACTTCCCCAACTTAATAGTTTCAATGTTCTTCAAATCAGTGTTGTTTGGATGTTCATAACAATCCTCCTATACACTTCTAAATTCTTTTCCAACTTCTAGCATCTTGATATGTAAATAGACTGATTTGATTTATCGAAGCTCTTCAATTTGTTTATAAGAAAATAGGGCTTTCTTATTAGCTGAAAAACTTTACAACCCTCAATCATGAGATTCTAGACATCATTAACTAGCTCCATAAATCCATCTTTTTTAGCTAGGAAGATAAAGAATTTGAATGGAGAATTGTGGGTTGTTGGAGTGCGAGGTTAAACACCTCTATAGTGTAGTTATTTGAATATAATGGGAATCCAAAGTGGGTATAAAAGATGGGGAATTGGCTCATCCATAAGTGATTAATCATAATTCTATCCATCTTCTTTCGAATAAGGCATCTTCTATGTTGATTGTTGCTCTATATGTAAAAACATCCCAGATATCTTAGATCAATCACCCTGAACTTCTGATGAATGAAGTATAAAATTTAGATCCCTTGCAATTAACCATAACTTATTCATAGAAAAATGAATCAAGAAAAGATCCTCTCATATCTTTACCCTTTGAAATTCAAAATTAGCAACGTATATGATAGTAATCTCCATTTCATTTCATGTTTCCAAAATTTTTCACCTGAGGTGGACGAGTTGATAAGTTGCTTTAAGCACAAAGATCTACAATTTCAAAGTATTATAGGCTAACAAAATCCTGCCATTATAGTGGAATTCGTGATTTGATTCATACTTTTAAATTTTCCCTTAAAATTTCATAGCCTTGTGGAGATTGTGAGCTTTTATGCTTGTTTTCAGAAGTCTAATCAAAACTGGTTTTCTTTCCAATAAAAGATCTTTAATAGCTTGACCTTTAGGAGGCTCATTAATACCTCTAATATTCCAAAAAATCATATGTATATATACAAAAATAGGATATCTCACCAACCCCCTTTAGGTTTTCTTCTCTTCCTCCCTAATTTTCTTCCAGATATAAGTGTGAATTGCGCCTTCAACAAATGTATTTCTTTAGAGAGAAAAAACTACTAAGAAGACTTTTCTTCATGTTCATCTTCAACTTGTTTCATACATGTTTTTCCCTTATCACTAGCTGGAGTTTTCCCTTATCACTAGTTGGAGTAATATCAAGTTCTTTGGTCTGCATTTCAGTATTATGCTTTTCAGAAATTATGCTTCCTCTATCCCTTTTATGGTTACTAGCTGGATTAGTATCAAAGTTTCGAGCCTGCACATCTAAAGTAGCATTATGCTCTTCATAGATCATTTCTTTGTCTATCCCCATCAATTCTTTGTAGCCCCCTGTAGTAAACCTTTTCCATGTTGGTTTCCATATTTCTTCCCCATTTAAGATTTCCAATTGTATGATAACTCAATTTTAGACTTTACTAGCTCATTGGTTGCATTAAGTATCATAACTAAAAGAACTTCTAAAAGTGGATTTTTGTGGTTTACCTCAATACAAAATCGAGCATAACACACCTTCTTAAGCTTAGCAGTGGTTGAGTCGAATGCCACTGGTTTTTCTATTGAACTTGTCAAAAAACTTAAGTCATCCATTGAACAATATTCCAGCGAAATGTTATATAGATAAATCCTCAATAAGATAGATTCAATACTTCTTTTTTAAAAATCAAATTCCAGACTAGGAACCCATTTTTGAATAAACAATGGGTTGTCCACCCATGTGCCAAGGGCCACCTTCCAAAATTTTACACATGATTTCATCATCCACAAACTTAAAGAGAAAGGTATCTTCCTCAATGAGTAGAATTTTCTCTGACCCTTCACTATCCCATCTTGTTTGAGCCAAAATTTGCATGAAAGGTTAAGGTAGTTTCTGTTTCGTAAAAAGACCAACTAATTTGTTATTCCAGATCTTCCTTCTTGAAGAAGTTCAATTGGGAGCAAACTACACCATCTATCAAAGTGGAAGAAAAGTGTCTAGGCTTAGCAATGGAAGGTTCAGCAGAAACAAGACTTCTCCTCCAAGACTTTTTCTTAGGCATATCCTTTGCTTTATTACAACTAATGACTCTTTGTAACATAGGAAATTGATTCAACAATGTTTCTAAGGGAGTAGAGCCTGCCTAGGAAGTAACAATGGAGCTTCCTAAAGTAGAAGGTTACCTAAAGGGAGTTTCCAACCGGCCAAGATATTCGTTGCAACATTACTGTTTGAAGGAAGTTTGTTGTTCATCTAAGAGATACACTCTTTTAATTTAACTGTTTAACTATTTGATTATTGAGAATTGACAAAAATCTAACTCTATTAAAATTTGGAAAATATCAATAAGATTCTGAAAATATTAAAATGCAATGTGATACTATAAAAAATAAAATACTTTTGGAAAATGTAATAATACAATTCAAACCTTTTAAAAAATTAAGAGCTCCTTTACTTAGAAAGAAAAATTAGATCCAAGTGTAACAAACTTTAGCCCAATTAAAATTTGTATCTTTAACTATGTTTGGATAAACCAAATTTAAAAATAAAGAGTTCTCGTAGATAAATTTCTTTAAAGAAGTAACACAAAAGAGAAGAATATGAAAATAGTCTTAGCTTGTTTTTACAAAGAGACATTTAGGATGCTAAGGTTCAAAGTGGGAAGAGAAACAACTCGTATTGCATGCTAAAAAAAAAAAAAAAGATTAAAATAATCTAGATAAAAGAAAAGGGAGAATTTAACACATTGCCTATTATAAAAAGTTAGATTGTTATTGAATTTACGTGTAAATAGTTAAAATAATTTTAAATTTTAGTTTAAAAAGTGATACATATAAGTCAACCATTATTTATAATTTGAAATAAATTTACACTATTTCTTAATAGTTTATATATTTCCCACTTAATCACTTATCAACAACAATCTTCTTCATAATTTCTTTTGCACATGAAACATAAATACAAATGTATTATGGACCTGGACAAATACATCTCTATTCGGCCCCGTTTAACATCGTTAGCCTAGCCCCAACATCTTTTTTAACATACTTCTAGCCTAAAACCCTACTAGTCCCCTTCTTCCTATAATTTCAATTTTCTGACTGCTTTCTTCGAAGATCGTCATTTTGACATTTTTAGTTGGTCACTGAAGAATCAACCAAAAAGATGAATTCATTAGCTTTTAGATTTGCCAAGTTGTTGACAACTTCCACCTACACCACCTCATCCACTGCTTCACTGGGTAATCTATACGCGATCATTATATGTGTTAAGCAATTTTGTCCTAAGTGTTACAGTGTGAGTTTTTGATACTCGAATTAGGGTAGCTATTATTTGGGGTTTATTGAACATGGGTGAGTGTAACGCTTGTATCTTGAGGGCTTTTTTGTTTTTTTGATGTGTGTGATTACAGGAATGGGTGTACAAGGACGCTTAAGGTCGTTGTGCTCAACCACAGGTTCGTTTCATAGTGACAATGAAGAAGGCGGTAAGAGCGATGAAATGGATGACGATGTTGATGATTTTCTCAACCGAAGGCCTGATTTACAGCTCCAAAGTGTTGACCCCAAAAAAGGTTGGGGATTCCGTGGTGTGCATAAGGTATATGTGAGTCTTAAGTTTTGAGAAGTTTGTGGAAGTTTGTAAAGGTGCATTTAGTGTGCGCCGATGAAATACCTCAACTTTTTGTGTTTGTTTTGAAGGATTTCAAGTGTCCTTGTCTTGTTGCCAATCATACTAGTATTGCAGTTGTCCAATGGTAGTTGTGCAGATTAATGATTGAGCAGATAAAGTGTTTGTGATTATGTGTTTTTCTTGTAATTTTTAATCATATTATGCTGTTATTGGACATTTATTAGCTTGTTTATCATGCACATTTTGTCATGAAGAAGCGGCCATCAATCATCATGTTACTATAGCCTTTTGTGACGAGAGTAACTGGAGGGGCGTTTTTGACCTTAATAATTCTTTTGATGTGATGTCTTTATTTCTTTATTTTCTAAGCAAGATGAGAGGGGATGATTCTTAGACCTTGATATTTAAATCGCCTTGAAGCTAGGAAACATTTCGTCTACTCATGTGCAGATTTAATGTGGAGATGCTGGATTATGATATACGCTGGTAGTCTTTCAATTTGCATTGATCTTTTACAGGCTATAATCTGTGGAAGAATTGGGCAAGCCCCAGTACAGAAGATCTTGAGGAATGGACGGACAGTCACCATCTTTACAGTAGGGACAGGAGGCTTATTTGACCAAAGAATTGTAGGAGCCAAAGATTTACCAAAACCTGCTCAATGGCATCGGATTGCTGTGCATAATGAAGTACTCGGGGCTTATGCAGTTCAACAACTTGCTAAAGAGTATATATATAAATAAACTTTTGGAAAACCATAATTTCACAGTATAGCCCACGGTTAGCTTGATTATAGAGGAGAATTATTTCGGTGGTCTCTTAATCATAACAGCATTAAACTCTTGCTTCGAGGAGCCTGGAACCAATTAGGATTTAATTCTCTAAGGAATCGGGTTCCAAATCATATGAGAGGGAGTATATAGCACAGGAAAGAAGGAAGCTAAATTTTTTTTTTTTTTTCTGTATATCGATCTTTTGTGTAATAAGTGGAGATTTTGTGCTGTTCTTTGGTTATGTTCAAGAGAGCACCGAAGTTGTTCTTTTCCTGTAAATTGTTTTGTCTTATTGGTGGACTCTTTTGCAGTTCTTCGGTTTATGTTGAGGGAGAAATTGAAGTAAGAGTTTACAATGATAGCATCAGTGGTGAAGTAAAAAACATTCCAGAGATTTGTGTTCGTCGTGATGGTATGTATCATTATCATATTTCATCTTCCTTTGGTACTAGTGACATCCACTTCACTCAGGGATTTAGCTCCTTCCATTGTTGTGTCCATGTTGCATGAGTTTATGTTTATACTTCTTATATGATAATGAAACTGTGAAGCAATTTCTTATTCGATGAAGTGGACTAAACTATATTGCATGGCCATGGACTGTACATTAGTAGTATTCTTGCATTGCTAAAATGACAGATTGGCTGTTAAGGACGTTAAAAAGATAACTTAACTGCTAAGAAATTTCTTGCTGCACTGTTAACACAGGAACAGTGTTTTGATCAAATCATGTGACATTTGGCTTATTAAATAACCTAACTGCTAAGAAATTTGTTGCTTCACTGTTAACACAGAAACAGTGTGTTGATCAAATCTTGTGACATTTGCTTTGTTAAATACAGAGGAAAATTAGTTGCCATTACATTTATTTGCTAATGAGTATGTGTCTTTGTTCTGTTTGTATCATGATTCAATCCCTGCAGGGAGGATTCGCCTCATAAAGAGTGGCGAAAGTGTTAGCAATTTTTCTTTTGAGGAGCTGCGTAAGTTTTCATCCTTTCCTGGCTTTTCTTCAAATGAAAGATGATCGGTTATTTGGTAATTTTGTTTGTAGTAATCTGTGACAGATTAACACTCCTTCGACAAGTACCAATTGAGTTCTTGTTTACAGTTCTTGCTTTTCTAAGTGGTAAACTTTTCAGTTTCATTATTCAATCCTGTAATGTTCAGTCATATTTACCTGCAGGAGAGGGATTGTTTGTCTGAAAATCGAGTGGGTCTCCAAGCAAGGGGGATATCCTGACTTTTGTAAGATTATTGTTGTAGTTAGTCTCACCAGTGTGGACAAGCTGCTTTCATGGATTCAATATCTTTTTACCTTCAAATTTTGTACTGGCAAATCTTCATTGTTCCATTACGTTTACTTTTTTCTTCCTGGTTTGTAACTAAGCTTCCCAGTCTCCCGTTACTTTTCTTTTCATTCAATTACAAAGGTAATTAGTGCACTTTGATGTTAAAATCATGGTGGCAAGTCGAGCCAGCAATGTGATTGAATTTGATTATACTCACCATCCAGTCGGTTATTGATGTTCCATTTTTATTCTAAAGACTTGTTTTATGGTGTCCTCTCACTTGTTATGACCGAAGGAAATATAGCTTGAAATCAAAATATTAAATGAAGCATTGCAGACCACTTCAGTTGAAGGAGTAGACTTTACGTTAACACCTACTGAGTACCTCTATTTTCACCTTCTTGGGTGGTATTTTGTTGTTTATGTTCTAACAACATGTATCAAAACTTTAATATCAGCATTTCGTATTTCCTTTTGGCGGTGGTGAGTGCTGCCTACTTGCTGTGTAAACAGTTTGATATTTGCTACATGGATGCAAAAACGGCACTATTAACGAAGTGAATATAAGCATTTTCCTCATGCCTCTTATGTTTAGCATTTGTGAATAAGAGACATGGTGAATGATGTGGTGTCAATCAATTCGATCGCAGGGGACTTTGACTGGGTTGGATGACTTGCAATGCAGGGAAAATGTTCAGTAGATGTCATCCATGATGGTTCCAGCAAAATAGCTGCATTCCAAATAATGTTTAGCTTGCTTTTCCTGGAACCATGAAGATCCGCTGTTTTTGGTATTTTCATGTCTTAAATAGCCAAGGTTATCAGAGATCGACACGTTATTGATCCGAGTACTAAGAGCTTCAGCTTATTTTATGACAGTAGTGGATGATATTTTCATAATAGGTGTTTAGTTGTCAACAGATTGTTGCTTGATGGCCTAATTGCTTTTAAATTAAGATGGCTGGCACTATCCTCAGGACTCTGAAACTCGATGGTCCCAGATAGTACTATACAAGGAAAATGGAAAATGGTCCTCATTGCTGAAAAAGCAGTACATTCTTTTCTTGGCACGTATAATTCACTATAAAAGGCAATTGGCAACTATAAAGGCATTTTGGTACATAATGGGCACTCATGTTAACTTTGGGTATTTAATGTGCCCATTTGACAAAAAGCCATTCATATCTAATATTTTGTTTCCAACATCTTTCTTATCCATTTACATGCTTTATGGGCTAATAACAAGCTTACACTAATTCCCATTTCACCGTAATAGGATAAAAATAGCTAAAACCTTCTTTACCTTGAGAAATGTTGTGTGATTTATGATATAGCCTCAGATTCCATTGGCTGGTAGGTGCCTTCTAAATTTGGCTAATCAGCTTCAAAATCAATGGAGGTCATGTAAATTGTTTTGATTATTTAAAAGCTCCTTTAGTTAATAAAAGAAATGTTTGATGTCGCCTCCACAAAAGGCGTTGACACGTGTTATCAACAAAGTTAAATTTGATAATTATGTAAAAATGGACGTCTTAGCTCTTGGGCTTTCATTGCTCAGCTATGGTGTCTAAACTTTAAACAAGAGGCTAAAGTGAAGATGTTGCTTGTAGTAACACTGTGCTCTCACTTCAGCAACAACCCAAGTGTGGGGCTTTGGTGCTTGCCCGCAATGTGGAAGGTTGGCAGTCCCATACCCACTTAGCACCGGTGACAACTGTGGAGACCCTAGGTATAGAATCTACTGTAACAATGATACTTTAAAGTTCTCGTCAGCTCAAGGGTTCTACTATAAAATCCTCACCATTAATCCTCGAACAAACAGCCTTGTTATAACTCCACTCATTCAGGAACATACATGCTATTCTTCTGATGTTGCTCGTAGTAACACTCTGTGCTCTCACTTTAGCAACAACCCAAGTGTCGAGCTTTGGTGCTTGCCCGCAATGTGGAAGGGTGGCAGTCCCATACCCACTTAGCACTGGTGACAACTGTGGAGACCCTAGGTATAGAATCTACTGTAACAATGATACTTTAGAGTTCTTGTCAGCTCAAGGGTTTCACTATAAGATCCTCGCCATTAATCCTCGGACAAACAGCCTTGTTATAAGCCCTCCACTCATTCAGGAACATACTTGCTATTCTTCTGATCTTGGATTTGGAGGCCTAAACCTTGACGAAAACTTGCCATTTAACATATCTACTCGTAACACAGTCATGTTATTCAACTGTTCGGATAGCATTCTCTTGTCACCATTGAACTGTTCTTCAACCAGCCTGTGTAGGCAATTTGAGGAGATTGATGCAGCAAGGGGATGCAGAGACACTCTCTGCTGTCAATACCTCAAGGACTCGTCGATGACTTCTCATCGGATCAGAGTCAGGATTGGAGGCTGCACTGCTTACACTTCTGTAGTTGACGTGAGGCCTGGTGACCCCATTAATGCATGGAACTATGGCATAGAGCTCCAGTGGTTTCCTCCAACTGAGCCCGCCCCTCAGAGTTAACGACCCATCCTATGGTGCAACGTTGATCAAAATTAAGCTTAGCTTTTTTCGTTTTCCATTATGTCTTCTCTTTTTCAACTTTTTCTATGGCTTCCTTGTATCGGAAGTCAACTAGTTCCGTTTCTGCCAGTGCTATGGGCGAATAAAATATATACGCATGACATGAATGTTTCTTACCTTTTCTTGGGGCGATGGTCCAAAACCGTCAGATGGATCCAGAGTGAGAGGCTCGTAGCACCAGGAAATTTGCCTCTTCCATTTGACGCAACGCAAGAATTGTAGAAAAGAAGATATGGGCATCTTTCTTGCTGATTTCAAGGGCTTTTATGATACTTTCTCCTATCCAAAATAAGTGTCGTTTTAGAGATATGCACACTTATTAAGAAAGTTAGTGAAATGTTTGATATATCCTTATTAATTGCATGTTGAATTGCCTTGAAAATGTAATCTGTATAATTAGGATGTGAGAGAAATTAAAGGGTAATTTTGGAAATAAAATTATAAACATGCATGAAAAATTATGAACGACACTTATTTTGAATAATTAAAATCCCTCTAAAACGACACTTATTTTGGATAGAAGGGAGTATAATAAAGGGTTGCTACTTTCGTTATTAATATAAGTTATTTAATTTCCCAAAAAGAAGTTATTTTTGACACCAAAAGTTGGTTTCCCAAGGTCATGAACATGTCTTTGACGTTTAGAATAAACTTTACCTAAATCCCGATCAAGCGACCTGAGATTAGCGGAGAAATCTCTTATGTCGCATCAGCCTCTAATTGTCGTCGTTCACTCCAGCAAAAAATTAGATTAAACTGGTTGAAGAAGGATAATTTTTTTTTATAAAAGGAATAGATCAAATGAAGAATTGGATAATAACATCGGGAACAACCTCCCAAGAAGCAAAAGGGGAGAATCTAATGGATGGTCTGGCCAGTTAATGAGCAACTCCATTCAAGTTTTTTCGAATCCACCGAACTTGTATATCCGATCTAGACTCAAGAATAAGTAAACAATCTTTAACAATCAATCCTAACTCAGAAATATCAAGAGAATGGGAGGACAAAGCAAGAAATAAATGTTGGCAATCTGTTAAAATAAATTCATCATCATGAAAGTGAGACTTTGCATGTAATAACGCCTCACGCAAGGCAATTGCCTCTGCCACTGCAGCACTTTTAACACCTTCTTGATAACCAGATATAGCTTTGACAAATCCGCCTTTAGGATCTTCAAAAACCACCGCAAAACCTGTGGCATCTCCCTGCTGGAATGTTGCGGCATCAATAAATGCCTGCCAATGAGAATTGTCCAGATTAATGATGTCATTTCTAGCACCTTGCTGTCCGCCAATCTGGTGCACAGACGCAGCAGCAGGCAAACTTCAATACATTCTAGTCCCGCTAGTTTTGCAGATGGGTAGTCGCCGCTTGAACTAGCTGCTACATTGTCGTAGTTTTTGAGGACCAACACAGGTCGTTTCTGCTCCGTCATATGTACCAACAATTCAAAGCAAAATAGGTAGCTTTCTCCTTGCCCAAGGATAAACAAACCTACAAAAATATATCAACAAAAGAAGAATCCAAAGGTGGCACAATCAAATCAACAACTCTCCAAACTTCCATTGCATAAGGACAATATAGGAATAAATGATCCACAGTTTCTTGCATAGGACAAAATAAGCAATTCTTGTCAACTCCAACATTCCGACTTAGAAGATTCATCCTCATTGGTATCACATTTTTGGCCGTTCTCCACAAGAAATCACGAACCTTAAGAGGAACTTCAAGCTTCCATATTTTGCACCATATTTCTCTATTTGGGTTCGAGTTATTAACCATGGATGAACCCCTGCTAACATGATAGCCGAATTTAACTGTATAATTATCCCTCTTCTCAAAATGTCATAGCATTGAATCTTCCACACTATGGACACTAAGGGGTATAGTGAGAATAGCATGAACATCGCTAGATGAAAAGTATTCTATAAGTAACCCAATATTCCACCTTTTACCATCATTTCCAGGAAGTCACAAACCCTCCAAGATCTATTCACAAACATATGCTCATATTCCGCAACAAAGCTGCCTTGCTTAGGAATCCATGGGTCCAAACCCGCAAGAATACTCTTACCATTGCCTACTCTCCATTGAGACCCCAAACGCAACAAATCAATCAAAGCATAGATACTAGACCAAATAAAGCTCGGATTATTGCCTTTCCGTGCTTTTAGAAAATCCCCTAATATTTAGCTTTAAACATCCTGTAAAACTTATCTTGTTGAGTTAGGAGGCGCCATCTTTTTTTACCCAACATAGCCAAATTGAAATGCTGCAAGTCTCGAAAACCCATCCCACCTTCACACTTTGGAAAACTTATACGATCCCAAGCAATCCAATTGATACCCTTAGTGACTTCTTTCTTACCGTTCCACCAGAACCAATTCATAATAACCTTTACTTCTTGACACAAAGAAAGCAGTAATAGAAACATAGACATGCAATAGGAAGGAATGACCTGCGCTACAGATTTTAGAAGGAGCTCCCTACCCGCCCTAGATAAGAATCTGTTATTCCATGAATTAATGCTTTTCCACAACTTATCTTTAATGTAACTAAAAATCTGCTTTTTATTATGACCGATAAGCGATGGGAACCCTAAATACTTGCCACCCTCCATTGGATTATGCACTCCAAGAATACTTGAAATGGCAGCTCTTGTATCATCCTCCACACACTGGCTAAAAATAATTCCTAATTTTTGTAAGTTCACAGATTGCCCAGAAGCTTTTTCATAATCAGAAAGAATATTGCAAACCATCGTAGCTTCATTAGAATTAGTCTCAGAAAAGAAAATAGAATCATCCGCGAATAGTAAGTGAGATACTCTTAGACATCCTCTGCCAACCCGACAACCATTTAATATGCCTTTAGATTCCACCTCTCTAAATAAAACAATAAGGCCTTCGACACATATAAGAAATAGGTAAGGAGAGACAGGATTCCCTTGACGAAGACCTCGACTCGATGTAATAGGCCCAACAAGATTACCATTAAGATTTACCGTATAGATTACTTTAGAAAAGCACATATTCATCCAATTAACCCATACAGGAGGAAAACCCAAAGCCTTAAGCATAGCCTTCAAGTAATCCCAATTAACCCGATTATAAGCCTTGCTGATATCAATTTTTAGTGCACAATAACCTAATGCCCCATATCTCCTATTCTTCAAGCTATGCAAAGTCTCAAATGCCACACATACATTATCCGTAATAAACCGATTAGGCACAAACGTAGATTGCGTATCAGAAATGTTGGTACTTGATCCGGAGACCGGATCCCAACCGACAAATGAAACGAAAGTGGTCGAAAACAAAGCGAATGCACATCGGATAATTCGAATCCGAAGGCGACACGAATAGCAAAATGCGGAAACCAATAACAAAAACGAAATCGAATCGTAAAGCGAAAGCGGAATTTGAAAGAACAGAACATAAGGCGAAATCAAATCGGATACGTATCGAATCACAAATCGGAAGTGAATGAATCAAAAGCGGAAACATAAATCGGAAAACAAAGCAAAACGAAAACGAATCGAATCCAAGCAGACGAACAAATGGATCCATCGAACTGAAACAAATTCCGACATCCGTTGAAAACACAAAGCATAGAAAACTTATCGCATTAGAAACCTTAAGACATTCCAAATCTGGTATAAAATTTTTTCTTTCTTTTCCATTTTACTCAATCTCATACAAAGCAATACTCTTTTTCAATTTGGAATTCATTAATTCCATAATCTCAATCAAAAACTCAAATCATAAGATTCGTCTTATACAATTATACAAATCCCATATATTCATATTATTTCTACCAAAATTTCGGCAGCATAACGGCTGCATTTTAACTAACCCAAAACCTGCAAAAGGATTTAAAAACACTTCTATAATTCCCAAGCAATCACACAATCATCAAAATCCACCGGACCCCCCGTCCGGGATCTCAACATATACAAACACAATCCTATCCATAACTTAATCCAATACATATGTCCATAATTCATAATACATTCTCAAAATGAATACACAACACACTTTAATGGTATTGCAAGTCATTTACAATACCCGAAACCCTAATCCAAAATACACAATACACAACAATTCTAAATTTATCAGCAATCACTTAGCTAAACAAATATACCATATGAACACATACAAACGGAAACCTTCATTTTCTTTCACTCGATCTTCTTCTCATCACTTGTGGATGGGAATGAAGGGGGGTGAGCTTATTGCTCGTGGATAATATATTTATAAATTGAATGATAAGCGAAAACAATTGCAAATCTTTTTGCCATTTCTTTCAAAAGTTCCTCAGTAGAAAATTTTTCAAATTTCTTATTTCTCAATCTTTTTAAAACATTGCTAAAATAATTTCAATAATATCACTGCTGAAAATCCACAAAGAGCTTATTTCTCAAAATTTCTCACATTTTTCACTTTTCATGAACAAAATCAAAATCGTGTAAATCTTAATTT
>JANVCQ010000006.1:21890943-21914153 GCA_025531925.1 Erythroxylum plowmanianum | reverse complement strand
GCTGTTGATCATCTATACATCCAAGATCTATCAACATAACTCATTTCTGCAAGGCTGTTAATGTAAAACAGTGAGTCCATAGTTAATATCGTTCATGCTCGTGAAAGTATACAGAACATCTAAGATAATATATGTGACTCGGGACAAGTTCTGGTAGTGACTCCTAAGCTCCTCGTATTTTTCTTCTATTAGCCTCACAGTCTCAATCATGAAAAAATTTGCGTTAAATTTTATGGGTTCAAATCTACAAAACGAACCTATACTAAAGATCTCACATACATGTTTCTAATCATATATGTGAGAGGATTTTTTCAATCATTACAAGCCCTATATTTAATATTTACAACTGCGCTATATTATAAGTATTCATCAAAATATGAATGCTTATTTTAATAAATTGTTTAAACATATCGTTAGTTTCACAAACTGCGTGAAGAATTTCGATAATGACAAGTTAAGAGAAGCTAATTAATAACAACGAAATAAGAATCAAATAAATAATGATCGGATAATTTAAGGTAACTACAACTATAATATAAGTTACACTCATCCTATATTACTTCAATGATTAACTGAAGTTCATTACACAAAGAAAAACCCAAAATAAACCTAGTACAAAAAAACGTAGACAACAACATATTCACTTACCTGAACCGACACATAAACGTAGGCAATTGATGAATCTGAAGACATATTTAAATACCTGGTAAAGCTTCTCTTCAAACTCGCTACAAATAAATATACTGGAAAAAAAGAGTTCCTACAATCAAGAACACATTTGTTCACGGGTTAGAAAATTTCTCCTATATAACACATCAACTGCCATGAAATATTTAAATCAATCAAGGTCATTAACTATATTTAATCATCATTTAATCCTAAGAAGCTCTTAATCCTGAAATAAAAATGGTGATGTCACAATTTACGAAGATCCTATTAAAAAATTCGGCAGAATTTTTCCTATAAAATAGACATCCCCCTTCTGTACGAAGGGTCAATCCTGCAAAAAAAAAAAAAAGAAACACTTCTATATCGACCAGTAATCACAACTTATATTGGGTCTGCCAACCATATGTCTATTCTCAATGCAGTCCACATTTACATTACAAAATCTATAATTATGTAATTCCTAATACAAGTTAACCAATTTGTAACCCCCATACACTGTCAATTATAGTCAATACATCAACATTTTCTCAATTCTAATCAACAGTAAAATAATTTGATTTAAACAAAGTTCAGAAAAATCAAACACGTTTTTTATAATTTAATCAATGTAAACTTCTTATAATATTTAAATTCCTCATTTCAATGACTCGGGAATCAATCATCACATTATCATTTAGAATATATAAATTATAAATAAATTTTGATTTTATAATTAAACAAATATATTTTTCATTTTAAATTATTTAATTTAATAAAACAAAATAAAAAATAACATACAATTGAAGTCACATTTGAACACAAAATAAATGTATTATTCATATTTAAATTAAATTGATCTTAATTACTATCCATTTAATTATAACAATATAAGAAATTATACTAATATAATTAAAAGTAATATTGTTTGTTTATTTGAACACAAAATAAATGTATTGTTCATATTTAAATTAAATTCATCTTAATTACTATCCATTTAATTACAACAATATAACAACTTATACCAATATAATTAAAAGTAATATTGTTTTTTTATTTTAACACAAAATAAATGTATTATTCATATTTAAACAAAATTGACATATCATATGGATTATTAAACAAGTTCTTATTAAAAATTATCTAAAAAGAGTTATATAAATTTATGAGAAATTTGATGACCACCAAAATTGACGTATCATATGAATTATTAAACAAGTTCTTATTAAAAATTTAGGAAAGCCGTAAAAATTAATTTTTTTCCTATTTCTCACTAAAATTATATTATATAATTATCCAATATATTACTTATTAAT
The DNA here is from genome assembly GCA_025531925.1 of Erythroxylum plowmanianum. NCBI lineage: Eukaryota > Viridiplantae > Streptophyta > Magnoliopsida > Malpighiales > Erythroxylaceae > Erythroxylum > Erythroxylum plowmanianum. The sequence continues at coordinate 21,912,192 of JANVCQ010000006.1, read as the reverse complement.
TAAAATTATGAATAATTTAATTAATTAAATTTATTTATTAATAAGAATTTTATTTAATTAATTTTAGTTATTAACTGTATTTAATATTTGTAATTAAATTTAATAATTATTAATAAGTACTTTAATTAAATTGAAAATATCTTTAGAATATATAAATTATAAATGAAATTTGATTTAATAATTAAACAAATATATACTTAATTTGAAAATATTTAATTAATAAAACAAAATAAAAAATATGCAACAGATTAAAATTTTAATTTCTTTAAAAATAATTTGTCTTATACATAATCATTATCAATACATATATAGTCATATTAACATTATAAGTTATTTTTATTTTTAATAAAATTAAAATTACAATTTCAAAATCAACACAAAATAATACATTCGTATGAACAAGTACTATAATATATCAACACATACATTCTAAGCTTCTTGCAAAACAACACCAATACTTAAGTTCAACAATAATTCAAGACAAACACCTATAGACATTTTGTCAAACACTTGGTGTGCAAACATTTCTTCATCCCTAATTCAACAAAAAATCTCACATTTTTCCATTAATCTCTAACAAACACATACCGTATCATTAACAATTACTAATTACCATTTTAAATCAAACAACAACTCCATATTACCCTAAAACAAAATCCACCGATTGTAGAGGAAGGAGAGGAAGGTTTTAAAAACGACATTATCTTCGGTTACCACTGCTAGAGCAGGGGACGCCGGCGACGCAAGCCTCGACAACAATGGAAAGAGCAGACGGCGGTGATGGCTGGAGACGGTGGCCACAGGCAACGAAGAAGGAGAGGAGAAGGTGCGCACGAGAGTGGGAGAGAGGAGGGTTCTGCAGCTTTAAAACGTTAACCAAAACGACGTCGTTTAGGGTTTTAGAACATAATAAAACGATGTCATTTTGTTTATCTTTTAAACGTTTATAATTTCATCAAACGACGTTGTTTGTATTTTAATTAAACGACGTCGTTTTTGTTAACTTCTAAGTTATTCACAACGACGCCATTTTGGGATAACCAAACGACGTCGCTTTGTTCCAGCTCTTAGACGACGATTTACAAACATTTTTACCGATGCCATTTACCGATGGAATATACGCCGCCAGTAAATGTTTGCTTCCCGTCTTCTTTTTTCGACACGTTTATTATTTTGTCGGTAATACCGACGGATCATTACCGGTGCCTAAATTTTCGTCACTATTTGCATCTTTTTCTTGTAGTGAAGGATAAGGTGGTGTTCCTTTTCATGCATTGCTTTTGGAGGCTGCTAGTTATGTTTATATAGATAGAATAGTTGGTCATTTTGTGTGTACAAGACAGGAACTGCCCATCCTGCTATTATTATAATCTTCTCATTCATCTAATAGTAATATCCTACGGAAGAAGAATGTATGCATTAGAGATGAAGTTAACAGCTATTAAAATGTAAAATGTCCAACAGTTAACAGCTAGACATGATATCCACAAAGGTGGAAGGAGTGTAATGTAATAATCAGCCCATCTGCGTGTCACCTTTTCTTAATTGTAATCATCAACACATATCCAGGTCCAGCCAATATGCATTGCGTCTATAATATTAATCCCTCTGCCAAAGAATTCTATCTTCCTCAATTGATTTAACTCTTACCTTGCATTAAGTGAATATTTGTTTATATATTTAGAAATAAAGGAAATGGCTTTTATTAGTACTAAATTTTATAATATGGGAATTGTTGCTTTAAAAAGTAACATTAGTTAAACAATATATAACATTAATTAGGGAGAATTTTTTAAAAAAAGAAAGAAAATAGTTAAAAGCTGCCCTTTAATTTCTCACATACAAACCCGAGAGGCTCGGAACCAGCTTCGCTGTGATAGCTTTTCTTTTCAATGTTAGACAGGGAAGGATCACGAAACAGAAAGTGAGATAAAATTTTCCGGGAATCTACCATCATCCATTTTCTTGCCCTCTCTCCGTATACTTCAATCTTCGTCTCATCTATCTCAAAACTATTCATCTCTTGTTCTTTGACTCAGAGAATACAAATAAACGCTAAGCCGTAGTTGCATGCACTTTTACACGTAAAGATACACAATTTCTTTGGTTGGTGAAAATATTTGGAGTTATTGGTTCTTTTTTGATAAATGGGAAATCTTTGAACTCGGGTTCTTGAAAGAAGGTGTTCAAGAGATTGGTGCTTGGTCTGGTTTATTTTCAGAAAAAGAAGAATGGCAACAGAAGAGCAACAAGCTTGTTCTTTCTCCGTTTTTTCTCTTGTGGAAGATGTTCTTAAACAAGATGGGACTCGGCCAACCAACACTGTGGCTCCAAGAAAAGCTGATGAAGCTTGTATGATCAACATTTTATTCCCCCCCTTTCTCTCTCTCTCTCTATTTATCCGTAATATTTGTTCCATATTAATTGATGTTAAGCTGCTTTTATGCTTCTTGGTGATAGAAACTTTGAGAAACGTTATACTGTTTTGTTTTCTAGATCGAATTTTCATCTACTTAAAAGTTTTTATCGTGGTTTTTAATGCAGCTGATCTCCATTGGATAACGTGGTTGGTTCATATAAGGCTCACTCGCAGTAAAGCAGTTGAGTTTGGTGTCTGTCAAATAAAAGTTTCCCTGGACCATTGACGTTTGAAATTTAGCGGTGGAAATAAGTTTTCCTTAAGCTATGGGAATGTTTAGTTCATATGTGATAAGCATTGCAGGGCACTGATCTGGCTAGAAAAAGAATATCATTTATCTATATCTTATTTGTTCCTTTTGTTTAAAAGTCCAAACTTGTTTTGCTACATTATTTGTTGGAAATTACTTGATCATGAGAATGATATAAGATATGAATACTTGATATTGCTGTATGATTTTGCAGCCTGTAGAAGGTATGAAGCAGCGGGATGGCTTCGCAAGACAGTTGGAGTTGTTGGTGGTAAAGATTTGCCGGCTGAGCCCTCAGAAGAAGAATTTAGGCTTGGATTGCGAAGTGGGATAATTTTGTGTAATGTCCTTAACAAGGTTCAGCCTGGAGCAGTATCAAAGGTATGATTCTCTCCTCTTCTTGTTATTGGTGGTAAGCACAACTTGTTTGAATGATTTTTTGGTGCAAAACCCCGTGGTAGGTAGTGGAAGGACCTTGTGATTCTGTTACTGTACCTGATGGAGCAGCTCTATCTGCATATCAGTACTTTGAAAATGTGAGAAACTTCCTTGTAGTTGTGGAGGAAATGGGGATTCCAACTTTTGAAGCGTCTGACCTGGATCAGGTGAGAGCTTTGACTCATCACAGCGGGAGCGAAATGTATAAGATTGTTTCCATTCCATTGTGAGAGATGTTTCTCTGTTTTGAGATCAATTCAAGCTTTGGATCTTTTAGGGAGGAAAATCTGCAAGGGTCGTGACTTGTGTTTTAGCCCTTAAATCATACAGCGAGTGGAAACAAACTGGTGCAGCTGGAACCTGGAAACATAGTGGAATTTTTAAAGCCCAATCTTGCGGGTCCGGAAAACCATTTATGCGGAGAAATTCGGAACCATTTATGAAATTTCCACGATCCTCTTCATTGGGTAACGTGCCTGATGCTGATCAGTGCCCGTATGATGACCTTGGCCAAGAACCCAGTGAAGCTGTCAGTGAGCTCTCCTGTATCTGTGCATTTATTTACTATTTTTAAATGAGTGAGATAGGAGTATAACCTTCTCTACTCCTGTATGGCAGAGCATTGGTCATTCCTTGAGTGTGCTCGTTCACACATTACTTTCCAACAAGAAACAAGAAGAAATCCCATGTGTAAGAGTGTTATTTGATTATCGTAGTGCTTTAGTTCCTTTTGAAAAACACCACTAAAGGAAGAAATGAATCTTCTATTTTATGTCTGAATTAGCATGCTACAATACATTAGTAGCATAGTCCTGTAAGGCCAATGCTCTTCGCTGATAACAGATTGTCGAAGCTATGTTAAGCAAGATAACAAAAGAGTATCAGCGTCGATTGGCTGGCCAAAATGAACTGGTGAGCAGTCGTTCAAGCCCCTTCTTTTCTTTGTACTGCATCCAGGGCTTATGCTGTTGTATATAATGCAATTATCCCTGAGATTATTAACTTTTTCACTTCGAAGTACTATTACTCGTTACATGAAGATGGAAAATCTCTAATGATCATTAGTCTTTACTTGAAGTTTCCTCTCTCACTTAGCTTATTAATCTTTGCAATGACAGCTGAGAACAACCACAGAAGGTACAGAAGTATTTAGCACTGACAAGCCTCTTTCAAGATCTTCTTCTTGTGATGTAAAGGTTTGAGTTTGTTTTGAAAAAGTTATAGTGCTCGAGCAGTTGTGTTTTCATATGCTTTCTATTTCTTGAAAGCTGTTGTGTGACATTGGTCTTGGCTAATGGAATGATTAAGAAGGAACCGGAAGAACAAGAATCAGAAGAAACTTCTAGAAGCATCAACCTGGAGGAACAGTGTTCTCCAAAGGTTAATTGTCGTAAAGAACTAAAAGGCAAGCTGTCCAACCAGCGGATGTTGATTGAACAACAACAAATGGACATTCAGGTAATGGCATTTTGTAGTGCTAATGAAAATGTCATATGCTGCGGACATTAACTAATCTTGGACCTGCAGGCATTGAAACATACTCTTCACATAACAAAAGAGGGAATGCAGTTTTTACAAATGAAGTATCAGGAGGAGTTCTACAATCTGGGTAGAATTAGTTTTTTATAGGTTTTCTGGAACTGTTGGAAAAGAGGAATGATCAATATAATAATAACCGCTCGTTCTGTTCTATTAGGGAAACACTTGCAAGGTCTAGGCCATGCTGCATCAGGATACCAAAAAGTCCTGGAAGAGAATCGCAAATTGTACAACCAGGTGCAGGACTTGAGAGGTATAGTGTGATGTTAGTTTACAGTTTGGTTTGATAAATTGGTTCTTTATTATCTTTTAAACACATTAGAATGATTTTCCTAATAAATTTCATTAGGAAATATTAGAGTATATTGCCGAGTGAGACCATTCTTGCCTGGCCAGCCAAATGGTTCAAGTACAGTGGACAACATAGGTGAAGGAAACATAACCATGATCACCCCCTCAAAATATGGGAAAGAAGCAAGGAAATTCTTTAGCTTTAACAAAGTTTTTGCTCCTTTGGCAACACAAGGTTACTAAGTCCACTTGATTCTTTCCTTCAAATGTCTTTCTTGTTAACATGTTTCTTAAACAGTTCCGTTGTTTACCTTTCTTGCAGAGGCGGTATTCTCAGACACACAGCCTCTAATTAGGTCTGTCCTTGATGGCTACAATGTTTGCATATTTGCTTATGGCCAAACAGGATCAGGCAAAACTTATACTATGGTAAGATTGATCATCATAATTATAACCACGGTATCTAACAAGTTCATTGATTTAACAATCTCTCCTTTACTGCTGCTCTCTGGCTTTTGATTGTAATATCTTTGTTGATTTTTAACTTTGGTCTAATCATGGGATTTTTCAATCCAGACTGGCCCTAAAGAGCTCAGTGAGGATGGTTTAGGTGTAAACTACAGGGCATTGACTGATCTATTTCTTCTGTCAAATCAAAGGAAGGATGTTATTTCGTATGAGATTTCTGTCCAAATGCTTGAGATTTACAACGAGCAAGTTAGGGATCTCCTGGCTACTGATGGTCTTAACAGAAGGTATCCTTTGTTATGTTTTTTCTGTGTAATATTGTAGGTTGTTCCGAGGCAATTCTTATCAATTTTTGTTTCTTTAACTCCTATATAGACTAGAAATTCGCAACAGTTCTCAAAATGGAATTAATGTCCCAGACGCTTGCATCATACCTGTATCATCAACATCTGATGTCATAAATCTGATGGACCTCGGACAAAAGAACCGTGCAGTGAGTTCTACAGCAATGAATGACAGGAGCAGTCGATCTCATAGGTGAGTGTTTCTAGTGTGCTTAGAGTTCAGTTCAGTGATTTTGATATGAATTGTGTAAGAATTATACTTGCATATGCTTGCAGTTGCCTGACGGTTCATGTTCAAGGAAGGGACCTCACTTCGGGAAGTATAATTCGTGGTTCCATGCATTTGGTTGACCTGGCAGGAAGTGAAAGAGTTGACAAATCTGAGGTAACTGGTGATAGATTAAAGGAAGCACAACATATTAACAAGTCTCTCTCAGCTTTGGGAGATGTAATCTCTGCTCTCGCTCAGAAAGGATCACATGTTCCCTACAGGAATAGTAAACTCACACAACTACTCCAAGATTCACTTGGTAAAGAATTGTATGGTTACTCCATTTTTCACTAAAAACATTGTATGCTTTGTGATTCATGTTTTCTCCCTTAAAACCTTCAGGTGGCCAAGCCAAGACTCTCATGTTTGTTCATATAAGTCCTGAAACAGAAGCCATTGGAGAAACGTTAAGCACATTGAAATTTGCTGAAAGAGTTGCTACTGTTGAACTCGGCGCTGCTAAAGTGAATAAGGATAGCACAGAGGTGAAGGAGTTAAAAGAGCAGGTTATTACTACTACCCCTATAAATGCCGGCAATCATAATTGTTAATGTCATCACTGATGTGTTGCATCATTTATACGTTTTCGTTTTCCAGATTGCTAGTCTAAAAGCAGCACTAGCCAGGACGGAAGGAGAAACGGACCACTCACAGAATTCTCGATCCAGCACACCTGAAAGAACAAAAATGACATCCGGTGGGTCCTCTCCTTCTCAAAATAGCTGGCACAGTGCAGGCAACTTCTCTAACAGTCACAGGCAGTCTTGTGAGGTAAAAATCATTTATCTGATAACAATACAGTGTGTTAATCATGTACTTTTTACCATGTATAGCTTGATAATTTGAGCTACCATTAAATGAGAGCATCATGTCACTCAGATCACCTCTTAAGTACATGGATTTCTGTTTAATCAAATCATTTATCTTTTCAAAGCTTGTGGCTCATTAGCACTTAGTCATCCTACGGACTTCAAGTTAGTTTCTATTCTCACTCCTCTCTCAAGTTGCAGTCTAAAATCTTATATATTATATGTTATATAATACGTCTTAATGGTCAATTCAAAATGGCTGTCTTCACAGCCAGAATGTGAAGAAGCATGAACTAAAAAGATCAGATTTTATTGCTCGTATCGCTGGAGTCTGAGGCTTCTTCTGTCCACTATATCCTTAGGCACAAACTGTGTTTCATGTCGCGCAGTCAGTTGGATGATGGAATACAAAGGAAACAGTAAAACTTGTGAAGTGCAATTCCCTAATTGACAGCTTAGGTATTTGTTTATTTCTTTGGAAAATCATCCATAACGGCTATGTAGGAAGGCTGAAGTGCAATTCCCTAATTGACAGCTTAGGTATTTGTTTATTTCTTTGGAAAATCATCCATAACGGCTATGTAGGAAGGCTTTCTTTATGCTTTGTTCCTTGCATGCTTATGCTTGTACCATATAACAAACTATTGGAGAATTTACCTATTAAACCGCAGCCCAAATTGAAAAGTATATGTTGGTCTGCAGGGCAGGAAAAAATCTTCTATTACAAGGAGACGAAGCTTGGATCTCCATGATTTGCGCCGCCATTCTCCTCCTTGGACACCTATCGGAACTCCTGCACAGAATGGAAAGGATGATGACAAAGAATCTATCTCCAGCGATTGGGTTGATCAGGTCATGTTAAACAAGCATGATGGAATCAACAAAGATGAGAACTTTTCAGGCCTGTGGGAAGTTCCTGAAACCTTTTATCAGAAACAGAGTCGAGGATCTTCAAAGATTTACCCGGAACAACCCTACATTAGAACTCCTTTTAACAAAAGAGACAACCAGGAGTTTGAAGCACAGAGAACTCGGAGTGAAATGGCTTCAACTGACGATTCTGATGATCTTGAGGCCGCAACCAGTGATTCTTCGGAGCCAGACTTATTATGGCAATCTAATCTTCCTAAAATGAGCAGCCATCCAAAAATACCTGGACCTAACACAAAGAAGAGTAATCCTAAGCCATTAAAAGCTACTGAAGCTAGGTAAGTTGCATGAATGCCTGATAGCTTATTTTTTCCTTTAGGCCTCCAGTTTCTTGTTGAGCATGTGACATAGGAATGGAAAACAATGCTTAACATGGGACAGGAGCCTCACTAACAACATATTTATCTGCTGTCCTCGTTCTGGTTCGTGACAGGAGCTTGATTCCCTCATTAGTTCCTTCTCCAGCAAGGAAACAGCTTAATGGGGTTGGTCCAGCAACAAACAGGCCTGCAAGGCCGGGGGTTGGTGCTGATGGAAAGAGGAAAACTGGGCTTGCAAAGTGAGAATACTTCCAGGAGAATCTATGTCCTTTTTTCTTTTTTTCTTTTGGTTTCAATTTAGCAAAGAAGAGAAGGGCAATGTTTTCAGCTGCCTGTCTTTGGCTTGTTTATGAGTGCCCACTCATCTTGTGAAATTTCTTTAAGGTTTTATTTTCTGTGTTCAAAGAAAACTACTTCACATCATCATTCAAACCTTAGTTTGCTTAAGGCAAGCATTTCTGTTGCTAGCCTGTTACTTTGTTCAGTTTCAGAACCTATGATTGTTGGACGTTACACCAAAATTCTATGATTGTTGGACGTCATTGCTCCATGAATGACTTAAGAGTTGGGTTAGTACTTGCCTGCTCCTCGTTTTGAAACAAGAACACAACCACCAACTATTTAAATTGGGTTTATATATTTACCTAAATCTCTCTTATAAAAATATGCATATAAAATTTTTTCTATTAATAAAATATTTTAATACACTTTTATATTTTATTATCTTTATTTTTGTTTTCAACTTCAATTTCAATCAATATGCTTATTTATTATCATTTATTATTCATGATTTTTAAAGTTTTCTCAACTTTCAAAAATCATAAACATAATTTTCATTTATAAATTTGGTTTTTAAACATATTTTTAAAATTTATTAATTGGTAAATATTATATAATATATAAATTAGTTATTCAATTTATATTTTCCTATAAATTTTAATAAATAAATTATTATTTCTTTAAGATTTACATTTATTAAAGAATATTATATAATATAAAATTTTAAATTATTATTTAAAACATTTTCATGATATAAATTATTATAATTAATATGACAAATTTATTATTAGAATTTATTATTTTAAAAAGCAAATTTAATCAAAAATAAGAAAATAAATAAAAATTAAATATTATAATAGAAAAGCAAACCAAAAGAGAAAACACTTAAATGCTTCAATTTTATTTTATTTATCTCATCTGTTCACTCAAACAATGTCAAATACCAATAACTATCTTTAGCATTTTTTAACTTTATTTCTTGATTATTGTTATTAGGGATAATTAAAAAAAAGGAGAAGATTGTGTGATATATTGACTCATATTAGAATGATGTCTTATAATTACTTTGTAGAATATGACGAATTTTGATATATAAATTTTGTTATGCATTTGAATATTATATGATTATATTTATTACTTGAAATTTAGGTATATGTCAACGAGATGCATACTAATAAATGATTATTTGACTATAATTATACACCTATATTTCATATGATTCAATAGTTTTATAGCATTTTTTGTACTTAATTAGCTCTAAGTGTATTTGTAGGTGATAATCGCCTTCTTGGACTAAAAGGAGAAGAATTCAAATAAAATGGTGGCATAAAACAAATATTTGAAGCAACTTGGAGATACATGATCATGTATGTGCCCATCTAAGTCTCTATGAATATGTAAACTCACAATTTCAAGTATTTTTGGAGCTACACGGTTACTTCCCAGAAACCCTCGTTTTTACTATAAAAGGATGTGAGCATAGGCAAATAGAGAGAGTCGAGTTATTAAGTAATTTTAACTGGTAAGACATATATAGAGGTGATAATTCTGATCAGGGGACGATGAAACATGAAGAATATGTCAAGAGATTCGTCAGATAACAACATCAAATCTAAACTTACAAGAAGAAAAAGAGAGATTTAGAATTATAATGTCTTTGTTTTCTATTAGTTTTTTCTGCATATTTATCTTTGGTTTTGTGTTTAGTGTCTAAGTAAGATGAACCCTAAGTGGAAATAACAATATGTTTTGATCTTTTATTCAATGCAATTATATTGATTGATTTATTGTGATTCAATTATGAGTTATATTCTTGTTATAATATATCTTGAATATTAGTGCATGATTTGATTTTATATGATTGTGATTGAGAAATCCTCTTGTATAAATAGATCTACCACAATTGGAAGGAGTTGCATGTAAATCTAGAGATAGGCTGACATAAAACTTTTAGATTAGGGTCAAACCTAATAGTGAAATTCATAAATATATAATGCAATCCTTAGAGTTTTAACTAAAAAAAATTGTTAATCAACTGACAGATTAGTTGTTAACAGTCTTGAGAAAGATATTAACATAATATAGAAACTTTTATGGTCCAATAATCAATAATATAATTGCATAATAAAGGGTTAATAATTAAGTTTTTCAAGGGATTCATTACCTAGAAACTATTATTTGATATTGACATCTTCTTAGTGTCCACCTCTTTCTTAAGTTCAGTATTGTTTTCAATCTTAGTTTATTTGTTTAGTTTAAGTTTTAATTAAAATCCAAAATCTGATTCATAAGTTAGATAATAGAAAAATGTTAACTATTAGTATCTACAGTCTTCATGGGATCAACCTAAACTCGCCTATACTAGCTATAGTTATGCCATGAATTTACAATAATATTTAATATTGATACAAAAACATATCAATCACATAAATATACTATATTTACATTTATAAGTTTAAGGAAAGCTTGCATTTAACATACTTGTTATATATTGTATATTTTTGTTAATATTATAAAATCTTATCATCATTAAAAAGTGAGAGATTATTTAACCTGAGAGGGTTTTAATCTATACATTTGATGTTAATAAGACATAATATTATAATGATTTCATTGTCATTATGAAAAATTATGTTTTCTATTAATTTGAGAAATTAAAAGGAGCATGAACAAATGATGTAGAGGAAAAGAAGGTTAAAAGAGTGTTTAAGTTAAAGTCATGACAAATCAACTGGTCGATCATAGATTGCCATATACAAAACCACATAAAAGTGCATATTCTTATATAGAGTGATATTTTTGTTAATAGACGATTTTGAGAAGAAAGAAGATATTTGAAAATAGTTGAAGAATATTAGATGATTTGAAGTTATTCCTGAAATTCTTTGTAAGAGGTTAAGTATAGAGGTTATCTAAAAGATGTTTCTTAAGTCTTGAAGACATTTTAAAGATAATTCAAGTGTTGAATATGCTTCAATCCTTAGAGAACTTTTTTGAAGAAATTTAAGAAAAGTTCAAGCTTATTATATTGAAATAGAAGAGTATGAAGTTACAAAAATGACAAAAGTGCCAAAAATTGAATACCTTAGTCAATTGAATAGTGAAAGAACTTATAAGATCTTCAATTGAGATATCATCTAGGGGTGTTATGAAAGAGTTGAAAAGGATTGAATGCTTTATTAAAAAGAAGTTAGGTAAAGTAAACTCCCTCTGACATCAACATAGCACTGACCAAGAACTTATTAGTTTATGCCCTATAATTAATTAGTTAGTTGTAGTTTTAGTAACATAATAATTTAAAAGAAAATTTTATCTTATACATATATGGATTGTTATTTTTTGATACTGCTTATTACGAATCCTTGAGAAGAGTAGCACAATCAGTAGTTATTGGATATAACATAAAGTATAAAGAGATAGTTGAGGGTTCAATATAAGATTCATCACTAAAATGATTAAGGAGAATATTTCGTTATTTTGTTTAATATTAATTAGAGAAATCCTTAGTTAAGGTGGAATAATATTTTAAAAATAATTCAAATATAATTAATATAATCAATTACTAATAATTAAGAACTAACATGATTGGACTCAAATAAAATGAACAATGATTTTATAATATATGTCTAATCAGAACATTATATGATGAAATGATTGAATTATGTGAAAAAATATGCACAAAAAGGTTAGCAAAACTACTTATAACATTCTTAATATTTAGATAGTCATAATGTATTGCTAGATGCTAAATCTTGATCTATGGATATAAAATATTTAATTTAAAAATTAAAGATAAGCTAAAGAAGTTTAATTTATCTAATCCTAAATCTGATTTAGGGTTATAAATTAAGTCCATTACCATATATTAAGGAACCTAATGAGTCACATACAAACAATTGTTAAAGAGAGAAAAAGGAAATTTAATTAAGTTGGACTTCAATGCAAATTTTGAAAACGTTAGGATTAAATATAATATATTTAACAAATAAAGATTAATATGAGAAATTATAGAATTAATTATAATTCTAACTAGAATTTTATTTCAATTAAATTACTAAATGTTTCAAACCCTAGTGTAGCTTATTCTCTGAAGGATCTAGTATTTCTTGTCCAATCCTCCTTATATCACCTGTATTGTTCTACCAATTTGTTCATATAGATATTATTAGAGACTAGACATATATACAGCTACGGTGGTTACAATAAACGAATTTTACGAATGTTTTAAGGGAAATAACGAGAAAAAGGATCAAAATACATAATAATGTATATTTTATGTTTATGCTTTATATGTTAATCATGTTTAGAATTTAAAGTAATCTTAACTTTCAAAAAATTAAAATTTTTTATTCTTATTCTATTATATGATGGATCATATCGTACCCTAATTTCGTAATGATGGTATCAAAGTCATCTTTATTTCTATAACTTAATTAAAGTTATTTGATTGTTATGGACATGAAGTTTAGAATTGATTATGCAAATTTTTTTGAGATTTTAGAAAATATGCAAATGAAGACATGACCTTGATTGCAGAAAAGTTGCAAACCCTAATTTTTTTTAAGTAAAATTTAGAATTGTTTGAATTTCTAATTTTAAAAATATGAAAAGTTCAAATTGAAAGCCTTCCTAATAAAAACTTAAATGTAAAGGAAAGTCTTAGATGGAACAAGACCCAGTTGGTCACAAGATTGAAATAATCCTAAAATTAGATTATGGTTGTTTGGTTCCTTTAAAAAGGTATTCCAACTTGGTATTAAGTTTAGCTAGTTTAGTAATCTTATAACAATAAAATTGTTTAAGTATGGAATATTAACTTAACTCAATTAATAAACACAATTTAAAAGTGTTTTAAATTCAAAATCAATTCTAAAAATTTAAAAAAATTATTTTTCTTAATTTTATTAAGATACATAATTGATTGATTACTAATTAAATTTTATAAAATTATTTTCTAGAATTAGAATTATTATATTTCAATTATATTGGAGTTAATTAATAAGACTCTTTAAAAATAAGAAAATATTTTCTTAATTAGTTAATAAAGGTTTTCCTTAATCAAAGCTATTTATTTTAATGTGATTAAAATAAAATAAAATATTATTTTATTTATTTACATAATTATCATTGTATTTATTTGGAAATTTTTTCTTCATTTATTTAAATAATAAGTTTGTTAATTTATTAGAAAATATATTTTTCTCGATTATATTTGGAAACGTATATTTATTTATCAAAATAAAGAAAAAAACTTTCTTTAACATTTTAAAAATATTTTTCTAATTTATTAAGAAATGATTTTTCTAATTAATTACGAAATTAATCTCTAAATAAATAATGTAAAGGACTTTCTTAATTAAAATTAATTTTTTAATATTGAAGGTAGTTTTCTTTTTAAATTAGAAAATAATTTTATAATTAATGAAAAGTTATTTCTAATTACGTTAGAGATAATTTTCTAATTGAATATGGAAGTCTTACTTATAAAACTTTGAAAAAATATAGTTTTTCTAGATTATAATAAGTAAGAAAAGTAATTTGTTGAAAATTGTCTTTAATTAAAATTTATTAAAGAATTTAAAAAATTAGAAATAGTATCCATTTTGAATTGAAAATTATTTTCAAACCAAATTAAATTTATAATTAGAATAGAAATCTAATTCATTTAGGAATCAATGAGTTTAATCTAATTTAATTATCCAAAGAGTTAGAAATATTATTTTAAATTACGAAAATAAATAGTTAGAATCAAACAGGACTTGATGTTTCATGTATATAATTTAATTATATTTGCATGAGAAATTGCATGATATTATTTTATATGTTTGATATTATATGTTCTGCTTCACCTTGATTTAATGGAAAATTTTGGTTGCTTAGACCTATAAAAATTCTTAAGTTACAATTTTATTCTCGCTTGAAACTTATCTCGTATCCTTAAATTGAGTCAATTGAAATCTCCTTATAACCAAGACAACCTAAGAGTGGATTAATTCATTATATGAATTCTCATGATAAGTTTTAACCTAACTTAGGAAGATCTTCTGGTTCTTTCTCGAGTAACTCATGCTTAACCTTCTTTATTCATGTTATGATTTAACCATATTATTCCATCTCTTTAATTAAATGCATAATCAAATAATTGAATCTTCTATTTTTGCTCTTTCAATTCAGTCAACTATAAGAATATAGATAAATCTTAAGAAAATTATGAATTCATTAAACCAAAAGATTCATAAATTTAACATATCACATCTTAAGGTCCATCCCACCTATATCTATGCTCCAATTAGTTCATAATCAAATACGTGAAAACAAGATAAAGAGAAGAAAATAAGAATAAGAAATCATTATCATGAGTCTTGAATCATGAATTGTTAGTGAATCTTATTGAATTATTTTCCTTCTTCTAAGAATGATTTTTTTATTAATTAATAAATGATGTAGAATCATTAAACCCTAATTGAATTATAAAATTTACAATCTCTCAATTAAAAAAGCCCAGACATCCAATTAGATCTTACTCTAATAGACTATCAGGTCCTCACACGAGATCTTTATTCGTATAAATTACCAAGTTGATTATTTGTGTGATCTATTAGATTGTTTAACTCTCATTACGCAATCTAATTATTTTGCTATTGGTCCACTCTCTCGATTTGTTATCGAAGCATAGAAATACAACAAATAATCATAATATCAAATGTATTGACATCAAATGAAATCACATTATCATTGCTTTAAAAACAAATCCCTAAAGGAGTTTAGAACATCATTAACAACATGTTTAACATTCTTAAAACTTGAGTCATACATCAAAATGAAGTAAATAAATAACAGATTGTAGGAAAGAACTTGAAATGGCTGGATTGGAGTGGTTAGACAATAGCTGCAGATGCTCCTCTCCCCCTCTCTCCTTCTTCTCTCTTTCTTGAGTTCTCTACCTAAAAGTGGCAAATGGAGGCATGAAAAATTAGGATTCTTAGCCCTCTCTTTAGTCTTTTCTATTTAGGGTAAAATCTAAGCTTTACCCAGGCCCAATGAAATAACCCTAAAAAATTGAGATTTTGAAGCTGATCCACGTCTGTTATCGCATAAGCCATGATCGTGGCTTGTCCATTTTGCTTTTAGCCTGGATCTTCTGTCAAGATTCCTCCAAATCTTCTTTTTTCATTTTCTACTTCTTTTTTATATGAAGCTACATCTTTGCCTATAAATTCTATATAAATTTCATTTCATACAATTTGGAAAATTTGTATAGATTTGATAGTGTTTTAAAAGGCCGTGGTATTTTTTATTCTTACTTTATTATCTAAAAGAAAATCTAAGACTACTCCAGTTGTTTTATATGTAATAAAATTCCATAATGTACTTCTATTGTCTAATCCTTCAAATGGTCTTCAACTTTAAAGAGCCTTCTTTGAAACCTCAATATAAATAAGCCCTTGAAAACAACCCAGCACTTCTAATATGAAATCATTAGGCAAACCTATAAATCTTAACAAAATTAATGTTGTTCCTTTTTTAGCCATTAAGGAAGAAATGAAGAAAATAACCTCTAAAGGATTTGTCAACTGTTTTCAAGCCCTTAATGAATGGATTGAAGCCCAGAAAATATTCCGGTACTATCCACAAAATAGAGGCAGCTATGGCCCTAAAACCATTATCTTTCCCAATGCAAAGCCAATAGCCACTTACCTCTTTTTTCATAGTGGTCCTGTGGATACCATTTATTCAATACCTATTACCTATATACCCAAATATTCAATACCGAAATACCCAAAAACTAATTTTGAAATCCCCTACGTGATTTAAGTATTCAATGTTTATCCTCTATGAGTCATCTCCTCTCATCTATATTGTCATCTTACTTCATCATCTGCATTATCTTCTCTAATTAGCTGTGAGTGGAAGTAGAATTTTGAAGGCATCTCTCTCCATTTTCATTTGTATTTGATAGGGAAGGCTAGTCATTTTTCATTTGCTTTCCTCCGTGTCTTCATTGGTCCTAGGCTAGGTATTTTTCACAAGGTAACTACAAATAGGACATGGAGGCATTATGGTTAACAGCTAGGTATGTTTCGTGTCTTTATATAAAGATTGCAATTGTGTTTTGATTTGTTTGTTCAATGATATATTGGAATTATAAACATGTTTTTACTGTTACGTTAGTTATTAGGCTTTTGATTAGTTTGGTGTTTCAATCACTTTGATGTTTAGGAGGAAAGATGACACACACACACACACACACACTTTGAGACTTTTCTGATGGAGTCCCTTTTGATTACATAAAAAATGGTTTAAAAGCAAGGAAGTTGTAATTTTAGGCTCGGTTAGTTATTGAATATAGAATAATAAAGGAATATTATGCTTTTTACATCCCCTAATAAATATTAGGATAAACTTATAATGGGAACCACACCTCTTTTTACTTATATTGGGAATCATTTGAGAGATAAGGTATTATATGTCACTTAAAAAGAGTGTTATCAATCTAGCCCTATTTTAGAGAAGTTTGTTCATCTAATACTACTAAATTTAGGTTCAGAAAGTGTTACCTTTCTTTATGATAAAAAAGAATAAAGTTTGGGTATTTGATGCATAAACTGAAGACTAGAAGCTATTTCTGGAGTACACAACCTTGTTTGGGTTGCATATGCTTGTGAAAAAGTTGAACACAACTGTATGGGTAAACATTCAAGCTTCTGTAATCGTGCATGATTTGAAAGACAATGTTTGAAGTCAGATGTACAAATATGGAGAAAAGAACAACCATGTGGAGACAAACGATCTTGCAAGTGAATGACATGATCATGCTTGTGACCATGTAAGTTATTAAGACCATATATTAGACTGGCATTAAGGGACACAGTCAACACACACGACTGTGTGGGAGACCACGTGTAATTTAAAAATCTTATCTTTTCAGTAACTGACTATGCGTTTAACCTCAGCTAGTTGTGGTAATGTATTTCGTAATTGTGTAATTCACTAGTAACCTAACAACATTATTTACTTCTGAAATAAGTTCAAGTTTCTTTAAAAACTTGGCTGACATCTAATAAAAAATTGAATGGAAGTAATTCTAATATGTAGTCATAGAATAAGCACTTGATGACCCAACACTTGATTCTTTGAATTTGATACATGTTAATATAAGTTTGTTTACTAGCTAATACTTACTTCGTTTTCTAGTCTAAATACTGAGTTTTATGATCTTTGATCCCTATATTAAATATCATGCACAAAAGGGTATTCAAATCATTAGGGATATAAAATAATATTAACTACAATCCTCTACTTGGTTATAAAACAATTTCACATTTATTAAAAAAAAATGGAAAGTTTCACTTCTACAACTATTTTTAATTAGGTCCATTAATAATACAATACTTAATATTTTAATTTTCATCTTCAACATTTTTTTTCTTCTTTTAGCTTGTTTATCTTCTTCAGTAGTCCATATATGATACTCAAAGCTCTTTTGTTTATTCTGTTTATGTGTAAATTGTGTAATAAAATTTAAAGTGATGTTGACTATTAGAAAATCAAATAAAAAATTTTATTTTTATTTTATTGTTCACAAAATGAGATCCTACCCCTATATTCCATAAAAAATCTTAACAAATATTATCTATTAAATACTTTAAATAGTAAAAAGTAGCAATAATCACTTGGAATTCAAATACAACTACTAATTGGAACTTGTATAAATATCTTCTTTCATCAAGGGATAAGCTTACCATTGCTCTGAGAATAGTTCTTTATCTCTAAACATAATATTTAGCTCGTGGTATGACGCCTAGTCTATTAACAAACCTTGTTATGTGTATTATAAGTCCTCTACTTTATTGTTTTTCTGTATCTAAGGTCTTGTTCTAAAATTGATATGTTTTCTGATATAATAGTAATCACCTAGAAATCTTTGTATGAACTTTTATTTTAAAATTTTCATCAATATATTATGTTCACCACCAAAGAAACATTAGAGCATTTAGTAAAACTATTATGTAAAGAATTTGTATGTATATAATAACAAAAGAAGATATGTAAAATTTTTAGCAATAAATAACAATATTGCCTACTAAATCTTAAATAAAAAGTAAAATTTCATAGTATAGTTAAGAAAAGGGACAACAAATCTTAAATTGCCCAACTTTGCGAATTGTTTTAATCTAATGCCAAAGTTTTTAAAATTTTCAATTGAGTAATTATCCTTTTAAACTCTTAACAACTTAGTTCAAAACTTTAATTCCATTAATAGTTTGATGATTTGGCTAACATAATCTTTTTGTCTATGACATATTGGTATTCACGTGGAAAAATAGTGGCTAACTATACCCATACCCCAATATGAAAATAAATACCTATTACCCATATACCCAAATACCCAAATACCAATCACGAAATCCCCTATATGATTTAAGTATTCAAGCTTCATGCTCTATGAATCATCTCTTCTCATTTGTATTGTCATCTTACTTCATCATCTGCATTATCTCCTCTAATTGGCGGCAAGTGGAAGCAACATTTTGAAGGCATCTCTCTCTATTTTGGTTTGCATTTGATAGGGAAGGAGTCATTTTTCATATGCTTTCCTCTGTGTCTTCATTGTTCCTAGGCTAGGCACTTTTCACAAGGTAGGTATGTTTTCCCATTTGTAGTTACATTAGGACATGGAGGCATTGTGGTTAAAAGCTAGGTATTTTTTGTATCTTTATGTAAAGATTGCAATTGTGTTTTGATTTGTTTGTTCAATGATATATTGGAACTATAAACATGTTTTTACTGGTATGTCAGTTATTTAGACTTTTGATTAGTTTGATGTTTCAATCACTTTGATGTGTAACTATGAATTTAGGAAATTTGTCATATGCCCAGAAAGCATAATGGAAGCCTATAGGTTTGTAGTTCTAGGTTAGCAAGATAAAAGGAATAAAGAATCTTGAGAAGATGCTTCTATTTGTTACTTTCTAGACATGGATAAGAATAAATGTGACTTTACAATGAAGTACTTTTATAAAAAGAAATGCTTATATGAATGCACCTGGGGTCTTGGTCTATTAAGGGTTAAGTGTTTTGGCCTATATTTCATTCTCTTTTCTTGTTAGTTAAGGTCAAGATTGAAGAAAATAGGATCATAATAATGAGATTGATTCAGGAATTTGATGATTGGGGTCGTGAGAAAGTCTTGGCTATTTGTAGAAAGAAAGATGATATATATATTGAAGTTGTCACTTTGAGGCTTATTTGTTGGAGTCCTTTTTGATTACATATAAAATGGTTTAAAAGCAAGGAAGCTATAATTTTAGGCTCAATCAGTTATTGAATATAGAATAATGGAGGAATATTATGTTTTTACATCCCCTAAAGAATATTAGGATGAACTTCTATTGGGAACCACACCTCTTTTTAATTTTTCTTTTAAAGAAAAGATAACACCATTATAGTAAGGCATGAATTGAATCATTTGAGAGATAAGGTAGTACATCACTTAAAAAAGTGTTGGGGATCTAGCCTTATTTTAGAGAAATTTGTTCATCTAATACTATTAAATTTAGGCTCAAAAAAGTGTTAGCTATCTTCATGGATCAAAAAATAAATAAATTTTGGGTAGATTTAATGCAGAAATTGAAGACTGGAAGCTATTTCTGGATTACACAACCTTGTTTAGGTTGCATTTGCTCATGAGAAGGGTGAACACAACTGTATGGATGAACATTCAAGCTTTTGTAATCGTGTACAATTTCAAAGACGACGTTTGAAGCCAGATACACCAATATGGAGAAAAGAACAACTGTGGAGACGGTCGTGTAAATCAAGGACATGATTGTGCTAGTGACCATGTAAGTTACTAAGACCATATATCATACTGACATTAAGTTTTAAGGGACACGGTCAATACACATGTGGGAGACCGTGTGAGATTTAATAATCTTTTCTTTTCAATAATTGATGATGGATTTAACCTCAGCTAGTTGTGTTAATGTATTTAGTAATTTTGTAATTCACTAGTAACCTAACAACATTATTTACTTCTGAAATAAGTTCATGTTTGTTTTAAAACTTGGCTAACATTTAATGATGAATTGAATGGAAGTAATTCTAGTATGTAGTTATAGAATCAGCACTTGATGATCCAATACTTGATTCTTTGAATTTGATACATGTTAATACAAGCTTACTTACTAGTTAATACTTACTTGGTTTTCTTGTCTAAATGTTGAGTTTTATGATCGTTGATCCCTATATTGAATATCATAAACAAAAGCATATTCAAATCACTAGGATATAAAATAATATTAACTACAATCCTCTGCTTGGTTTATAAAACAAGTTTCACACATATAAAAAAATATGGAAAGTTTCACTTATACAACAATTTTTAATTGTACCCACTAATAATACAATACTTGATATTTTAATTTTCATCTTCAACATTTTGTTTCTTCTTTTAGCTTGTTTATCTTTTTCAACAGTCATAGATGATGCTCAAGGCTCTTTTTTGCATTGGGGAATCAACCTACTAAATAATCGATAACTTTGATGCTAACATTAATTGAGTAATAAAAAATTTAATAATAAAATCGTGGTTGAGAAGTTAGTTAACTAACAAAAACATAAAATGAAGAACTAACTTACCTTATGTCAAGAGCAACAAATTAAGCATCTTCTAAGATTTCTCTTTATCCATAGAGTTTGTGTGATAGCTATTATGTTGGGCCCGCTTCCGGAACCCAACTCTTAAACGGAACTGTGTGACTTGAACGCATTCCAATGAAGTCTCTTTAACCATCGTCGAATTTTTTTTTTCATAACTTCCAATCATTTACCTCACAATTTGTCCAATGGTGTGCCCACATAACTTAATCACCGTATTCGAACTCATTT
>JANVCQ010000006.1:21844677-21860741 GCA_025531925.1 Erythroxylum plowmanianum | reverse complement strand
AGATCAAACATTTCTTTTCTTATCACTTTCCTTTAAACATAAATACATACATATAGTAAACCAATCATTTTATTTCATTTAATATTTCTAAATTTCACTTAAAAATCGGGGTCTAACAATGTAAATATAATAAATTAATAAAACTCTTCTTAATTATGGAATTTACTAATTATCAAATATTCCCTTGTAATGAGTTATATGAAGTGTGAATATTGAACCTCAATCCAATTATGTTAAAATGACTGATTTGAACGCTATAAAAACATTCCAGGAGAGAAAATCTCATCCCCATTGGAACCAGCTCGGAGACGGCTGTCGCGTCATAACAAAAACGCACATGTTCGCTAAAAAAGCAGTTACATTTTCATTTTCCCTCTAAATCCCGGATCGTTAAGGAAATTTGTAATTTGTCAACCAAATAATGATGAGGAAAAGTCAAATGACGGTTGAAGCTACTCCAACCTGCTAAGAGGACACTTTAGTAATTTCAATTAATCCATCCAATCAGATAGCCGAATAGCGTAAGCCATAAAGTATCAACTTTCGAAATTAAAAAATGCCCCGATATATAAAAACTGAAATAATCAAGAAGAAAAAGAAGCCTCAAAACGACATCTCGTTGCCCTCAAAATGTCCACAAAACGCAGCCTCGCGAAACGAGTAGCAGCATATAAAATATCGTCCGAAACATTTATGTTCATCTCGTTTCGTTAATCATCTTCCTCTTTCTCTTCCTCTTCATTTCTCATCGCTACAAATCTACCCTTCTCCATCTCTCTCGCTCTCGTTGTATGTAATTTGTATGTGTATCCCCATGATGTCTATACGGTGAGGTATACTTGGAAATCCATTCAAGTTTTACCTCTTTTGCTGTTTTTGTTGTTTGGACGTTGATTCTGTGTTTGTCTCTACCCGTCTTTAAATGGAAATCGGATATAGGGTCCATAGGTGGTAGTTTTAGGTGATATTTTTCTGGGCTTGGACTATTCTTTTCCCCCCATTTCTTGGCTTATTTGAGGGTTTGTGGCAGGACAAGTTCGCATATTTGATTTTGGTGATCTAGGTTTCTCCTATTCTGGCTAGCTGTGTCGTGTTTGTGGCCTTTCTCTTGTCTTATGGAGCGGTTATCGAGAATTATTTGGTGAGTAGTTTAGTTTTCTTGCGGGATTTCGTGTTACTTGTGTTTTCTATGTTGTGGAATTTAAGCAAGGAAAAAAGAGAAAATAGACTTCAAGCCTATTCGGATTTGTTTTGACTCGATTGATTTGCTTTACCTGTATGAATTGGAGTGTTAGGAGCGTGGCGTATTAGGGTTTCATGAGAATTTTGGTTTAAAATTGGGATTGGAGTCTTTGTTTTCGTGCAACTAGATGGGAAGGGGAGGGAGGGTTAATTGTAGGCCAAATTTTAAGAAAGGAGTTAGGTCTAAGGATAAGGGTTCTGATGATTCAGATGAGGATTATGTGGTTGAAGATGAGGAAAATGCATCTGATGATGAGTCTGCAGATTTGGTAGATTCTTTAGATGGCTATGCATCAGAGGAGAGTTTTGATGCCTTTAATGTGGAGGAGGAGGAAGAAGATGAGGAGGAGTTGAAAAAGGTTGCTAGATCAAAAAGGAGCAAGGGTTCAATACAGAATGGGAAAGTTGGAGGTAAATCTTCAAGGAAGAGGAAAAGTGTATATGAAGAGGACGAGGATTATATTGATGATGGTGACTACGATGTGGAAAATGATGATGATGATGACGATGAATTTACAATAGATGAAGATGATGAGGGTTTTGATGAAGATGATGAACTGGGTGTGAGAAAGAAGAATAATAACATGAAAATTGGCAAGAGAACTAGGAAACACGGGGTTTCTGAAACAAGCCGTAAGAAGAGGAGGAGATCTAGGGCATCAAAAAAACCTTCAACCAATAAAAGAAAACAAAATCGTAGATTGAAGAAGAAAGAAAGACGTGAATATGATGATGAGGGTGAAGGTGATTTTGTAGATGATTATTCATTTGTGGGAGAAAGAAGCAAGAGAAATTTGTGTGGGGGAAGGAACAAGCTTGTGGTGGATTCAGATTCAGAATTTTTACCTTCTGGATCTTCTGATTATGAGTATACCATATCTGAGGAAGAGAGGGAGCAGGTGAGGGAAGCTGGTGAATTATGTGGAGATTTGAAGACGAGTTTGAGGAGTTCATCTACCATGAAGAGGATTGAAGAAAATGGGGATTCTTATCAGCAGATGAAACCCCCAGTAGGAAAGGGTAAGGAGAAGGTAAAGGAGGGAAGACCTGAGTTGGGAAAGCAGGTGTGTGGAATTTGTCTCTCAGAGGAAGATAAAAGGAGATTCAGAGGAACATTGGACTGCTGCATTCACTACTTTTGTTTCGCATGCATCATGGCCTGGTCAAAAGTAGAATCTCGTTGCCCTTTTTGTAAGAAACGGTTTACGACAATAACTAAGAATGGAAAATCAACAGTGGGAGTCGAACTGAGAAATTTGGTGATACCAGTTCCTAAACGTGATCAGGTCTGTCTAATCATTCTTTGTTTTACTTTTTTATGATCAGTTTCATGTCTTCATCAATTTCTTACTGATTAGTTGTATTGATGTTTTCTTTAGGTCTACCAGCCATCTGAGGAAGAAATTAGGAGCTTTGTTGATCCATATGAGAATGTAATTTGTACAGAATGCCATGAAGGTGGAGATGATGGCCTCATGTTATTGTGTGATGTCTGTGATTCGCCTGCACATACTTATTGCGTTGGTCTTGGGAGACAGGTACCTGAAGGTAATTGGTATTGTGATGGTTGTAGACCTGTTGCCCTGGGGTCCTCTAGTTCCCAAGCTCAAGGTGCTTTTGTAGATGAAACTGCATCTAGCAACGGAGTGAATAGTGTGCCAATGGTAGATATGGGAGAAGGAATAGAACCTTTAGCCAAGTCTTCTCCTTGTGCAGTATTCACTCATGGATTTGGGAATCTGCCATCTCCAAGATTTCTCACCAGTGATGTTCAAGCAACTTCTCCGGTATCTGGAGCAGGGGCACCAACTCTCTCTGTTCGGCGTCAGATACACCGTCATATACAGAATCTCCTTTCAATTAATAGAATGAGTCAGATGATTAGGCCTGAGGGAATTATGGCCGCTAACTTTCGTAGTGATCTTTCAAGATCTCATATTGACCACGGCAGGGAAAATATCCAAAACAGGACAGAGGAAATGAGAGCATCACAACCTACACTAGTTGAGGAAAGAATACGGGCTAATGACTATCCCTCTTCTTCCCTACAGGGTAGGGACCTGTTTCCCTGCAGAACAAGCCAATTAAGAAGGGAGAATGTTCTTCAGGAATCTGCTCCTGCAATAATAGAAGACTCTGTCAATTTGACACTGTGGCCAGAACATACAGGGGTGGACCTACTTTGTGGTTATGAGCATGTACTCCAGTGTAACAATGGATCAAGTTTTGGTTCTGAAGGGAATATGTCCCCTTGTAAAGCCCAAGAAGAGAGCCAATTCTACATGGTAAAGGAAAAATTGCAATCAATGGTTAAAAACCATTTGAAAATCTTGTCCCAGGATACTGAATTAGGTATGTGAAGCTCTAAAACTTGTGAGTACCTTTCCCAGCATACCCATTTTAAGTAAATCAAGGGATGGTTAATGGTGAATCGGATTCTTTCAAGGATTTTATATATCCATCTAATTTTGCTGATCTTTTGAACTATGGTCACTGGATATGAATATAGTTGGTGTGATTCTACATACAGTAGAAAGGCTTAAATTCTTCATACTTCTGATACAGGTCATCACACCTTCAAGGATATTGCAAGAAGTTCTACGCACACGATTTTAGCTGCTTGTGGGCTTGAGCACAGACGGAGTGAAGTTCACACTGTGCCTCTACCACCACCTTGTTCCCATAGAGATACAGTGAGTATTGGAGAGTTAAGCCTGATGAAAGGTTTTTGCTCATCTTGCTTTGATTCTTTTGTAAGGGACGTAGTGAAGAGGATATTGGACATCAGAACACCACAGTGGCTGAGCTTAGGTCTCTAATATTTTGATGCATGCCATGTTTTCACCCCTCCCTTTTTTGTTAGGATTTAGACATTAAAGTTAGCAAAATTATAGGAATAATTTACTCATGTTGATCATGCAGAGGCCGTATTTACCTTTAATCAAAAAACATTGTTTAGACTGACCAAACCATATAATTGTTGCTATTACTAGGTCTTTTCCATTTTACTGTACGTAATATATTTCAACAATTTTTTGACCTAAGATGATAAGTGAAGTTGGTTCTCTCTTAGTTTCTTCCGATGTTCTGGGTGAGATGACTTTGTTTGAATAGCAATTTCGTATTGCATTCCGGGGTCTAATTATGATAGCACAATGTTGGTGGTATTACTGTGTTCAAATAAATTGCTATCATGTTTTGTGAGAATATTGAGCATCTTCCAGGGGAGCTAAATGCCCTCCCTAACAACCAGAAGATGAAATTAAGTATTGTAAGTTGACGCAGATTGACATGATCATAGAACTGGGTCGTCTATCTCGAATCACAAAAGTCAACTACGGAAGGTTAGTACTTCGAGTTTGATAGTATGTCAACTTTTTTAAGTTTTTGTTGGGACAAAATTATAGTTGTAAACAGTCGTGGCTATCCCCAAGTTCCAGTGACGCAGCTAAGTGGCAACTCTTATTTACTGCTGACAAGGTCAAAAAATATTGATAATTACTGAAGACAAATAATATTTGGTGATGCAAAAATGACTTGCCCATGAGCACACAGCGTTAACTGTTGAAAAGGTCTTGAATGTGCTAATGCTGTTATCGACATATAATGTCAGAGGATTAGTCCTATAAATTAGCCATGACAACTCTTTATTGAAAAAAAAAAAGAGAGTAACAACCATGGAGCTTTTTTGAAGAATTGGATATCATATTAAAACGAGGGAATGTCCTTAATGATGAACAAATAATAAAGAAATGAGATTAGTTCTATTATTTCGTGGTTGTAATTAACATGTCAAAGATAAGTAAGTCAATTAATTAAAAAACAAGACGCCACTGTCTTGAGGGAAAGCTTCCGTGTTCTCTCTGCTTGCCACATTTATTATTTATTAATTTGTTGAAAATTAATTTTACAAATCTACATCTTCAATCTGCAACACAAGTTTGTAAAGAACTTTTTTAATGTATTTTTCTATTGTCATCTTATCAGCTATTGTTTTTGTGTTATTTACTAAGCAAATACAAAACTAGAGCATTAAACAACCATTTTCATGCCTTTAGTATAATTGTTTTCCCGGCTGGAATATTATGATTAGAGTAAGATGTGTTATTAAGTTTTGTTTTTAATCACAATTAGGCATTATATTTGTAAGTCCATTATAGAAATATGGTTGCATTCGGTTTAATTATTTTAGTTTAATAAAGTTGAGAGCCACGTATAAATGTATGGGAGTTAAATATCATAATGTTGCTATAAGAAATGAAAAGAGGAGTTTTAAAAGCTTTTTTTTTTGTAAATTTTTAATGAATTATAAACCAAAATTTTTTTATTAACATAATTCCAACTTGGATGATATTTGTTTTGATTTAAATTTTGTATAGTAAACAAAGAAGAAGATTTTGAAAAGAAGAATTAAGAAAAAGATTTAGTGTTGAAATTCTAGTTTGACACTTATCCATTTGGTGTATAATATATTTTGGTATGTGTATATGTGACCATTTATAGTATTTGGTATATCTGAATAAGATTATGGTATTTATGGTATAATGTAATGGTATAATGGAGATGAACAATGAAATAGAGAACAAGACAAGTTCTCTAGATGTGATGGCCTAATGGAGTGAAGCTAAGGACATTCAGATAGAGGTTGTAATTAAAATTAGAATAAAGTTTGAAAATTGAAAATTAATTTTTGGCACGTAATAAAAGAATGCAAGGTGACACAAGCTTGCAATTTGTTATAAAGGGAGAAAAGAAAGAAGATAATACAGACTTCAATAGTAGGACATTTATGTGTGATTAAGGTTGGTCGCATAATGAGGATTAAATAGAATAAAATCTAGAAGTAATGAAAAAATTCGGTGCAATGTATGTTGTTGATTGGATGAAGATATTTAGAGCATAACATAGTTTAGAGATGTGAACAATCATGAATTGATTCCAAGTAATGTGACATTTAATAAACAACATTGGGTTATCGATAGTCAAGTTAGACATGAACTAAAAATGAACAATGGTTTTAAAGTTAGGCCTTAAACAAATGTGCATTTTATTATTTTAACCGTGTATGGGTATGAAAATATGATATATTTAGTAAAAATTTCCTTAATAAATCGGTTGAGAAGAGAGAGATTGAAATAAGGAAATGTGGAAGTGGTGTATAATATTTTCCTTTATTAATTAATAATATGTCTAATATTATTAATTAAGAATAAGACTTACTGAAATATATCTTTATTCAATCACAGTACATCAAGGTAGAATAGCAAGATTAATTTGTTGCTAATACAATACCTAGCAGTAGGGGAACCAATATAACACATTAAGGATAAGAAGATTTGAGACATTTGCTTAGTAATGTAACTCGTTATCTCATGTTTAATTTTTTGCTTAGGCATTAGTTTAACTTGAAAATGTAACTGGTTATCTCTGTTTTTGAAAAAATTCCTATCAGATTTATTAGTGAAAGAACCTAATGAATGCCCCATCCGGAAATAATTGTCAACTTCTAAAGAGTTAGGATGAAAAAAGAGTACTTCAAAGTAATTCATCGACAATTTTAAGATTGAGTTTATAGAACTTATCATAAAAACCTCTTTGATAGTGGCAATATCAAAAATCAAGGTCCTTAAATTGGCATAATGTGTAGTACTGACAAAAAAGACTAAGGAATTCTAATTATCATGCGAAAACCTAATAGAAGATCTATCACTTAACCTTGTTATAGTGTGAACTCTCATATTCTCTGTAAGCTTTAAGATGGTAAGTGTAATCTATGATGAGTTGCTTTTAAAAGGAGTTTATTAGAAGCTATCAAAATTTAGGTTATATGAATGTACCCTTTTTACCAACGAGACTACTTGTCCTCTAGGATCCTCCAATACCTCCTTACTATATGGATTTTGTTGTTTAATTTGATCGAGGCTATCCCTAAACCACCTTCATCCTTAGGCAAGCACAAATTCCCTCATTTAACTTTTATTTTTTGTAGTTTCCAATTATTTAACCAACCTATAAGAAGGTCCTAAATAACTTTTCTATTGTCTTTAACAAATTTTTTGGAAACATGATGTCAGAAGACCAATAAACATATAATGAATTTAACACTGAATTAATTAACTGAACTCTACTAGTATAAGTAAGGCTTTTATTATAACAAGTCCTGATCCTTTTTTGAAATTTCTTAATGATCAATAAGAAATTATAGTAAGATGGACACTTATAGGCGATAGGAACCCCAATATAGGTAAGAGGAAGCTACTTCTATTACAATCATGTCAACCTAGTAATCCAAAGAGAAAGGTGATGAGATGTTATCTTGATATATTAATTGATATTATTTCCTTTGATTTGGATTTATTTTGGTTCTTAAATAGTAAAATTAATGTTTGTTTTGTTTTAGGAGATGAAAAGTAGAGATTGTATCAAATTGGGACATTATTGATGATGATCACAAATTTTGGATAAGGTGAAGAGATTGCTACAGTAGATAAGACTGATCACTTGAAAAGCTGGAGTTTAAATAGTTAACATCTTTCTATCCCTATCATATAGGAATTTGAATTTGAATTTGTTTTAGAAAGGCACCTTTGCAAGATAAAATTAGATTAGGATTAGAATAGGAAAATAGTATAAAAGGGACTCCCCACCTCCCCAAAATCAATCAATTAGTTCTTTTCTTACTTTCCTCTCAATTTTCTGTCTTTCTTCTATTTTTGTTATTGGAGCAAAAGTCATGTGTGGCTAAACTAAATTATTCTGATTCAAGGGGATTCAATATTGTAGTCGTAACCTTGTGAGGTTTTATGTTATAAACCTTTTATTCATGTTTTAATTCAAGTATGTATTGTTTTGAGTTCTTATATTTCAAGAATAATTAGTATTGATTAATCTGACAATTTAATTTAATATCGACTATTCTATCACTATCCATTAATTTAATGATCTATAGTTGTTATGAAAGATTGGTACAAGTAGCAAATAGATTATTTATGAATTGCGTATTTAACTTATAACAAACAAAAAAAAACTAAATTGAATAGTTGCTTCATTATTTAATTTAGGATTTAGTCTTTTTCATTAAGCTTATTGCTATCATTTATTTGATATGAAATGTTATCACGCCCTGTTAATGAATGGTAAGTTTTGGTTTGGATGTTAGGTTTGAACCAATTAATTTATGAAAATTTGAGACTTATTATGGCGATCCTAATATGTTTTGGACTAACTGCTTGAATTGTGACATTTGTTCTTTTAGACCAATGATCAATGTTACAATTAGATGAATAGGAGGCTTTCCTAGTCAATTTCAACAAAAATACAACTCATATTCCAATCATTACAATCCAACCATCCAAACTTGAGCTATGGAAATCAAGAAGACCAATAACGATATCAACTTTAAATTTCAAACAACCTCAAGCCCCTATAAATGCTCAATCTCAATCTTCAAATTCAGGTATGTCTTTAAATGAAATTTGTAAGGCATTTGCTACTAACACTCAACAATTTCAATAGAAAACAAGAGCAATCCTTCAAAACTTAGAAAATCAGATCACTCAATTAACCACTTATGTAAGTAAATTGGAAGAACAAGCATTAAGAAAATTATCTTACCAAACGGTGGTAAATCCTAAAGAGAATGTGAGTGTAATGACTTTGAGAAATGGTAAGGATATTCATTCTAAAACTTCTTTACCAATGGAGGAAGAAAAGCACGATGATGGAGAAAAGAAGGAAGAACTGCCAACTTAAGAAGCAATAGAGGTAAAAAAAATGATTTATCTTCATCGATATCAACTAATTCCTATACTGGTTTAGGATTAACTCTAGTGCTAATCTTAATTTATTTCTTACCTTCTTAGACCTTCACAAAAGACGTGTCCAGTGCCTTTTTTTTTTCTTTAACCATCTTCACCATTTTTCGACATTTTTGAGCTAAAATTGATTCTTAAAGTCTTCCACAAAGTTGTTGTCCATCTTCTTATCTTCCAAACAACTTCAAAATGTCTTTTTATCAAAAAATAGTGGAGAAGGTTGACTTGATTTTATGTTTACTCCTTAAAATTATTAACCACAAAATAATGAATTAAACTTAAAAAATATTACAAAATCCATATGGCTACAAAAGTACCAAATGCCAAGTAATTCAACCCCCTAAATAACATGTAAAATATATACCTACCACTTGTTTGAACCATACCATCCAGCGCCAATCAAATTTCTAAGCTTAGATTCTAAAAACTCTTTATATGATCTAATTGTTAATTACTTTAAAAAGTGTTTCAACTAGATTATTAATTCTTCTTTGCGTGCATTTAGACTATAGTCAACAATATTTTTATCATTATAGAAGACTTCCTAATGTTATATAACTACTAATTGTCTTTTATTATCTCATTGACTTTAGCATTCTCTGAAGTGAGGTTTCTTAGATTAGATATCCTATTAACACTATGTAACGACCCCAATTTGTTAAAATTATCATACCATATCCTAGGGTTTTTATTATTGCCTATCTTACACTTAACCTCCTTATGTAATTGAATCTCAAAGTTTCAGGATTTAAACCATTGTCTAGGAAGTAGTCATATTTGGATTGATTTTCTAGAAGCTCTTACCTTTAAAAAATTATATGTCTATGAATTTAACCTATAAAGCCTCCTTCTCTATTAGAAGTCTTCATATCCTTTTTCCATTAAAACCTTTTTTATTATTTTGATGGGGTGATACCAAGAACTCCTTCCTCCTTTAGCTTACAAACCTATTTCCATTTGAATTTAGTAATTTGAATTCTTATTAAGGTATCCTAACCATGGATAGCTTTTCATAATTTTTTCAATTGCTTTGGTTAGGTTTATCAGAAGGAAGATATGATAAGACCAGTAAATGATCATTATTTTGAACTAAATTGGTAAGTTGAACTCTTCCAATGAATGAGAGACTTTTTTTACACCAGTTACCAAATTTCCTTTGAATTTCTCAAGTAGTGGTAAACAATCCCTATAGATTGGTCTCTTAGTTGCAATAGGAGTACCAAGATATGTAACTGGAGCATTACTTAATTGAAGACCTATCAATTTAGCTTGTCATCTTACAAGAAGGTTATCTCCTATAGATAGACAAATAGCTCTTTTCTTTCTTAATAGAAAGGCTTAAAAGTTGATTTAAAGTTTAAAGAGCAGTCATCAATTAGCTTAATAATTTAACATCAACTCTAGATAAGAGAAACAAATAATAAAAATATATATAATAAAAATTCTCAAATTCTTATATTTATTATGGAATTTGAAATTCCCCTCTTGTCCTATAATGTGATTAACCAATTTGGTTAGAGCTTGAATACATAATGTGAATAAATAATGAGAGATGGTATCTAATTACATAATCCATTTTCCTTATTTAATAATGATGGTTGACTCTCCGTTTTTCATTATACAATAAGAAGTTATGGTTATGCATTATTTGATCCAAGTTTTGAATTTTGTTAGAAATTTAAATGCTTCTAATAAGTACAAGATAAAATCCTAGTTGTTAGAGTCAAATGCTTGAAAAAAATTCAACTTTAATTGCATAGTTTTTTTATAAAAAAAATTTCTACTGTAATTTATGAACATCTCTTGTACTAATAGGATATGGTCACCTAGTTGCCTACCTTAGATGAAAGCTCTGTAAGTTGAAATGATATGGGCATTTAAAACATCATTAATTTTGGAAGCTAGTAACTTTGTTATGGCTTTCTACAAAGTGTTACAACAAGATATTGGTCTAAAATCCTTCAAACAAATTAGGTTTAGAATTTTATTGATAAGGCTTATGAAAGTTTTATCTACTTCCCCAAGAATTTTCCCCTTCTAAAAGAATTCTAAGATATGTTTAGTAACCTCATTCTTAATTATGTTCCAATAGTTTTGAAATAAGTATGTGTTTGCTTTATTTTATGCTATCATGTAAGTATACGAATTGTATATTGTAATATAACTAATATCAATCTCGTAAGGATTGGATATAGTCACCTAAGAATTTGAATTGCACTTTGTCTAAGGTAATCAAAATATTGAATTCATTGAAATTAAAATAAGTAATAAAACTTGACAACTGAACCGATAAAGGTAGTAATAAAATTGAAGTTAGTCAACAATGGAATTTTAGGATTATTCTATCCTTGTTTTGTCTTCACTTTACCTTGTTAATTCAATTATGCTCGATCTTAGATATCCAAAAATTTTGATTACTCACTCTTGAGATCTAGTTAAGTAATCCCAACTGAAATAGATAACAGATGAAGTCTCTAAATTCTCAAAACTGCTCCTAACTACTCAATTAACTAAAAATTAATATCTCTCTTCAATTATTTATTGGCCTGATATTTGGAAGTCTATTAAGGTACCAACCCTTTGTTTTACAACTTAACACAAATATCTTGATTTAACCACTCAATTTCTTATCAAGTGTGAGCACAACAAATATAATAAGCAGTAATATATTGAAATAAATAAGATAAAAGTTAAACAAAATAATTTAAGAATAAACTATAATATAGAATTACCAATCCATAATCATGTTCAAAACATAACTATTTAGATTTAGCATATAAGGCATTGGAATAGAATAAAGAAAATAATGAATCAGCTTGAATGCCTTGACCTGTAAATTCTGGAAAGCTGGAACTGATCTTGAAGTTTCCACCTTTTGATCTTCTTTCTTATGATATGAAACTTTTTCTTTTGTTTTTGCTCTTCCTTTTTAGGTGTCTCTAAAGACTATAAATATGGTTAGCAAAATAGGGGGAAAATTCAACTTTCTATTTGGTTCATTCTTGGGCATCAAAGCATTGGAAAAATGCTAATCTCAAAGAGATTGTTTTGAACAATGATAACCTCTTTCTTTTCTCTTTTACCTCAATTGAATTAGCACAAAAGGTCCTAGAAGGAGAACCATGGCATCTAGCAAGCACTCCTATCTTCCTCTAATTTTAGAAAGCTAGTTGAAGTTAGAAAACCTTAAGGAAACCAAATGCCATTATGAATTAACCTCCATAATATTCCTTTTGAATGTTGGCCATCAAAGGTCTTAGTCAACTTGCAAGCTATTTTGGAAAGCATTTCTCAATAAAACAAAACACTTCTGTTAAAAAGAGGGTCGGGTATGCGAAAATATATATTATAGTTAAGCTTATAAGGATTTACCAGATGTTATACTTATTCTTAAACTTAGGGAAGATATGTCATTAATGGAGGACATAGTAAGAGTTTGTTACGATTAGAAGCCTTCTAATTCTTAACAAAATAAGGTTTGGAGGCCTATTAGTAAAAGGTGAATTTATGGTGATTATTTGAAATTAATTGGAGATGAAACCATAATGGTTAAGAAGGATACTCCAAAGGCTAATGTTCCAACTTTTTCTTGCATCCTTGTTCCTGACCTCTCCAATGTGATAATGTGAAGCAAACCTTTGTTGATGAGGAAATTGCACAAGAGATGCCTCCTTTACCTCCTAATGTAGCTTTAAAGTCACTAAGTCTAGAGCTCAAACTGATGCTAGTATTGGTGATATTGTTTTAACTATAAACTCGAACCCTTTAGGCTCAAACTCTCATTTCCAAAACATCTTCTGAATTGATAACTTAAGATAAGGCTTCCTCTCCTAATAAAAACTTTATTAGTGTTGGTAAGAGTATGTCTATAAGAAATAAGAAAAGCTCGAGAGGCTATTCAACTCATTGGTTTTGTCTCTTGGGATCTAACAAGAATTAATAGCCCTAAGAAACAACAAGCCCATAAGGATTTTTTTTTGAATAAAACAAAATTGATTTCTTAGTGTTTTGGAGTTTAAAATCAATGATTATAAGTATAAGAGTTTAAATTTTAGAGGAAAACATTAGAATCTTTTGTATAATCATCAATTCCATCACCGTGATAGGATTATATTAAAATCAAACTGGGATCAAATGGAAGCCACTATGATTTTGGAAATTGATCAACTGATATATTTGGAAGTTAAATTTTTAAAAGGGAGAATCAAGTTTTTTGTTTCTTTGGTTTACGGTTCAAACCTAGTTTTTTAAAGAAGATTACTATGGAATACCTTAAAAAATATTCACTCCTCTATATGTTGCCCTTTGGATGATCTTAGGAGATTTCAATAGCACTATCTTCATATCAGAAGTAGCTGGCAACTTTAACTTAAATATTTGATGTAACAAAAAATAAGGTAGGTGGAATATTGGAAGAAATTAGATAGAGATATAGTGAATGAGGAATGGTTCCAAGCTTTCCCTTAAAGTACTGTTTTGTTTGACAATCCTAAATTCTTGCATCATATTCCTATCATTGTCCATAACCTACTCTCTTCTCAAATAAGACATGCTCCTTTTTGCTTTAACAATTTTCTTGCACAAGTGGATGGATTTGAGGAGGTAGTAAAGGAAGGAATGTCATGGGTATTTATCAGGTTTAAATCTTTCATTTGCTTGAGGAAATTAAGAATGGCGAAGAAGGAACTTAAACTTCTTAGCCTCTCTAAGTTTAGAGATACTCAGAAGAACATTGTTGAATCTTAAGTTTACCTCCTCCTTATTTAAAAGTAGCTTAACAGTTCCCCTAAAGAAGCTTGTCTTCTTATGAAAGAAAAAGAAGCCTTATTTGACAATTACAAAGCTTCAAAAGTTTATAATTTTATCCTTAGATAGAGAACGAGTGCCCTTTGGCTAAAAGAGGGATACAAAAACTCTTAAGTTCTTCCACAAATCAATCATTGTAAGGAATAATATTAATTGAATTTCCTTACTCTTGAAGCAAGATGGTGGAAGGCTACCTTGCAAGTTGAATTTAGTCTTGAGGTGTCCAATTACTTCAAGAACACATTAGGGACCCAAGATTTCAGTAACTCCTCTCCTCAATTGCTAAAAGGCTTCTTCACTCATCAATTCACATATGTTAAGATTGATTGTTTGAGTAAACATGAAGAGGTTAAGTGTGCTTTTTTTCCCAACTGAACCTAGGTAAGTTATACAATGTTAGAATTATTTCGTTGTGGGAAAATTGCTCAAAGAAGTCAATAGAACCTTTATCACCATCATAAAAAAAAATCCCCCGTCTTAATTTTATCTTAGACTTCCAATTTTGTGTTGTAATACTATGTATAAGATAATTTCGAAGATCTTTACTACAAGGCTGAAGACAATGATTGATAGTCTCATCGTTTAGATTGAATGGAGATATTATATTA
The DNA here is from genome assembly GCA_025531925.1 of Erythroxylum plowmanianum. NCBI lineage: Eukaryota > Viridiplantae > Streptophyta > Magnoliopsida > Malpighiales > Erythroxylaceae > Erythroxylum > Erythroxylum plowmanianum. The sequence continues at coordinate 21,846,271 of JANVCQ010000006.1, read as the reverse complement.
CTTGCCCAATAATTGTTGAAGTCCTATAGCAAAAGAAATTCTCATAGAAATTATTCTATAAAAGTGGATTTCCACAAAGAATTTGACTCTATTAACTAGTTCCTTTTAAATTTAAATCCTAGAAACATTTTGGTTTTTCAATATCTTCATTATATCAATACATCAATGTGTAACAGACGCATCATTTTGTGTTTTTGTTAATGGAATAAGGCCCTTCGCTGGTGGTAAGGGGTTGAGACAACGAGAACCCTTATTCGCGTCCTTACTCATCCTATTGTACGGACTCTTTTGAGGCTCATTGCATTCAAATTATAAATGTGCTTTTCTTATTTTAAGGATGACCGAACCTTCCATTAATAATGGTATAGACAATCTCACTTTAATGCTCCCTTCCAATAGAAGTTAGCGTCCATCCGGCCCTTCGTAACCATAGCATTTCCTCCAAGAGGTCCAATCCAAGTTCTGCATGTCTAACGTAACCATTCATAACCATTACAGATGGTGTGGTAACTTTTTGGGTAACAGTCTACACTGGGAATTGGAGCATGAACCAGTAAGGCAATAACCATGTTTCGCTCTCATTTCGCATGAGAGGAGACGGGGATGGTTTCTTGGGCTGGACCATCCCACAGATCATTTTAGTACAACACACGAAAACAGGGCTACGACCCGAGAAAAAGCATCACAAACACGAGACGTCGAAGCAATCTCGAGTTGTGAGTAGAAAAAAAAAGATGGAAATGATTTTATAAGAAAAGAGTTGTTCCCTCAGAAATTGGAACTGTAAAAATCAGTCATGAATATATCTGCATTAGCATGGTTTCATTCGAACATCATTGGGAACATTTCATCAATTAAAAAACCAGATGGTTTCCGAAAACACGATGTAGATGTACTACCAAGTTAGTAAGATCATATTTAAAGAGGTTTCTACTCCTTAGAGGATATTGACATTCAAATTTTAGAATACATTAGCAAGTTTCAGTTAAATATAAAACCATCGGAGGGGGAGAAACACTCCAGCTAAAATGAAGCTGATCAAAAGCACAAAAACCCAGAAAATTTTACCCAGTACAACCGCTAAAACATAGTTGAACTGGACATGGTTTGGTTAAAAACAAGCTCCCTCAGGGATAAGTAAAACTAGAGTTTCAAATCATTGTAAAAATAAATTTCAGAAATACCAGTACAACAAATAAAAACCATCACAGGGAACTTCTTCACCAGATTAATCCAAATTGACAATTACACAAACAATTCCATGTTCATATGCAAGCCACCAAGGGCATACCAGATTAAGCAACACAACATGCAGCATCAAAAGAGTATATGGGTACTATAGAGCTCAGATAAATGTTGGAAAAAGTCAATTCCCAGACCTTTTAAAGGTCTCATAATGAGCTGGGATACAAATATTTATCATCCTCGCACAAAACTACACTTTACTGAACGCAAGAACCGTAAGCTTCAGCAAGAAGCAAACTAGCTAAAGACAGACAATAAAAACCAAGACCTGAGAAGGATGTGAGCGGCAGAGGGAAGAGGTTAGGGTTTTATATAGAGTGAAAGATTAGGGGTAGGGTTCCTGAAATAT
>JANVCQ010000006.1:21775680-21790876 GCA_025531925.1 Erythroxylum plowmanianum | reverse complement strand
ATAATTTCCTTCATGCTATGTCATATATCATGGACTTCATTAATTTGCTTATAAATCACTATTAATTCATAAATAATAAACACCAAATTAATGAAACATGCCTTTCTTTATTATTGAAAATAAAGTCTGTACATAACTTTGTACAAAACGAGCTAAAGGTGATTGCCTTTAGGGCACTACTCCAACAGGTTTTGATGTATGAAAGATAATGATTTGTGAGTTGCCTAATGAATGATTTCTAAATTGTATTTAGACATGATTTTGATAAGGGATTGAAGCATGAATAAGGCAGAATTAAAGTGAAATTGATGGACTTTGGTGAAGGTGTGTTGGATGGAGTATGAAGGAGTTAAATTTGGAAATAAAATGAAGATCATGGGTGAGTGAACCTTCAATTCACTCATCCCGTGATCATGGGATTTATATAGCACCTTCCCACGATCATAGGAAATTCTTTGGAAGGGAAAAAGGTGGGTTTTGTACATTTGTTGGACTATATAAGGTTAAGGCACTTTTTACTAGTGTAATTGGACTTAATTAAGGGGTAAAATGAACCTAGTTTATGTGGAATTAGTTAATTAAAGGTTAAATAATATTTTTATTATTAATTGAAGTAATAACTTAAGAAAGGTGTTATTTGATAACAAAGTATCTAATTTTGGAACTTACAAGTTGATAAAGGAATGAAGTTTACTTATGAATGCTAATTTGATTTAAAGAACAAGAGTAATGTGTTAGTTGTGAATGTTTGTGAATTGGGAACTTGTGTGAATACATGTAATGTGTAATTACTTAATGTATTCATTGGTGCATTATTGCAAAAGTTTATGTTTATAATGCATGTTAAGTTTGATCATATGTGAATGAATATGTTAAATTTGAGCAAAATGGAATAAAGTCATATGTTATGCACTACATCACTCACATGTGATTCTGAAATCCAAAATGTTTTGTTTTTAAAACTGTCAAGTCCTAGTTGTAGGTAAATAGGACATCCCTAGAAGGGTTTGTAGCTGCTTTTATAACTTGAAACTAAGGTATCTTCTATATCTAGACACTTCGGTGTCTTCTGTACTTGACATTTTGATCTTAGACACTTTAGTGTCTTCTATTTCAGAGACTTAAGTCTCTTCTATTTCAAAGATACCAATTATAGGTATCTTCTATTCTGGTCTTGTTACACATTTATGTAAAAAGGACTAGTAGGCTAATCTGTTTTGTGTTTTGATGTATGTTTTGATCTAATAGAAGATAAGTTCTAACTTGATACAAGATATATTCTGATTTTATATAAGTTATGTTCTATTCTGACACAATTATATCCTGTTCTAAGACTTGTACAGTATGTTATGAAGTAATGATGTTCTGTTTTGATACTTATATGTTTTGTTCTTATGCAAGAATGTTTTGTATTGATGAATTACATTCTATTATGAGAGAAATAATGTTTGGATTCTTCTTTAATATGAACAATTAAAGATTGCTTATGATATGATCTGATTCAGTACTTTGGATTCTTCTTTACTATGAACAATTAAAGATTGCTTATGATATGATCTGATTCAGTACATGTGAATGCTAGACAAATGCTAGAAGCAGTTATCATTATGTTTCCAATTTATTTATTTCCCACTAAGCTATATGCTTAGTATTAGACCCCTAAGTCCTAACTGCGGGATCATGCAAGTGTTGGCAAGCCTTGGCCAATGCTTGACACACAGATCGGCACGAGGAAGGCGTGTTGACAAGAGAACAAGGCAAAGTCTACGAGTTAGTGAGCAAAATCTGAGGAACTTGAAAAGTAGACGAGGGCTGTAGGAAGTATCAATGAAGATCTCGAGAGTAAGTGAGATTCAATACTCATGGGCACAGGTAGGCGCGCATTAGTGCAAAATTTTCGACCAGATGTGAGACTCAGATGCAAGGTTGCGTGGAGTTAGCGAATTAATTCATGTGGATGTGCGAGAATGCACAAAAGGGTGCAAGACCCTATGAAGATATGCAAAGGCATGCAAGCACGACAAGACACATAAGCACTTAACTTAGACAAAGCAGGTCGAAGGTATATAAATTATGCGAAGTTTTACACTAACTCAGATGGTGACTTGTACTTAGTCATGGAGTGATGAGAATGCAACATGAGTGAGCCTGATCATGAAAGATAGACTAGTCTATAGACAAGCATTGATGGACCTATGTGTGGATAGGCCTTGGTGACTTAGAAAACACATCAGCAGTGACGTGGCAACTATGGGTGATATGGCATATGATGACAGGGCAAGATCAACTCGAAGATCACATCGAAGCTTCATCAAATCTAAGAGATAAAGACCAATTGGGAGAATTACTTAAAGATAATAGAGATCTTCAAGGATATGGATGCAATCTTCCAAGTTGGCATGTAATCTTTATTTGATTAGATTCTTATGAAATGTAGACAATTAGAAGAGTCCTAAGGGAAAGGGTATGTCTTTCCATTGGTCAATGTGATATAGTGTGATCTTTAGTTAATAGGATCAACTAGGATTGTGGAGATCCTTAAAGATCTTGAACTTGCTTTCCAAGCAAAAGAAGCCTATAAATAGCTCATTAGATTTTAGAGCTATTAATTTAATTATTGAGTCATTCACTCATTGAGAGAAATCACTCAGAGGAGAGAGCTTTAAGAGTTGAGAGCATTAGGGGGAGTTCTCATTGTAAGGGCTTCGAGTAGGGAGTTCCCTGTAAGTGCTTTGAGAAGGAGGTACTTGTATCTTTTGTTAATGTTTTGTTGAGAGTTAACGAAAGATTAGTTTTAGCTATATATATTTCTTGTTTCTTTCTTTACTCTATTATTCATATGTTATTTTTTATGTGAGAGAAACATTTTAAACACTTGTGTGTACGTAAGGTGTTCGAGGGCTAACAGATTTGTTCGGCGACATTCACGTGGGAAAGTTAAATCTTGTTTAAGTGATCCTAAGTGGGATTGTCATACAAAGGTGGGCACTACTTGCAGTAGAAGTTTGAGTCTAAATTAGACCTTTCTGACAGCTGGTATCATAGACAATCTAGAGCGATAGCTAGAAAGGGTTACCATAATAGAGGCGATTCTTAAGTCTCTAGCCCCGACAGATGATGAAGTAGTTCCTTTGTTAGAATGTATTGCAGCCTTGGAGAGGGAGCTTCAAGCTATTATGAGAGCGCTCGAGGAACATTTGAAGGCTTGTGAGGAGATGAGCTATGATCTGTTGGTGCTCAAACATGCGATGGCAGGGCATGAGACAGATGTCCGAGTGGAAAGCACTATAGTGAAGGTGCGAGAGCCACAAGTTTTTGATGACAAGCAAATTGCTAAGGAGCTCAAAAATTTTCTATAAGAAATTGAGCAATACTTTGCACCGACAAAGATGGTAAACTCAAAGAAGGTGTCAATCATAGCAATATACATTATAGGTGATGCCAAGTTGTAGTGGAGAACGAGAACCTCCATCGACACTTGGGAGAGGACGAAGAAGGAGCTAACAAATCAATTCCTACCTAACAACACTTCATGGCTCACGAAGGAAGCTTTAAAGTGGTTGACACAAGATGGCTCAGTGAGGGAGTATGTGAGGAAGTTCACATCGATAATGCTGGACATGTGGAACATGTCAGAGGAAGAAAATTTTTTTAACATCATTAGCGGCTTGCAAGGTTAGGCATAAATGGAGCTTTGGAGGCAGAACGCAAAGGACCTCCTTATTATAATAACAACAGCAAATGCCTTGGTAGATCCTTAATTACCACCACCAACTCGACCCAACGGAGAGGGCAAGAAAAATGATGGCACTCAAGATGGCAAGGAGAAAGGCGAAGAGAAGGTGGGAGAATCTTCTCAACATAAGAAGAAGCAATCAAAGGGGAAGGTTGTATGTTTCATCTGTGAGGGGATGTATTATGCTAAAAAATGCCCGAAGAGGAAGAAGGGTGAGGAGCAGATGAACTCCATAGTTAAGAAGGACAAAGGAGGGAGTGATGTAGATGACTCAGGGGAAGGATCCATCATCAACAACACCTATTTGAATGTTATAAGCTTTATAGAGGAGGACCCATGCAAAAACAAACTCGACGAAAAGAGGAGGTGGCATGTGGGAAAGGTGCCAATGGAAGAGAATATTTTCTCCAGTCTTTGACAATTGACGAAGGAGTCTTCGAGGGAACCACTCGTGGAGGAGTGCCCATAAATTATTTCGATGAGGTCTTCGAATTCTTCTAGTGGAGGTGGATTGTTAAACCCCTAAGTCCAGACTATGAGATCGTGCAAATGATGGTGAGCCTTGGCCAATGCTTGGCACGAGGAAGGCATGTTGATTAAGGAATAAGGTAAAGTCTTGTGAATTGGTGAGCAAAATCCTAGGAACTTGCAAAGTATGTGAAATATGTGAGAAGTATTGGTGAAGATCTTGAGAGTAGGCAAGATTCGATACATATGGGCATGCATAGGCATGCATTGGTGGAAATCTTCACTGAGACGTGAGACTTAGATGCAAGGTCATTCAGATTTAGTGAACTAAGCTATGCAGGACCAAAGGGTTTGCAAGAATGTGCAAAGGGGTGCAACACCCCTCGAGGATGCGCAAAGGCATGCGAGTGCAACAAGGGACATAAGCACTTAACTTCGACGGGGCAAGTCAAAGGTATGTAAAAGTATGCAAAGTTTTATACTATCTTGAGATTGTGACTTTTACTTAGTTATGGAGCGACGAGATTGCACCATGAGTGAGCTTGATCACGAAAGATGGACTTGTCTATGGACATGCATTGATGGGCCTATGTGCAGATAGGCCTTAGTGACTTGGAAAACACATCATTAGTGTTGTGGCAACTGTGGTTGATATGGCACATAATGACATGGCAAGATCAACTTGAAAATCACATTGGAGATTCATCAAATCTAAGAGATAAAGACCATATGGGAGAATCATCTGAAGATAGCATATAACTTTAAAGATATGGATGTAGTCTTCCAAATTAGCATGTAATCTTTATTTGATTAGATTCTGATGTAATGTAGCCAATTAGAAGAGTCCTAAGGGAAAGGGGATGTCTTCCTATTGGTCATTGTGATGCAGTGTAATCTTTTGTTAATAGGATCAGCTAGGATTGAGGAGATCCTTAAAGATCTTGAACTTACTTTCTAAGTAAGAGAAGCTTATAAGCAGCACATTAAAGTTTAGAGATATTCATTCAATCATTGAGTCATTCACTCATTGAGAGAAATCACTCAGAAGAGGGAGATTTAAGAGTTGAGAGCTTTTAAGGGAGTTCTCATTATAAGGGCTTCAAGTAGGGAGTTCCTTGTAAGGGTTTTGAGTAGGGATTTCCTTATAAGTGCTTCGAGAAGCAGGTACTTGTGTCTTTTGTTAACGTTTTGTTGAGAGTTACTCCGTTATACACTTATGCTATTTTGTGTGAGAGAGAAACACTTTAAATACTTGTGTGCACATGAACTGTTTGAGGGATAATAGATTTTTTCGGTGACATTCACGTGGGAAGGCTGAATCTTGCTTAAGCAGACCTAACCGGGATTGCCATACAAAGGTGGGCACAACTTGTGTTGAAAGATTGAGTCTAAAGTAGACCTTTGTGACACTTAGGGTCGTGGCTTTGCCTCTGTGTAGGTTCTAATAAGAAGACTTAAGGTTGGGACAACCGCAATGGCCATTGAAGGACTTGATATGACTTTGAAAAATGTTATGTTTAAGTTTTAATTTGTATTTCAATGTGTTTAGACATATTGTATTTTGTATAAATGGTTTGTAATAACTATAATACATGATAGATTTATATGTAAGGCATGTATATGATGAGTATAATATGTACATGAAGTTTTGTATATAACTCATCAAAGTATGAATATGAATTATGTTCTCTTATTTTCAATGAATTTCTGGAATATCTTGGTATGTTTTAGGATTATTTTGTATGACATCTGTATATCCTCTTAGGGGGTATTCGAGTGTTACATTGTTTAGTATCAGAGAACGGTTTAGGCGATTCTGGTTTAACTAGTGCTGAACTATTGCTTGCACTTGAATATAAGAGTTGTATTTGGCCTAATGAGGTTTGTCCCACATTTTTGGTTTTAGATTTAAGTATGGAAAGATATCACGAAGCCGTTGACGAGGTTGTAGAGAGTAATAATATTGTGAGACCTCATCCATCTATTTTGTGCCCCTCTTAGGTAAATCGAAACAAAGATGAAATCCCACCTGCTTCATCTCCAACTCAGGGAGAGGCTTTATTTAAGTTGTCGTAAGATATAATGACTCAATTGCACGGTATGATTGCATCCAAGGCTCCGATTGGTCAGTTGTGGAAGTATGAAGCCGAAGAATTTACTGGAACATCTATGAAGGAATCTAAAAAGGATGAATTCTATTTGGAAAAGGTGAAGAAAGTATTAAATGAAATTAGTTGCCCACCTGACCAGATGGTTTATTGTGCTGTCTCCCTTATTTAAGGAGCGGCCTATGCATGGTGGAAGTTTATTATAAGATATCCTCAGTTACTAGAGCCATAGGACCTCTGACTTTAGATTTCTTTTCCCAAGAGTTTAAAGCCATGTATGTGATGGAAGCCTATAGAAAGGAGAAATGGAAGTAGTTATTAAACTTGAAGCAAAGAATATGATTGTTGTTGTGCTGAGTATGACAAAGAATTTAATCAACGCAGCAAGTATGCACCTAAATCTGTACTTACTGAGGTGTTCTAGTGTCATTAATTTGAGGATGGTTTAAATGATTAAATCAAAGAGCATCTGGCGACATTCACTCTTTTGCAGCAAGTGAGCTATTATTAGCTGGTATAAGCTGCCATTAAAATAGAGAAGAAAGAGATGGTTAGGAGAGAAAGGGTTTAACAAAGAGATTTTGCTAGAGGAGGTCTATCCTCGAGTAAGAGAAGTTGTGAAGGTGCTTCCATTGCATAAGAATTTACTCAAATATCTGCAGCTAGGGGAAAGCGACAAGACTTTCCCTCATTAGCTAATTCTAGTAGGGTTTCTTCTATAGGATGAGGTTTTAGAGCTTTAGAGTGGCCTTATTACTCCAAATACCATTAGGGTATCTATAGGAGGGCTACGAGTACATTTTTTTCGATATGGCAGCCTGAACATATCATAACAAACTGTCCTATAAGACAACCTCAGATGTCACAAGTTAGTAAAGAAGTTTCTCATGCATCTGCTAGAAATAGAGGGCATAGTAGAGATCGTGGAGGATTTAGTCAGGTCAGACCTAACCCGAGCACTATTTTTTAAATAGTTGATCGACTTGCTACACCTTTTACTTTGGCTCAAGCTTATGCTTTAAAAGCTCGCGAGGATCAGGACATTCCTGAAGTCATTGCGAGTATTGTTTCTCTCTTTAACTCTGAAATACCTGCTTTGATTAATCCTGGATCCACTTATTCCTATATCTTTGTTGAAGAAATTCCTAATAAAAAGATGCCTATAAATTAGTTAGATTATGATATTGATGTAACCAGTCCTCTAGGTAGTAGTGTGTTGGTTAATCAAGTTTATAGAAACCCTCCTGTTATGATCCAAGGAAGTGAGTGTGTAATGAATCTAATTGAATTGCCTTTTTATGAATTAGATTTGATCTTGAGTATGGATTGGTTATCCAAGCATTAGGTAGTGGTTGACTATAGTGCTAAAACAGTTATGCTTAAGAAGCCCAATCAACGTGAACTGATATTGTGTGGCATCTGCATTAGTTCTCTGACTAGTATTATATCTGCTATGCAAGCTCGAAGGTTTCTTAAGAAGGGATGTGAAGCTTATCTAGCTTTTGTACTTGATTCTAAGAAGAAGAATGATAAGCAGCAAGACATTTCAGTGGTGAATGAATTTTCGGATGTGTTTCCTTAAGAACTACCCAGACTTCCTTATGAAAGAGAAGTGGAGTTGTCGATTAAGGTTATGCCTGACACTACTCCTATATCTAGACCATCCTACAGGATGGTTCCTACTGAATTGAAGGAGTTAAAGGTCCAGTTATAGGAGCTACTAGATAAAGGTATCTGTTGCCAAGGATAGAAGAACTGTTTGATCAATTAAAAGGTGCAGGGGTATTTTCAAAGATAGATCTGTGATTAAGGTATTGTCAACTTAGGTTAAAGGATGTGGATGTCCTGAAGAATGCATTCAGGACTAGTTATGGACATTATGAATTCTTGGCAATGCCATTTAGGTTAACTAATGCTCCAACTGCATTCATGGATATAATGAATAGAGTGTTTAACCCTATTTAGACCAGTTTATTATGGTATTCATAGATGATATCTTGGTCTATTCTAAGAATGAGCATGATTTTGCTTAGCATCTTTGGATTATATTACAAACCCTGCAAGAAAAGCAGTTGTATGCTAAGTTAAGTAAGTGTGATTTTTGGCTTTAGGAAGTATCTTTTCTAGGATATATTGTCTCTTCTCAAGGATTTATAGTTGATCCTAGTAAGATTGAAGCAATTGTTAACTGGAAGCCGCCACAAAATGTGATAGAAGTGAGAAGTTTTCTAGGTTTGGCTAGATACTATTGCCAATTTCTAAAGGTGTTCTTGGTGATAACATCCCTTTTGACTAAATTGCTACAAGAAGGAGGGAAGTATAAATGGTCTGATAGATGTCAAACTAGTTTTGATCAACTAAAAAGAATGCCTACTGAAGCTCTTATATTGGCTCAACCCATTTCTGGTAAGAAATATGCTATGTTTAGTGATGCATCTAGAAAAGGTTTGGTCTATGTTTTGTCGCAGGATGGAAAGTTAGTTGCATATGCCTCTAGACAACTAATCCCACACGAACAGAACTACCCTACATATGATCTTGAGCTAGCAACGGTAGTGTTTTCTGTGAAAATTTTACCACATTACTTGTATGGTGAAAAGTGTAGGATCTTCATTGATCATAAAAGTCTAAAGTACCTACTTACCTAAAAGGAACTTAATCTGAGGCAATAGTGTTGGTTGGAATTTTTTAAAGATTATGATTGTATTATTGATTACCATCCGGGTAAGGTTAATATTGTGACAGATGCCTTAAGTAAGAAGACTATTTCGTCATTGTTAGTGTAGCAGGGTGAATGGGGACTTGCATCTAATGGGGCTTTAATAGCTTATTTAAAAGCTAGGCCTATCTTGAAACAAGAAATCTGTGATGCTCAGAAAGTTGATGGTAAGTTGCAACAACTTATTTTGGCAACTCGGGAGGGTAAACAATATGAATTTTCTATGAAAGGAGATGGTGATTTGTATTACAAAGAACGGTTATGTGTTCCAGCTAGTGATGACTTGAAGAGAAAGCTATTGTTTGAAGCATATAATACTATTTTTATAATGCATCTTAGTGGAAATAAAATGTATCAAGATCTGAAGCAGCATTACTGGTGGTCAGGTATGAAACATGATGTTATGGATTATATTTCTAAATGTTTGACATGTCAGTAAGTTAAAGCTGAGCACTAGGTTCCATCTGGTTTGTTACATCATATTTTGATTCCTCAATGGAAATAAGGTAACATTACCATGGATTTTGTCGCTGGGCTTCCTCTCACTCAAAGGAACCATGATGTTGTATGGGTGATCGTGGATAAATTCACCAAGTTAGCTCATTTTCTTCCTATTCGTCCCAATTATTCATTAGATAGGCTTACAGATATATATGTGAATGAAATAGTAAGATTGCATGGGTACCATTTTTTATTATATCTGATCGTGATCCTCGATTTACTTCGAGCTTCTAAAAAAGTCTGCAAAAGGCTTTGAGTTCTCAATTCAAGTTCAGTGCCGCTTTTCATCTTTAGACAGATAGACAATCTGAATGGGTTATTCAGATATTGGAAGACATGATTTGGGGTTGTGTGTTAGAATTCTCTAGAAGCTTGGATAACTATCTTTCTTTGATGAAGTTTGCTTACAACAACAGTTATCAAACTAGTATTGACATGGCACCTTATGAAGTCCTATATGGTAGGAAGTGTAAGAATGTCGTATGTTGGACTGAATTAGGTGAAAATAAGATGATCGGTCCTAATATTGTGAAATATAATGAGAAAAAGTTCAAGTTATTCAACAAAGATTAAATGTTGGACCCCAATTCCGAAGCCCATCATTCGGAGTCACAATACGTGTGCTGGACTGAATCATAGAACATGAACAAACACATTTCTTCAACTTCATAACAAATTTTGGGAAACCTCATACTGGAATCACAATTTGAATTCTTCAAAATCTTTGTCCCCCATTGTCTTAAGTTTCTAATGACACCAAAATCATTCGATGTAGTTTAAAATTCTAAGAGTTAGGGCTTGTTCCAATTAGCCCTCATTAGTCATTCTCGGTTCATTTTCATTCTCTGATACTGTAAGTGTCAGGCCTTATTTTTTGAATCATTCTTATATTGAAGCAAATATTCTATGCTTAACTTCCATTCAAATATTGTAAGTCTTAGGGATTGGGTTAACATTCTATTCTTTCAGATCATTTGTATCTCTATGTCTCTAGTTTGTCTAGACACGAGATACATCTCAATTGGAGGTCGGATAATAAAGTTATGGTTGAAGGAAATCAAACAACATTCCGTCCTCATTCATATTGAACCTATTCGAAACAATGGCATAACTTGCTCTAGCAATATCAGGTCAAACTCATTCTTAAAGGGTTCAAAAGAGGACTTCAATATCTACAACTTTCATGAAGACATTGAAGTGAGATTTTGTCATCTAAAGGGTTAGAATTTGGACCAGATGATACGTTATAAACAGTGACCAGAAGAAGGTTATGAACAGTACACAGAAGATATCTTGCAATTAGCAAAGCATTCTCTAGAGATATCGGATTAAGTAGTTCTTTAGATGGTTCCAAAGGGAGCTTTAAGATCTACAACCTTCATAAAGACCTTGAAGACAAATTCTATCATCTGTAGGGTCAAAAGTGGGACCAGATGCTAGGATCAAATGAAGTTAGATGAAGGGTCAGACGAATTGGGGAAATTGCCATAACTTTCACAAGAGAGGTGGGATTAAGGTGTTCTTTAGATGGTTTGAAAGAAAACTTCAAGATCTACAACTTTTATGAAGACCTTGAAGACAGAATCTATCATCTAAAAGGTCAAATTTGGACCAGACTATAGGGGTCAGATGAACAATGCACCAGACAAAATGACCTCATCACCAGACGATATGACGTCACCAGACGAAGTGTTCTCACCAGACGATACATCCTCACTAGACAAAACATCCTCACTAGACAAAGCATCCTCACCAAATGAAGCGTCCTCACGAGATGAAGCGTCATCACCAAACGATACGTCCTCACCAAATGATGCATCTTCACTAGATGATACGTCCTTATTAGACAATGCGTCATCTCCAGACGATACGTCGTCACTAGATGATACGTCCCATTACTCCTGAGCATCTCCACTTATAAGGACCATAACTTTTGACTCCGATATCCAAAAATTTCATACTATATATCGTTGGAAAGCTAGAAAGCTAAGCTATGACTTTCTAGAAGACAACTTGTCTAATTTAACCTAGATTAATCCAGATTTTCCCCTGAACTTAGAACACGAATTTTTCCCTATGGAAGATATTGAAATTTTGCATTTTGCAAACTTAGAATGTCCTTAGGTTAACCATTCAGTTACCAAATTGACTTCATTAAACTCTTCAAATCTCAACTCATTTGCCTTATCACCTTCAACTACATTTGATCAGTCATAATTCCTATCTTCCTTTCTATAGTTTTTCGCTTATGGTATATATATATATCAACGATTTATGTTCCAAAATCATCAACTCAATTTGATTACTTCTTCATGTATATCTAACTTCAACTCACATTATCCATACACCATTCACATTTCATTAACATCAAAAGAATAAAGTTTTATAAATCCTTAATGGCATTCCAAGCCACATCACATCATCATCTCAAAATCTCAAATTACAAAAGGTTCTTAAACAATAAACTTGTTGCTTTCCCAAAATCAACTCTGAATACAAAATAAACAAATATGGAGATATTCCCTTAGGCTCTTGATCATTTGATCTCTTAGCTATTACTTGAAGAGGGGATAAAAAGGGGTGAGCTTGAAAGCTCGTGGGTAGCAAGTTTATAACAAAGAATAAGCAAAATCATTGAAATGTTCATTTGTCTTATAAAAGTCATAAAGAATGTATAAAACGCTTTGTTCTCAAATTGAAATCCTAGCTTGTTTTCTCTTCTTTTCTCTCAACCACCAAAATCTCTCTTCTTTCTCTTTCTTATTTCACTTCTTCTATCCTGATTCACGTCTTCTCTTAAATATAAGACCACATTTTGGTATTGTCTTTCCAAAAATACCCCTCCTCTCCTTTGTCTTCTCATTTTGCCCTTTCTTTCATTTACCTCCTAACACCTTTAATCTTATTAAACACCATATTAACTCTAACTTAATTCAAATCTTTCCATCTATTTTCAAATCTCTACTTATACTCATCAAGTTAATGAGTCAATTCTAAAAATAATGAAACAAATAAATCAATAAAATTGAAAAAAATTTGAGGTCTAATATTAAAATTCGCCAGTGATAGGCAAAAATCCTATACTAACCTAAAAAGGAAAGATATTGAGTATCAGGTAGGAGATAAGGTACTCTTGAAAATGTCACCATGGAAAGACATACTTCAATTTGGGAAGAAAGGTAAGCTCAGCCCACAATACATTGGTCCTTATGAGATTCTTAAGAGAGTTGGAACAGTAGCTTATTAGTTAGCTCTTCCTGAAGAATTGGCCAAGTTGCATGATGTGTTTCATGTTTCAATGTTGAGAAGATATCAATTTGATGATACACATAGGATTTCTGTGCAAGAAATTCAATTACAACTGGATTTTACTTATGAGGAAGAGCCTATACCTATCTTAGCAAGAGAAGTCCGACAACTCAGAAATAAGCAAATACCTCTGGTGAAAGTACCCTGGCAATATCATAGACTTGAGGAAGCAACTTGGGAACTAAAATCAACCACGAGAGCTTAGTATCCTTAACTATTCTCATCAGGTATGAATTTCGAGGATAAAATTCTTTTAAGAGGGAGAGAATTATAAGGCCCCAAAATTATACCCTAGTTGAAATGCTATATATTCATAAAAGTAAATATGATAGGTGTCGAAATTATGATATGATTATAAATTATATATGTCTTGAATCTTGGTTTGATGGACCATGATTAGTAACTTGGAATTAATTAGTACCATTAGAAAATTGAAGTATTAAAATGTACATTTGGATTAGGAAAATTGTTAAGTGGCTAGACAAGTTGGTACATGAAAATTAGTATGACTAAGCCTATACATTGAATAACATTTGGTAGCATTAGTTGAGTGACAAACGGCCTAGTAGAATTTTGACATTTGGTAAATGGAGGAAAAGTGGCTCACATCTATGTGTGACATGTAGGTTGATTTATTGAACGATATGTGCCTTTTTAAATTTATGACACCTAGCACTAAACAAATGTTGAATCACTCCAGCCCATTTGATGTTTCTATTGCATTTCACTATCTTTTGCTCCTCTCCATTAAAACTCTCTCTCACTCTTACAAACTCCTGGATTTTTCTTTAATTGGGATCATCATCACTTGACATCTTTGCAAGATACTGCATCAAGGAAGCAAGATCTTGTCATCTTTTATGATATCTTTTTGGTGCTAAGATTTACACCTTGATCTTAGATGTGTGCTGGTTGCTTGGAAGGCTAGATTAGCTCGTTGCTTAGAGTTAAAATTTGAATTTAAATAGTTAAAGGAATTCTAAACTTGATAGCATGTATTAATACAAGTTCTATGATGATTGAATTGGCATGGAATGTGTGTTATGATGATGATAAATGAGTGCTGGAAAATTGATCCTTGTATGGAAAATTCTATTTTGGTTTTGATCTATGAAAGATAATGATTTGTGAGTTGCCGAATGAATGGTTTTGACATGAATTTGATAAGGGATTGAAGCATGAATAAGGTAGAATTGAAATGAAATTGATGGACTTTAGTGAAGGTGTGTCGGATGGATTACGAAGGAGTTAAATTTGGAAACGAAATGAAGGTTATGGGTAAGTGAACCTTTGATTCACTCATCCCAAGATCATGGGATTTTTATGGCAACTTACCACGGTCATAGGAAATGTTTTGGATGGAAAAAGGTTGTTTTTATACATTTGTTGGGCTATAAAAGGTTAAGGCACTTTTTAATGGTGTAATTGGACTTGATTAAGGTGTAAAATGAACCTAGTTTGATGTGGAATTAGTTAATTAAAGGTTGAATAAGGCTTGGATTATTAATTGAAGTAATAACTTAAGGAAGGTGTTATTTGATAACAAAGTATCTAATTTTGGAACTTATAAGTTGGTAAAGGAATGAAGTTTACTCATGACTGCTAATGTGATTTAAAGAACAGGAGTAATGTGTTAGTTGTGAATGTTTATGAATTGGGAACATATGTGAATACATGTAATGTGTAATTACTTAATGTATTCATTGGTGCACTATTGCAAATGTTTATGTTTATAAGGCATGTTAAGTTTGATTAAATGTCACTGAATATGTCAAATTTGAGCAAAATGGAATAAATTCATATGTTATGCACTACTTCACTTACATATGATTCTGAAATCTGAAATGTTTTATTTTTAAAAATGTCAAGTCTTAGTCGTGGGTAAATAGGCATGTCTAGAAGGGTCTGCAATTGCTTTTGTAACTAGACACTAAGGTGTCTTCTGTATCTAGAAACTTCGATGTCTTCTGTGCTTGACACTCCAGTGTCTTCTGTACTTGACATTTTGATCTTAGACACTTAAGTGTCTTCTGTTACAGAGACTTAAGTCTCTTTTGTTTCTGAGATACCAATCATAGGTATCTTCTGTTCTAGTCTCGTTACCCACTTCTATGAAAAAGGCTAGTAGGCTACTATGTTTTGTGATTTGATAAATGTTTTGATCTAATACAAGATAAGTTTTGATCTAATATAAGATAAGTTCTGATCTGATACAAGATATATTCAAATTTGATACAAGTTTTGTTCTATCACTACAACAAAAATGACATACAGTAATACTAGACAGTAACACTTTTGACAATATGTTATAAAATACCTATCTACGGTAACATTATGTCTTAAAATGTTATGATT
>JANVCQ010000006.1:21687027-21700385 GCA_025531925.1 Erythroxylum plowmanianum | reverse complement strand
GAATGCATGTACCTATGAATAAATGCATATGCAATAAACCTGTTCCTCTATAATTAGAGGCCAGTGACATGCTCAATTAGTGAATGCAGTGAAACCTATCAGTCCGTCCCAATTTACCAAAATACCCTTGCTAACAGTAACGGGAAGTTACAGGAACATTCACTAATAGTTCTTATAATAAGATGCTTACAAGTAATGTAGAAGAAGTTCTTTGGCATGCAATTTTATGGAAGCAGTCTTTAAACCTAAAAGCCTCAGTTTTCACTTGATTAGTGATTAAAAATAGGCTCAAAACCAAGGATAGATGGTTTGGGGTATATAATCTCATTTGTTTCCTTTGCAAATAAGCTTAAGAGAGCATGAATCACTTTTTTTTTTTTGCTGCATATACAACAAAGCAATCTGGAGTAGAATTCTACATTCATTACCATTTCCTTATTATGCATTTGATTGGAATCAAAATCTGCAAATAATCATTGGAATCACTAAATAGGGAAAGCAAAATGGGCTGCTTATTAAAACAACCTTTACAACCACTATCTACTCTATATGGAGGGAAATAAATAGGAGACTGTATAAGAGAACTAAGGAGGAAAAATACGAGATTGCTGGAAAACATTATCAACTGGATTCAGGCAACTTTTATTGCAAACAAGCAACAAAATTTACTCACTCCTAACAAGAAATCACATGGATGATGTAATGTAAAGTACTAATGTTGTAATCTTTTGTAGTTTTAATTTAACCGAATTATAAACAAATTAAGCAACTCATTGTAAATTTGATTTATTATTAATACAATTCCTTTTATTTTCCAAAAAAATACTTTTGCTTATTCTGTTTTTACATAATAACCCCAAGGCCTTAATGATTATTGATATTTGATTATGACTTGAAACGAAACTAAACAATGTATGTCCTATCAAGAACATTTCTCCTTTCTAATTCCATATGACCACCAAGAGTGATATTTCTCTCTTTATATATAATATGAAAACTGTATACTATATACTTATTTACTTAGATAATATTACCTTTTGCTTGCAATAATTCTCTCAATTTTAAGATTTTATTGCTCATCTTTCTAGTTAATTCTCTCTTAAGGATCTTGACCAACTTAGTTACTTCTTAGGCATTAAAACTACTAGATCTTCTAAGTGTCGTTTCTTATCCCAACTACAATATATTCTCAATCTTCTCTAGCCCATTTAAATGCGTGGAGCCAAAGAAGTTTGCAGTTCTCTATCTCCATCTATAATACTTAAAACTTGCTAATGGTTCTGCTAAACAAGATCCAAGTATCAATGAGTACTTGATTATTTTTAATTTCTTTCACTCACATGATCTATAACAAGTTCTAAGTACAAATCAACCTCAAATCATTGATTTTTTATGAAAAGTCTTTCATCTTAAAGGAACATCTCATTATGGTGCATATCTCTTAACATCTTCACCTCTTACTTTTATTGCTTTTGCTAGATTAGGTTAGGATGCCAATATCACTCTATCCTATTTTGACTTTCTTATATCCAATCAGATAGTTGGGGCTCTAAGAAAAAATATACTAAAAACTTGCTCATCTATCAAAGCTTATAACATACCATTATTACACTGCTGTAGAAGTAAATTAGTTGACTAAATAAATAAATAAACTTGTTACCTCATTTCATACACCTCCCACAAAATTTTGCAAAAAATATTAAAACAATCTACTTATACTTTAATCATATTTTTCCTCTGCATATTAAGTACTTGACGGTTTAATTTCACTTTATACATGATCAGGTATCTCATAATTGATAGAATAATTGGTTGACTCTTTCGCTATGTTTATCACTCAAAAATAATTTCTTATGTTATTCCTCCACCTTTACACTTGCAGGGATATGATAGAATAGTAAAATTTGAAATTAGCAATACAACAAGGTAGACATTTGGCTACATTTTAAAAATCATCATTAAAAGTTCACTATTCACGACAATTTAAAAAACCTTCACCAAAAGTCCAAAAGTTTACTATTGACGATAATTTTCAAAATCGTCACGAAATGTGTGGAAGATTTGGTGACAATTTTCAAAATCATCGCCAAATGTGTGGATCATTTGGTGATGATTTTTGAAAATTATTGCCAAAAGTCTACTATTAGCGACAATATTCTGAAAACATCACCACCCTTATTGACCATTTTGCGATAATTCTTAAAATCGTCGTCAAATATGAACTTTTTGGTGACGATTTTTAAAAATTGTCACTAAATTTCATTGGAAAATGTTTTGAAAATCGTCACTAATAGTGAACTTTTTGTGACAAATTTGAAAAATGTCACAAATAATAAAATTGTCAACGATTTTTAAAAATCGTCAATAGAGAGTCTACATTTGGCGATCATTTTGAACATATTTGCCAAATATGGGGACCTAAACAGACAACTTTCCTTGCACTTGGAGAAGTCGAGTTTTCCTCCGTGATTAAACATCTGTTTAGTTGAGCTTATACCAATAGAGCTTTTGCCAATAGAGTTTTTTTTTTCTGTAGATCTTTTCTGAGAATAACTTTTTTAAGAAACTAGTTGACTATTTGACTATCATTTAAAAAAGATCTTTTTTAAAAGAGTTTCATACAGTAGACTGTTTAGCAACATAAAAATAAAAAGTACTTTTAATTTTAACTATATTTTATTTTGTAATAAAAATTATTTATGCATATAAATATTATTTAAAGTATATTAAACAATATGCAAAAGATTAGAAAAAATAAGTTTGCAAGATAAACGTAATGATGAGTTTTTAGGTATTGTGGGAATTATATGTAAAATATAGGGATAAAAGAGACTAAAAATAGGCTCGTTAATTAATTTAAAAAATCTACTTTAAAAAGAATATAGCTACTAAAAAAGTCATATATATTAAAAAAAGTATTTTTTATTTTACAGTCAAATATTTAAAAAAAAACTTTTATGATGAAAAAAGTACTTATTGACCTATCAAAAGTTCAACCAAATAGGCTATATTATAGCCAGCAAAAAAACATGATTTTATTTGTTTCTTGAAAAATAAAAAGTGAAACTTTTTTGACTTCTCTTTTTACCAATTGCTTCATCCTCCATTGGTCCACCGCTGCCACCACCACGACCGTCGCCCTCACCCTCATCACGCTCTCCTTTTACTGGATCATAGGCCCTCTCTAAAGATGCTCCTGCTTTATTTTTACCCCCTGTTATTCTAACCCAAGATGCCCTAAAAATATTGCCGCTTGTGTAACAGTTTTCACGATTTCCGGTTGTTGGTTCAATAATTGGTATTTAACCAATCGTTTAGAACAGGGGTTCTAGGACTAACATAAATTAGATTTTTGGATCTTGCTTGCTGAAGATTTTCATTTTCGTTATCTTTCTTTAATATTCCATCTTGGCAAGCCAATTGTTTTTTTTTTTTCAGTGTTGGTGTTTACTTGACCTTTTATTTTCTTCCTAGCTGTTTTCATCGTCTACTCCTCTCTATATTAGTCCTTTTAAGATTTATAGAGGTTGCCTCAGTATACTGGTTTACCATCTAGCCTCACTTTGCTTATTTACCATCAATAGGGTGAGGGTGGAATGAAAGGCTCTTTTGCCACTTGTGTTTCGGGATCTACTGATCTCTACGGGGTCAGAATTATTCATTTAACACTACTGACTTGGAGTTCTTCTCCTTCTTCAGGTAAATAATCGCAAGCCTTATCATAGTGTTAATTTTGTTATTGCACATGACAGGTTCACACTGTCTGATCTAGTTTCCTACAATTTTAAGGTAAAAGCAGACTTCAAAAAATGAATTAGTCTGTATTCACATGAAAAGCTGCATGTAGTGGCTGACTTGATTGTTGGTTTTGCACAATGATGCTAATAGAGAAGGTGGAGACGATGGAACCAATGACAATTTAAGCTGGAATTGTGGCTTTGAAGGTAAATTTTCATGTTTACTGTGCTAGCATGAAAACCTAAGTTAACATGCAGCACAGTCGATGTATAGAGAACCAAAAGAAAACGAAACCCTGTTACCTTCATTTTCAATCTCGATTGCGCTTATTTTTTTATATTAACAAAACCGTGCCAGAACTGGTAGCCTATGTTGGTTAGGAAGATCAAGTTAACGTGAAGACAGATTCATCTGCCACTGTGAATTAGAAGTTAGACTATGGCAGCTCATTTCTTCTTTGTCAGGTAATCTGTCATTGGTTATCAGTTTTCTTATTCATATTTGACTAAGATCAATTGTTTATGATCTCTGCATTTACAGGAAATGTTCAAGCATATGGTGAAAATGAAAGCTAAGGTAGAGCAACAGATGCTACAGATTTCAAATTCTATTATCACATTGGAGGTGTCAAAGAAAATATGGTGAACGAAGCTTATGAAATCAAGATGTAGCAAATAGGAAAGATTGCCCTTGTTGGTGTAGTTAGCTTTAGTGTAGGATTAGATTTTCTGTATAGGTTTTGGAGTAATTTTTTTTAATCTCAGCATTTATTGTTTTATCAATTAGAATCGTTAAGGTTATAATTAAAATATTATAACAAATATAATTTTAATGGTATAATTTAACAATATTTCACTTTTTATATAGAATGTCTTAAATAATCAATTATTCTTGTATAATAAATTAATAACAAACAAAATTTAAACATTATATATAATAAAATGGATTAAAAATGTCACAAAAATTATAATTAACATAATATAATATTTTTAAAATATATATTTAAAATTTAAGACTTTATAAAATGGAGCTAAGTTGTAACTTTTAAAAAAATGTAGTTAAAAACTTTAATTACATTTTTTAAATTGTAGCTAAAAATATTAAAAACGTAGCTAATAATTTTTAGTTAAAAAAGTAAATGTAGCTAAAATATACTCGTGATGATTTTATAAAATGTCACTAATAATTTTTCGTTACAAAAATCAAGCATAGTAAAAAAATTATTAACGACAATTAGCAAAATCTGTCGTCTATAACTTTAAGTTACAGAAATTTAACGACATTTTTGGTAACAAATATAAACTGTCGTTAATATTAATTAGTGATGATATTGAAACTTTTAACGATGATTTTTTTCGTAGTTAAATGTGATTTCTGTTGTAGCGTAAAAGTTGATCACATCTTTCAGTTGTCATATGTCCATAATTATAATTAATCTCTCGTATAATTCCTTATATTTAGTCCGTTTATTCTTTGGCTTAGATTGGTACTGTTATTACAAGTTGAATTAGTGGGATTACTTAACCCACTTGTACATACTCGTACTTCTCTTATAGAAGAAATGCAAAACAAAATTCCACAAAATTCTGTTCTTTATTAATAAATTTTTTAAGGAAAATTCTTTATTAATAACTTCGTCGCTGCTAGCTTTGCCAAATAATTTTTTTTAAATAATTGATTATCTGTTACATATTTATACAACAGAAACGCTCCCTCTTTTGGTTAACCACCAATCAATTAATTTTTAGTTGATTTGTTGTTTTGAGCTTATTGACTCATCAAATAGCTGCTCAAAAGTGACTGATTTAAAAGAAAATGTTCTTATATAGGAGCTTTTCTACCACCAACAAAAATTTTGAACTTCAATTTCTATTTAACCCTTTTTTCTCCTTGCATTGAAGATTGTTAGTTATCTTCTCATTTTTGCACATTTTTGTGTGTAACAAAGGTCATGGAACTTATTGTTGAAATATAACCATATGGCCATAGAAGCATATTGTAGCTTGTCATATAAATAAGTGGAGACAGTAATAGGTTAGAAATAAAATATTGACTTTAATCGAAAATGAGAATAAAAAGACTTGCATAAATTTTTCATAAATGATGAACATAACACAGGTAAATATGACTTGTCTAAATAATGTAAAATAAAGGTCTTATAAAAACAGAATAAAGAGAAATACAATAATCCTATTTAATACAGTAGTACAAATATATACGAATGTTAATTCCTTATTTAAACTTGATTTACCATATTCAGATAACTAAATTTGGGTAGAATATTTTCTCATTATCATAACTCAGAAAGACTGTGGTTAAAATGTTTAGATGTATTATCATCATCATCATCAATATTTTATGCCCTATGTTTTTATTAAAATTATAAATTTAATTTTTGTAGACTTAAATATTTAAAATCTAAATTCTTATAAGAATATTTAACGAAATATTAAAATGTATAATATTCATACCCTTATAATTTTTTTGAAGTCATGTCTTCATAAGTCATTTTACACATAAACCATTAATACTAAACAAAATATTTTATCAAATATTTTCAACAAATAGCTAATTTAATTTGTTGCTCAAATCAACTATCAGCTAACAGCTAATACAATCATCTAATTGTCAAATAAGACCATGATCATCTTATAAGAATAAGATCAGGTATGACAAATTAAATAATAGCTAAAAGATGTTAAACTTTTTGGTAACTATAAAATGTATGTTGACAAAATTTACCATAAAATTAATTGAAAATTTTAATGAACTTTGTTAAAAATTACAAAAGATTAAAATGAAAAATATAATTAAGGATAAACATTAATATATGAATATGAAGATTACAAAATCAGTTACAGATTGTAAAACACTGTTGATAAGTAGAATCTTGTCATCAGAATAAACAAACAGTACATTAACCAGGGCATATATGCAATCTGAAGATCTGGGAAGGTGACATAATCGTAATCCAGAAAAAGCAACAATTTCCATCTCTAGAGATTCGTGCATTGCGTGTCCAAATTCCCACAGATTCTATTCCATCTTTCCAATGTATCACTTACTGTCATGTTGATTAAGTGTTACTGCACCGCCATTGCTTGTATATTAAGGTTCTTCATTCATTATCTGAGCTTCTTATCCCCATATCCCACTCCAATTTCCAACACACCTAGAGGCCTATCAGATTTACTTTTTAGAATTGAAAAACTTTGATGGCTTTTGGTCACGGAAGAGAGAAAACAAAACCCCCAGTTTCTAAGGCAAAGTGAAAAGAACCCCCCACGTAATTAGCTTACAGTCCCTTCATCTTTTGACTGCCAGATCTTCCATCCATCATCGCATACGCCATCTACTGATTCTACTCTGCCGTCTGCGTCTGGTGCAAACGTGTTTGCCTATATGGGTCTGTTTCCTGATTGTATATATGTGCTTCTTTGCAGTAAAACTTTTGTCACCGAAGCGAAATGTGTCAGAGCAAGAGGGAGAGACCGATGTAGTCAGAGAAAGCAAGTTCCACGCAAGTATGATGTCTCCTGTGAATCTCCATGATTATATTGTCTAGAATTCGAATTTGTCAAACATTGTAGTTAAATATATATCTACACAAAGATATAATGTCCTGAAGTGTGATTACCAATGCTATTGTTATATGAAATAATCATTCAATTTAAGAAGTTTAAACTTCGAATTTTATTTCGTACGTAGTAGTGTTACGCAGAAAAACAATGTCCAAACACTCAAAACTGCTACTTTTTAATAGATGCCTTTTCTTAAGAAAGATTATATTAAAAACCTTGATCTTTGTAAGCAAAAAATTTAATTTTTACAGTGAGAAAATAGTAGCAGTTCCAAGTACTTGTACTAATGTATGCATCAAAACAGAGTCATTACCAACTACGAAAAACCTAGCATATCGTAATTGTGGTCTCTCTCAACCTGGGAAAACAAAATGGCGTCAAATGAAAGAAAATGAAGAGTGTGAAAGAGATATTCATCACGATCACGAGCTCCATCTATTAAACAATTTGAAATCAAAGACGGCTAAAACTGCTAGAAATGGAAGGAAGATCAGAAATGTATGAAAATTACGTATTCTGACCAGCTAGATTGTTCACATTTTCTAATTTTTATTGATAATGAAGACTTGTGGTTCAATACAGGCAAATTCTCAACTTTAGCAAGTTTTCGATGCGTTGAACTGCTGAATACTTGAAGTAAATAAGGTAAACATCATGCAAACCGTCAAGTTATTAGAAGGTGATGAAAAAAGGTCCACATCCACTTAACCTCTTTCTTCGATCTTTGCGGAGCATGATAGGGTAAACCAAGAGCTTTACAAGAAGGCGAAATGTGACATTATGTTGGTTATGGTTAAATCTTCAAGCATGAAAATATACAAGCTCCAACCTGAAGAGTTGCCCACGTACGCCGTAATAAACATTATTGATTATGTTGCTTTAGCTTTTCATGGACAATATTTTTGGTGAAATATTAGAATACCAGAACGATGGACTTTTCCTTTTTTTCTTTTTTTCCCCGCAGAGCATAAGGGTTACATGCATCCTTTCTTCTGCCAAAGTGTTGGGGCTAGCTTAAGTCACTAGTTCTTATTCCTTGGAACCACAGACACATAATTTTTACAATTTCAGGCACCAAACTTTTGAAGTGTATTCAACAGATATAAGTACAACAACCGGAAACGCTTCATTTTCTCGTAGTAAATAGGTAGAGAGATTGTGTATCCTGCAATTGATGTCCCACGCCCATCCACCTTGACTGACAAAAAGGACTGTACATTCTTGACGGTCTGATTAACTTTTTGCTATCGCAGGATGCGATCTTGTAAGTGACAAAAATGCAAGATAGTAGTTGGCCTAGGGTAACATTCATATACATGAAATTAGACCTAAATAGAAGTGCAGTTTGCGAGTTTAAAAGTGCAGCAATTGCGAAGTATGGAAAACTGGATGATAAAATTAAGATGACGTTGTCAATATGATTGGTACCTGTAGCCTATCTTCAGTGCAGAACAATTCCTCAGGCTAGTTATGTACCATCTGCAGCGGTAAGAAAGTTATGCGAGAGAAACACATGTTGGAGAAGGGGAGCACGTGCAAATGTTCTTGGAGATGAACATAGCATGCACGTGCCCTGCTTCTCCAGCAAGAGCTACCCTCGCACCATAGCCATTCATGTGAATGCTCATTCCACCACAAGATATACGTGAGGAGGAAAAGGCACAGCCATAAAATGATGCGTTTATATAGACTCGTAGAAAGTGGACACAGATATTGAGTGGATAAAAAGATGGAGTGGGCCTTCTTTAAAGGACACCACGACTCCATACGGGTAAACAAGTTCTTTGTGAGGGGAAAAGCAAGTTGCCCAGAGTTAACGCAACTTCACCACGTATGAAACGAGGGCAATATTGCTCACATATATCTGCCTCTATCACGTTGGTGGGTAAAAAGCACTGCCCAATTAATGGCTTATGAAACTGTAGGACCCATGCATGGTCAGGTCAAAAGCACGTGAAACAGGTAAATACTGTGAAAGGAACGCTTTCCAAGAATTGATAACGAGCCTTTATTGGTAGACTTGACCTTCAATTTGACACTCAACTCCAGTGAATCTTATTCTTACCGGTTTAATCAACTTCTGTCTTGATTCACCATGCCACTGCATTCATGTCCATCGTTTACGTGATACGTTCTGCCGCCGGATGGAGCGCACCCACATTGCTTACTGCTACTAAAACCAATCCCATCTCAGCAAGTAAACGAAAACCTCATCTTTTTCTACTAATTTTTACAGGAGATTCCATACTGAAAATAATGCTTCAAAAAATTATTAGTTTTTATATTTATGTTTTAGTTATTTAGTACGATTAAGTTTTATCCTGTAGTTACTTAATGAAAGTTATTAAACCCATAATTCATATTTGTAGGCACATTCACTTTATCTTTTAGTTATTTCTGCCGCCAATCTTTTTTTTTTTTTTAACAAATGGAAAGCCAAAAGGGCAACAGAAGACCAGTAGAATAGATTGTTTTATACAGAAATAGAAACATCTAGTTTTTGTTCTGTTCTTATTATTCTCCTCCTCCAACAAACTTTATTATTAGAGTTGGAATGAATTTTCCATAACACCAAATACAAAGACCACTTCAAATTTGAACTTCCATAAAAAAGTCACCTAGAAGCATGACTTATGCTTCATTTGATCAAAGCCATAGCATCGGTCTCTTCAGTGATCGGCTCCGTTAATCAAAACTAGAAGAGAGTTGAGTTAAGTCATGGCAAGCAAAAGTTTCATTTCAACTTTCTTAACCTCTAATTCCAATATTTAAACGTAAAAAATATTATCTCTATAGTCTCGAAATGAAGATTATGCTCAAGTCTCAAGAATTATCATGCTTAATAGACAAAAGGGTTTGATGATCCAAAATCGATTGACCTCGACCAACGATTGTGAGAACTTCGCAAAACAGATGCAAAAGTTCCTTCTTCTTTTTTTTTCATACATTCAACATTTGACGACCACATCTTTTCTCAAATTTTGTAAGCTCGAACCTTTACTTAGGGATGGGAGATTCTAAGCCAAGAATATTTAAGTGATAAAAATGTAATTACCATGACATTACAAATCCTTCTTCGAAGTTTTAAAACACTAAATATAAAAGAGAAATAATCTATGCAAGAGTTTTATAGTGATTAGAATTTTCAATCATATAAGATCTTACAGTGAAACTATTAGTGTAGCGCCCCCTTACTCTAGGATACATACCGAGACGCCCTGAGGACATTCCAGTATAGAAACTATAATAATGACGTGCTACGTTCAATCATAACATTCACTTAAGATGGCGTCATCTACCTTTATTCTTTATAAATATCATAAGGAAAATCACAATATTTTAAAACCAGAATTTTCTCATTTCATTTCATAAAAATCGAATATCTACAATGTATCTTTCAATATCCATACCAATACAGCATTATTGTTTAATACAAAAAATGTGCTACATGAAATAGGAAAATACACAAAATGTATCTAATCTGTCCATATCTAGCTAATCGACCTTTGAGCCGTTCCTTGTTATCCCCAAAAGCAAAAGTCAACAATACTTGTAGTGTCCCTCAGTAGCTAATATCGTCTCTCAGTCTTGAAAAATTAACATTGCAATTTTGTTAATTTTTGCAAATTCAATGAGATAACCATTATCAATGGTTCACTCAATTCATGCATTACATCAATACATATAACATATATTTCATAAATTTGCATAATTCATCACATAACACATTCTCACTCAAGAGTAGACAATTTTGCATTTCAATTAATCCAACAAGCTTAATAAAATGTATATGTAATGCTTATGTGACTCTTTTCCGATTATTACATTGTTGTGATTGAGTGCCTAAACTATCTCGTATCTATTGTAGATACCGGGCTCATTTATACTATCCCTTATCCATTGAGGATACAAGACTCGTTTTATATAGTGAACCTTTAGCTCTAATCACTTTTGGAGCTTTAAGCTCGTTTTTGGTGACTACTCAAGTCACAACTCTCATTATCTAATCATGCATTCATGTATGGAATGCAACTCTTATAATCAATCATGTCATGAACTATTTATTTTGTTACATTCATATACAAGTAGCACTTCAATATTTCATTTACATATCACAGCCATCGGACCTTCATTGTCAAAAAAAAAACACAACCAAATCACATTCATTCAATAATTCAAATAAAATAAAAACAAATGATCAATCCAGAGAAACCCTTTAGGTTACTTACAGGTTGCTCCTGAAGCTAATGGCTGAAAATTCCGGCAACTTTTGGAGGTTGACGCTCCAGTTGTTCCTCTATAACAAACAATATACACATATCACAAATTGGCACAATTGTAAGTGTTTTATAATGCAAATGTATGTATATAAAATATGCACAATACATGTTCATGACAATCTCGGGTATGCTTCCATTATTCTCATCACATGATCAGTCCTATTTCAAAACTCACCTAAGCATAATTTGTACTTAGGTTTATACCTCAGTAAAACCATTAAAATTACAATTCATAACTCATTGAATCATTTCAGATTTTTCCAAAAACTAACTTTCAGGTCTATTGTTCTTGATCATTTAGACAATACAAATTGGGAAATTTGAGAACACTTTCTTCTATAAAATTGCTCCCCTATGTCTTAGGTTTCTAATTACACTAAGATCATTCAATTTTATTTAGTATTGTGAAAGTTATAGTCCAAATATTTTTGGATTACTTTTACTATAAGATAATGCCCTGCATTCAAATTCCACCCAGAAATTGAAATTCTTAGAGTTCGATTTATAATTTACTTTCTTCAGATAATTTGTAGCCCTATATCTCTAATTTACTCCAAAAAAATCATTCCATTTAGATAACTACAGGAAAGCATATTTCTAGAATACCAAAACATGTTCAGTGTAGAGAAAAGTTCGCCGCGGTGAAGCCAGAAGTTCGTCGTGACAAACTTCTCCCGAGAAGAATTCTTGCAAAAATTTCATAAGTTTGCCATGGAGAAACCCAGAGTTGGTCATGGAGAACTTTTTCCAAAAGGAATCCTAGCCAGAACCTTCAAGTTCACTGCGGCGAAGCAAGGAGTTTGTCGAGGTAAACTTTCACAGATGCATACCTAGTTTTTTAACTTTAGATTAGATTTTGAGACTCTTTTAGATAGAGTTTGAATTCGACTTCATCATGAAAAATGCATCTATACGTCTCTAGTTTAATCCAAATTAAGAATCATCTCATTTGGATAACTAGAGAAAAAATTATGGCTAAAAAATTGAAGCATATTCAGTGAACATTTTCCAATCAATCATCTTCAAACTTTCCAGATTTCACACCTAACATAACTTGTACAAAGATCACCATCTTCTACTTCATTTACTCCTCATTCTCAACTCCATTTCATCTCAATATCATTCACTAACAAAGCATGATCTAAATTTGATCATTAGCCCAAAAAAAAACAAGAAGTGTTCATGTACTTATCCATCAACTTCTAATTCTCATTAAAATATCCTTTTCACAACCAATTCATCTTAAAAACATGTGTAGCATAACTCATAGTTTCTTACTTATCATATATAACATAAATTATCCATAAAACAACTCCTAACCCATTAGTTAGCATTTATATGAAACAAAACATCAATATATATATATATATTCTTCACCATCATTCTAGCATATACAAAAGTCCTTGTCATGATCATACAACCTCTAAAACATCTCTATAAATCAATACTCATCAAGCATATATATAAGCAAGAAATTTACATACCCGTTATCATGCACGACACATACATACACAAAACACTATTTCATGTCATTAATGTAACATCCCACTCCCGAGTGACCCGAACCCAATATCATTAGTGATATCTGAGCTCGTGCCCCACGAGGGTGGCGTACTACATCAGTCAGTAAAACTCGGTAAACATTTTTTTTTAAAAACATTCCACATTATTACACTCATGTGCGCGGAATAAGCAGTAAACAGTAGAAAATTACTATCATTTAGTAATACTTTACAAGAACCATAAAATACAAATACAA
>JANVCQ010000006.1:21676247-21686927 GCA_025531925.1 Erythroxylum plowmanianum | reverse complement strand
TCAATTTTAGTGAATATGTCTTATGGGTTCTCCAATTTGAATCCCTATTGAATGGGAATTTTGTCTTTGATAAAAGGAAATCAAAGGAGGCTAGAGGAGCAAGAGTAGAGACATTTTTTAGCAAAGTTTCAAGCAAGGAAATCAAGGTGGGTTACGATTTTATAACTAAGTGATAATCCATTAATGTTTTCTTTTAAATTATGGAAATAAATGATTTCAACTATTTCATGAATGTACCTTATAACTCCTTGAATGCTTTGAGAATGTGTTATGTGTTTGGTATGAGCATATTATGTTGATGAATTATGAAAAGATTGTGCAAATGATTTTGAAAAGATATTATATTTGAAAAATCAAGTTTCGAAAAGGTGCCATTTTGGGCAACAAGTTTACAAGTTATAAAAAACATATTATGTGGCTTTACTTTAGTCCATTCTATATGTCAAGTTCATTTCGACTAAAGGCTTCTCTCACTTGCCCGCTAGTGGCATAGAGCTCCTTTATGGACTCCCTCATGTTTATGACTACACAAAACCACCATGTGGAATTGTGTTAGTTCGTTTTGTTCACGACTACATAGGCCCATTTCATGGAAATGTGTTAGTTTGTTATGTTTATGGACCTTTCAAACCATTTTGATGTTCTTAAGTGCTCATGATATGTTGACCAGATGCATACCTGATTTGCATTATTGAGAATTTGGTTGAGAATTTGAGAAATATGTGCTTTGTGATTCAATGTCAATTTTTGTTACAATGGAAATAAGTATTTAAATGGTTTTGCTTGTTACTAGTTATAAAATTGTTACTCACGAGCTTTTAAGCTCAACCCCTTTTTGTCCCATCTTCAAGTGAAGAGAATGAGGTAGAGTAACCAAGATTTGAGGCATCATTCTACTTTTGCAATGTTTTTTGTACATTAAGTTAGATTTTGTAAAAGCAAGAGTTTAGATACATTTCGAGAATTATTGGGTTTGGTATCTTTTGTAATTTGGATTTTGATACCAATGATGTAATATGGATTGGAACGTCATTGTAAACTCCTATTTATTGTTAATAAATTATGAATTGTGTATGGATAATGTTGAGTTGGAATTAGGCATATTTTTAAAGAAGTTATCAACTTGAGATGATGACTTTTGAACATGAATTGTGGATATGTATATACATATAAGTGAGATATTATGGAAAAAAAAGGAAAGATAGGATTTTTATGAATGACATGAATTAGTTGTAAGGGATGAGTCAAATGAGTAGAGATTAGGGAGTTTAATGAAGTAAAGTTGGTAGATAAATGGTAATGCTCATGACTTTCCATGTAGTACATTGCAATTTTCAAGTTTTTCATAAGGGTCAAATTGGGTTTCTGATTTCAGCAGAAAATCTGGATTGATCTAGGTTGAATTAGATAAAGTTGTCTCTTAAAAATTGTAGCTTATCTTTCTAGCTTTTCATGGATGTAAAGTATGAAATTTTTGGACGATGGAGTTGAGAGATATGATCATTAGAAGTCTGTGATGCTGTTTAGGATGGATTTTCGGGACAGCTACATTGATTTGAAATTTTGACCCTTAAAGAGGCAAAAATTGTTTCTAAGTCTTCATGGAAGTTGTAGGTTTAGAAGTCCTCTTTAGAAAGGTCTTTAAAAGACCTTAATATGGTATTTGTAGTGAAAGTTATGCCCTTTTTACCAAACAGGTCTGAAGAAGAAGAGAAAAGGGAGACGCGTCGCAATCGCGACTTCGCAAGCACGATCGCGACCTATAGGTCCTTCCCCCCTCCAACCTGAACATGTTCCACTCTTTTAATCATAACTTTGTCACCCGACCTCCAAATGACCTGATTTTTAAAGCATTGGATTCGTAACAGTTTTCTCTATCTCTCATAAAAATTTATAGCTTTTGAAATTGATTTGAAAAAGATTAATCAAATCTTTACTGAACATGCTTTAGTATTTTGATGATATCTTGATCTATAGAGCTTCAAATGAGATGATTCTTATTTCTAAATAAACTAGATACATAGAGATACAACTTTTCTTAAGAGATTAAATTTTAATTTAAACTTTAAGACTTTCAATTTCTGGACAGAAATCTAGTATAGTGTACTAATTTAGTTTACAAATAGTCTGAAAATGTTTGGGTTATAACTTTTAGGTTTTTGAACCAAATTGAATGATTTTAGTGTCATTAGAAATTTAAGACAATGGAGAACAAATGTTCTAAAGAAGCCAAATTGAAATTCCAATTTGAAGTTTCTTAAAATCTGTTTGAAAATAGGAGAAATGAGTTCGTTTTTTATGATTAACTTGTGTGGGCACGTCACCCATGTGGGATGATGGCTAATGAGGGTTCATTGAAACAACCCTACAAGGTAATATGCATGCTCAAGTCTTATGATTTTTAAAGCAAGAGTTGGGCTCCGAAAATGGGTCCAACAACTTAGTTACCAAGATCCTTTAGTGAGAAAGTAGAAGAAATATTTTGAGAAGACTTTCCTTAGATGAAAGAAGCCAAAAATGAAACTCTTCTCATTCAAGTTTTAGCTAGCACATGCAAGAGAGGAGAGAGTAAATAAAAAATGTAACAGCCCCATCTTCTCTCCTACTCAATTTCGGTTTAAAATGAGAGAAAAAAGTGTTGTGCATCTAATGCATCACTTTATTCTTTAATCAATCATAAAGAAGCCAATAAATGAAACTCTTCTCATTTGTTTTAAGATGGCTATATGAAAAGAACATTAACCTAAATAAGACCCTCTCATTTTCGGTTATGAGATGAAAGAAAGGGAAAGAGTACATCAAATGCACCTCATCCTTTCTTTAATCAAATGAATGCTAAAATGTTATGTTACATTCCATCATTAAAAGACAACCATTAAACCATTTAATGATAAGATCATTACTCCATTCTTAGGCACCACTTAATTCAGGTTATTCTTTGTTCAAGAAATCGGTTCAATCGAATTTTAAAAGATAAGTAAATAAAAACAAACTTAAAGTAACAGGGAATAATGCAAGCCAAACCAAAATCGTAAACTAAGACTTGGAAAAAATCAAGATTAAACATTAGGACTTGTCATTATCCCTATTTGCTTCCCTTTGATTAATTGATTCAATTTATGCTTGGCCTAAGCTTTCATAAAATTTTAGCTACCCTCTCTCAAAGTGTAACTAAATGTCACTAGTTAAATAAATTAGAAATAACTTTGGGATCTCTCGACGTGCAAAGCCTTTACTAAACATTCAATTAGATATGAAGCTATCCTATAGGCAGTGCATTGATCTATTGAAATCTCTTCTTAATAAATCAATAACTTGTTATTTATAGGTCTATTAATCATCAACTCTCATTATACAATTAACACAAATTACCAAGCTCACTCTCTCAATTTATTTCAAGGTTTACGCACAATAAATAGCACAAACATGTATATCATTAAATTAATAACCAATGGTTCACAAATAGTTTAAAAACAAACCCTAAAAATTATTTTAGCTAATCATAATATCCATAACATCCCCAATAATCAAATAATCCATCATAAACATGCGAGAAGAGAAAAAAATTGAAATAATACTGGATGGTGTAGCTCCTCCTCTTCTTTGCTCAATCTAGAAAATCTAGATGATGGATTGCTCTTTGCCCAATCAGGAATGAAACGTTAAATCTCCCTTATCTCTAGGCTCTGAATATATCTTTTAGATCTAGGAAGCAAATTCCACACCCCTCTGCCGACTCTCAAGATTCGCAAAAACCTAAAAAAATACATGAAACTTGCGTGTCTCTTCGACTTCTAGTTCCCACGATCGTGGGAATTATACTAATGCTTCCCATGATTGTGGGTTAACTTAATAGAAACTTTCTCCATAGATTTCCCATGATCGTGGAAAACATGTCCTTTTCTATAGTCGTGGGTTCTCATTTTTTAGCAACTCCATTTCTCTTCTCTTGGTCCCTAGTTTAATCACAAAGGTATCCACCCTCCATTCCTACACCAAAATGATCAATTCCTACCCTAAACAAATATCGTACACAAAAAAACAACCATGAAGATCAAACTAAACAAAAACACACAAAACAAGTCCTAAAACACAATAATACTAACCTATCATGCAAGAAACATATACCAAATACTTAGAAAAATGCATCCTAATGCACAATTATTAGAGCATTATTGAAGGAATTGCTTGTGTGGAAGAAGTGGAGAAGGAGCTCGTGTAACACCTCACTACCATAGAGTATATACCAGAACATGCTAAGGACATTCAAGTAAATATCATATAATAATGGATAATGGCATGTTAGAGCAGTTATGTTCACTTATAAGTCATCATAAAGAATAACACGATTATTAAAAACCTAATTTCTCATTTTCATTTCTTCAACAATATGTATATTGTAGCTTTACAACAACACCTATATACGTACATTATCAAAAACTAATCAAAGTTTACATCTCTGTATATAGAACATGCTACATACATGAGGAATTATACAAAAATTTATCTAAATTCCTCAGTCCAACTGATTGACCATTGAGCCATGTCTTCTATCCAAAATCAATGCTAGTTCTCTTCTAAATTGACTTAGAAGTTATATCATCTCTCTCAAACATAAAATGTCAACGTTGCAATTTTAATGAGTTTTACGAACTCAGTGAGCTATCCATCATCGATGGATCACTCATAACATATAACACAGATAGTTCATGTAATCACATAATTCACCTCATTTCACTAATAATCATATAGCACCACCTATCACATTGATCACTTATTTCACATTTCATGTTCAAAGCAGTCGAACAGTTCATTTTGATCAATTTAAAGCATACATATCAATTATATGTGCAATGCACATGAGACTCACTTTTAATAGTTATTGTTGTGATCGAGTGCTTATAATTATCCCGTATTTATTGTGAATACCAGGCTCTTTGATAACTGTCTCTTATCCATTGGGGATACAAGGCTTATTATATATAGTGAGCTAAAGGCTCTTACTACATTTTAAGCTTTAAGATCTTTGCTACTTTCTGAGATTTAAGCTCTTTTTCGGTGGCTACTCTAGTCACAATAGCCTTTATGTTATCATGCACTTATGTAATGACATGCATCACATGTATTCAGTCAATCAGATGTGCTCAATGTTACACATTCATATCACAATCTCATTCACATTTGTCATCAGACCTTGGTTCGACATTCAACATATACATTGAGAATCACTTATTTCATCAAATTCACATTCAATGAGCACTTCTAATATATATTTCATAGATCAAACACCTCAGATAGTCAATGTATAGAATCAACATGATCACATTCACATAATAATTCAATACATAATTTAAAACAAATAATTAATCAAGCGAGACCATCTATGTTACTCACAATTTGCTCCAGATAGCTATTACCTCAAAGTCTCGACAACGTCTGGATGTTGATGCCCTAATTGCTCTTTTATATCAAGCGACACACATTTACACACATCACAAATTTGCACAATTATATAAGTACTCATTTATACGTATATGTAAATATAGATTATGTACAATGTATGCTCAATGACAATCCCTAGTATGTTTCCTTCATTCACATCTCATGATCATTCATACTTCAAAACTCATATGTGTCTAATTTGAACATAGGTTTACACCTCAATAACACAAATTTATTCTAAGTTCATCACTCAAATTTTCAGTAAGGTTCTTG
The DNA here is from genome assembly GCA_025531925.1 of Erythroxylum plowmanianum. Classification (NCBI taxonomy): domain Eukaryota; kingdom Viridiplantae; phylum Streptophyta; class Magnoliopsida; order Malpighiales; family Erythroxylaceae; genus Erythroxylum; species Erythroxylum plowmanianum. The sequence continues at coordinate 21,681,212 of JANVCQ010000006.1, read as the reverse complement.
GCTCAATACACTTAATTATTGTAATATCATCAATCAATCATTTACCAATCCTTTCCTAATAAATTTAAATGACCATGAAATTTGTTGGAGAACAATGTGTCAGGAGCTTGTGGTTCAAATTTCAAGTCAATCGGAGGTTCAGAGAAGATGTTATGGTCAAAAGAGTGAAGGGTGTTTAAAATTATCAAAAAGCAGTGCACCTTCTCTATCACAATCGTGCTTGTGCATGATCGTTCATTACCTGTTGATTCCTCTCTATCACGATCGTGCATAGGCTTCCTCTCTGTCATGATTGTGCACTACCTAATGTTTCATTTCTTCATTCCTACTTTCATTTCAACTTAAATAATTCACACACATAAATCAAAATCCATACTTGATCACAAACACCAAAATAGAACATATTCTTACACACTTTCATCATTAAATTTTTGCATATGTTCTACTTCACTTTTCACCTTCATTTCATTCCTAACTATCACCTTAATTTATCTCATCTTTACATAAAGTAAGACATAACTCTTTCTACCTCTTTAACCACACATCATCATATTCCAAACTTCCTTCTTCATAATCATTCATCCCTTAATCTATCATCATAGATTGTTTTTATTAAGCAACTCTTGAAAAAATTTAACACACTAAAATTTAGAACATGATCTCTTTATTATTACTCATCTTACACTCAAAGAAACAAGACACTTGTATTCTCATTCTTCATCCACCATGCATATGTATAATGACCACTAGTCTCATTATCATTTAATATCAATTAATCACCATATTTGTTTCATATTCATACAACCTATGAGAATTAACATGTTACTTACTTGATTAAGCTCCAACATTCTTCAAAATCACTTGAACTCTAGATTTCCATGGCTCACACGATCATCAATATAGAGGTGCGTAAATTAAGTTTTTGTTTTTGACAAATGAAGAAGACAATTAAAATGAGAGTAGCAAGTGAAAAAAAATTGAGGACAAGGTTAAACGTTGATGGAGGCGGGTAAGTGTCATGGAAGTGAAGAAGCTTGAAGAAGATGAAGAAGGTCAAAATGAGAGAAAAAGAAACCTTTTGATAACTAGTCTATTTGTCTCAAATTTCTACTTCAATTGTCTCCTAATTTTCAATGACATATGTCATTAAATCCCAATGTCATTTATAAAAATTTACGTTGCCATTTCACACTTACTTCTACTACCATTTATCAATTGTCTTGCCACTTGGCATTTTTCCTAGTCTAAAAGTACCCAAAATTTTTAAAATTTCCTAAATTTTACCAAAAATTTTAGATCAACAATTATTATCACCAAATCAATTTTCAATTCATATAATCCTCAATTCTCTATATAATCTCATTTATAAATCAATTATACCTGAAGAAGTCAACGAATGCATTACAATCATTTTAATGCATGCAATAATTAATATTCACATAAGTGTGTATGCTATATTATGCATGAGCATGAAATGCACTTTCTAACTTCTCAATAATCTCCCATGTACACTATTCTAAGGTTCTAATCCTTAACATCGGATATAGGGATGTTACAACTCGAAGTAGAAAAGGAAATATCTTTTAGCTTAGTGGTAAATGTTGAGTCTATTAATCCTTCACCTTTATATAGTAGATTGGAGGAATTGAACGAAGAAGAAAAAAGATAAAGAGACATTCAAGATATTCCAAGAGTGTTAGAACTTAGTAGAGATTCGAAATATCAAGATAGGGAAGACACTGGAGGTAGATGATCATCAACTAAGGCCCTATCCAGAAAAACCTCACGTGGAGGAAGCTCAAATTATAACACTCGAAGATCATAATTTTGTCATGTAAAGATAGTATGGAGTCGAGCCAGCATCACTTAAAAAAGGTTCTTTTTAGGAGGCAACCCAAGGGAAGTTAATTTCTTTTCCTTTTCATTTTTGCATTTATTTCTTATATGCATGTGTGTTTGTAGTTGTTTTTTTTATTTTTTTTTAAGTTTTCAATCAAAATGAGAAAGAACAAAATAAAAAACAAACATTTTCTCTTTTACTATTGCTTCTAGGACTACACAGTCCTAATCAGAGAATAAATTGATTAGAGAATTTTGTGGCTACTTTAGTGTGTACTTTTGCTTTTATGATTGATCAATATGCATTATCTTTAGAAGAGTAATGACTAGTGTTAGACACAAACCAATAAGATTTTGAGCCATATTATACTGACACATTTATATCAATCTCATTGTCTTTTGCTTATGTGTAACCTTCATGACACATACATCCTAACTTTTCTTTGATTTTCTATTCAAGATCACATTTTTATCACATGCAATAACATGAAAATAATTAGGCATCCTTTGTTTTTCCAAGTTACATCAACCAAATAGCCTACCCATCATTATGAATTCTCTATTGTTAACCCCCTTTGAGCTTTGTTAACCTTTCCTTTTTTATAAACCACATAACCTATTATTACACTTAACCAAACGTCCTACCGAAGCTATAAAGCTAGTGAAGTATTTGTTGATTGTTAAGTAATCTTTCCTCCTAAAGTTGTATTAAATGGGTTACTTGAGTATGTTGGATATGAGGCAGATGTTGCTTTCAATGGTCACTTCCTATGGTTACAAAGTCTTCTTTATGATCAACTTTTGCGAGTGAATTTTGCTTCTTGTGGTTTGTAGTGAGAGAGCTTGAGTTTGAGCTATGAAACATAGTTTTTGCATTCATAATAGTTGACGTACATAATTGTGAGTGAATGTTGGTTTTTGCACTTAATGATTAAATATTGTTTTTGTTTCACTAACTTTAATGGTTTTCGTGCTATTTAACCCAAATATATCTCACTTTACCTTTTCCCACATTACAGCCTTGAAAAGTCCTTTGATCTATGAGTTTGCATGTCAACCTTAATGGTCGAGAAATGAAATGATATACAAAGTTGTGGAATGTCTTGATTGCCATGAATATATGTTAGTTAAACACAATTTCGAAGCCTATCATTGGATTGGTCAAATTCTAAAGGTGATGCTTGTTGCTTGATCATGAGTTGAAGCATAGAATGTTAAGTTATTACAATAGTTTTTGAAATTCATTCATATTCTTAGGAAATATGGGAATTAAGTAAATTTTTTGGGTCTATAATTTTAATTTAGATGTTTTTCCCAAGGACGGTCAAAAAGCTAAGTGTGGGGAAATTAATATATGCTTAATTGATTATGAATTTATTCCATAACATCTAGTGATTATTTCTTTGAAATGCTTAAGATATTTTAGTTATATATGTGGTTTTAGGCACAATTTGGAAGCAAAGAAGCTAAAGTGAGTCAAAAGCACTGTATTTGAGCCATTTTCCAAAGATTCACTCTCACTTATCTTAATGGAGCAAGAAGAAGAAGAAGGATATTAAAAGAAGAAGAGAAGATAAAGCTTAAAAGAATGGAGAACCAAGCAGGTTGATGGCCATACATGGAGTGCTTGGGCATGAGACACTTCTTACGCCTATGCAACACTTCTCACGACTGTAAGAAGTTTCTCGCAATCGTGAGAAGTTGTGCTACCATCATGACGAGTGTGTCATGAGTGTGATACACTAGTCACACCCTTAACATACCCGCTCACCACCGTAAGAAGTGCCAACTGTCCATTAAACCCTACATTTTTGGTATAAAAGCAAGATATTGGTGACGTCCAAAAGATATGAATGTTTTGTTGTTTTCAGTTCGGAAAAGAGGGAGACTTCGGGAGAAGAAGGAGCAAAGCTTCACAACATTGGAGACCCATAAATAGCTAGCTTTCGGACGCTTGTTCGTAGGTGACATCAATACCGATGACCCAATTAAGCATATTTCTTACTGAGTTTGTTGTTCTTTCTTTGCTTAGGGATTGATTGTGTTATCCTATTTTTAATATTTACATCTTATGTGAGAATGATTGAATGCTCTGTTTGATTGTTTTTATGTAAAAACTCATTGCTAGAATTTCAAGATAATCCATAATTGCTATATTTGAGATTCACGTGTAGTGACTAATGGTTCGTAATCATTAGGGATAACATCACCTAAGTTAAATGACCCGAGCTTGTGTGGTTGTTTCCTTGGTTAATATGTTTTCCTAATGCGTAATGCAGCTATCTAGTTAAATATAGAGAGCTTGTTCTAGGTTATTTGATTGCTAGGTTAAATTAGCAAGTATCTCTTAATTAAACACGTCCTAAGGGAAAATCGGAGTTAACAAAGCTTATTGTTAATCTAAAATTAATAGTTGTTAGGAAAGGTATAAAAACAACAATTCAATGAAATATGTTTAATTAGGTGTAGGCTAAGATTGAACCAAAGAACCGGATTCCTAATGAATTCATATCTTTCATCATTTTCAAGGTTTTCTTTAATTTGTTTTCATTAGCTTAGTTTCATTTTTATTTTATTATTTCAAACCAAACAAACCCACCCCCATAACCTAAACACCAGTTATTTTCATAACTAAAGCTAACTGAACACTCTTTGTGGGATCGATTTAGACTCACCACTATTACGCTGCGTATGGTTGCTGTCTCCGATAGCTGGAGATGGAACTGAACAAAAATTTAGAGACGGAACGGAACAAAAAGTGGAGACAGTGAGATGTTTGGTTATGGTGGACAGAGCAGAAAAAACTGTCTCCGTCTCGAAGACAGAATGTATTTGGTTGCAGTGGACAGAACGGAAAAATTGTGGCAATGACGAATAAAAAATGTATAATAATAACAATAATTATTATTATAATTATAATAATAAATACAAATGATGCTGAATGGTAATAAAAATACATCTACATTATACTACTACTAATAATAATAAATTCCAAATATATAATAATAATAATTATTATTATTATAATTATTATAATAAATACAAAATGATGCGTAATAATAATAATAATACATCTACATTATACTACTACTACTAATAATGAATTCCAAATATATGTTAATAATA
>JANVCQ010000006.1:21633878-21655010 GCA_025531925.1 Erythroxylum plowmanianum | reverse complement strand
TTACTAAAGCATCATATCTTTAGTAACATGGGCTGTCATAGCATAGTCATTAGTGTTACTATTCATATTTAATAACACTTATCACATGTTACCGTATGTCATTTTTGTTGTAGTGTTACTTTATGTTTTGGATTAAAAAACCTCAACCAAGTTCTAATTAGAAATAAGAGAAGAAAAAGAAGAAATTATTTTTTTTCGAGGAAAAATCCTTCTCCACTATTATGAAGTTATTATGCTCTTCAAGATTGTCATATAGTCATGTCGAATAGACGAATGAGAAAGAAAGACAAAGAAACATCACAACGAATTGTAAAATTCACGCAAAATTACTATATACAAATGTAGACTTCCCAGATATATGATATGCAATTGCATATACATCCCCTAACTTAAACAACACATTGTCCTCAATGTGGAAAACAAACAATACAAATAACAATAAATACAAAGTTAGAGCAAAAATACTTATGATGTTTTAGTGGTAACGGTGTGGTGATTTAATATGGAAACACTTTATGTCCTTAAATTCCAACAATCCAATTCCCTACAAAATAAACATAACAAAATAAATAACAAAATACCAATAAGATAAAATAAAAATAAAACATATCATAATTCTTGGGTTGCCTCCCAAGTAGCACTTCTTTCAAGTCATTAGCTTAATGTACTCTTCATGTTTACGCTCAACTAGGGTCTATGATGAGTGGCTTGCTTCCACTTACGTTGCCCAATTTCAATTTAGTAACCTATAAATAAGCCACATGTTGCAATATAATTAGAAGGGCATAATTAGTCAAATTAAGAATTCCAAGTAAGTTCAATAATGCCCTTTTAAGTAACAATTTGTCAATAAAATAGGGAATCACAAAACTCCCTGAATCTTCGATTGAATGCAATAGTTTGTCCTTTAAGAAGGTGAATTGCTCTTCTTTCGTAATCACCCTCCTTTCCTCTTCTTTGTCTGCTTCTTAAATAGAGACTTTCGTATCTTCTTTGGGCTCTATGTTCTTTTTCATCCATTCCTCGTTCTCTTCTTCCTCCTTTAAAGATTCTACAACATCAATTCTCCTAAAAGAATTTCCCTCCTTCAGATTGTTTAACACCTTATTCATATCGAATTTCACTTGTTCATCACCAAGCCAAAGGATGAGGTTGTCTTTATCGACTTCTACCAAAGCTAATCCAATGTTCAAAAATGGTATACTAAAAATCGGTGGACATCTTCGATCCTCTTCAAAGTCTAGCACAACGAAATCCACATGAATGATAAACTTGTCCACTTTTATAGGCACATCGTCCACCACGACAAATGGTTTCTTTGTTGATTGATCCACCAACTGAATAAGCATAGAAGTTGGCTTCACATCTCCTAGCTCCAATTTCCTAAAAATTGAAAAAAGGGTAAGGTTTATACTTGAGTCATATAAGCATTTAGAAATCTCTAAATTACCAACTACATAGGGTGTAGTAAACTCCCTAGATATATTAACTGTGAGGGCAAGTGATTGGTAATTAAAGAGCTATAACTTCCCATCATGGCTATCATTGGATTATCATCCCTAGTTCGCTTGCTTAATAATATTTCTTTAAGAAACTTTGCGAACATGGGTGTGCTTTTCGAAGCTTCCACAAAAGGTAAGGTAATTTGAAATTTTTTCATCTTTCCTATGAAATTTAAAATTTGATTATCTAATTGGTTCTTCTGAAGTTTATATAGGAATGGTATTGTTGGTGGGTTAAGTGGAGGAGTAACGTAGGAAGGGTCCTTATTCTTTTCTTCATCCTTTTTCTCTTTTCTTAGTCATCTACAAAGTGGGGTTCAACTTTTTATCTGTTGGTTCTTCAAACTATTTCCCACTCCTAAGTGTGATAGCCTTAAATTACTCTATTGGATTTACTTCCATATTGCTTAGAAGGTTTCCCACACTTCTCGTAAAGAATTTATTGGCAAGGTAGCCCATTTGAACCTCTAAGTTGTGAATAGAAAATGCATGATCTTTCACTACTTGCTTAAATTTTCCTTCTATACTCGTAAGCTTGTACATAAGCTTGTCTAATTTTGAATCCCATGAATTAAACTTGTCTTGTTCAAATTTTGGTAGGTCTTGAGTTCCCATTTGAGTCCCTACATTATTATATCAAAAAAAATCTTAGTGGTTTTGCCACCACATATGGTATGTGTTCAAGGAAGGATGATTATTTCCCCGACCAAATTATGTACCATTAAATTTGTATTGCTACATATTGTTGTTTTCCACTAGGAAACAATTAATTGTGATATGGCTCTCTTATGTCAATAGATCGCATGTGTGCTGAATTGCTTTGAATGGAGAGAAAGTGGTAGCTGTTAGGTTGTTCAATTACTTGGTGAGGTTATCTATATTAGCCTACAATGTTGTCACTAAATTTGCATCAACTATTTCTTTTGGATCCTAGAAGGTTGACTGTTGTTTAATTCGTTTCAATGTCCAAAGATAACTATTGTTCGCTATCTATTCTTATAAATTGTGTGTCGCTTGCACTGGTGGTTTTGAAATTCTTTGATGATAGGCGTTGAACCCTAGCTTCATAAAGTCCATCAAGGTCCTTTGGTCTTTGAGATATATTTCCTCCACTTTTGTTCTTTCTATCTCTTTGTGGTATTTAACTCTTCAAATTCCTCATTCTTGCCTTATGATGTCTAGACTGATGTTCTTCTACTTTATGCGTAAACTTTCTTTTTTTCTAATTTCTTTGGATTGGGTACCTCAATCACACAAAAAAGGTTAATAATTCCTAATATCAAAGGAATTTCAAACTTTATTGACCAAGTTTTATATCTAACAAAACTCTACCTGCAATTATACAGATCATATCTTATAATATCGAATGGTATCGATCACACAAGGAAATAGATAAAACTCATTAAAACTAATTTTGTTTAAGTTATTAGAATGTGATTTAAGTGAAAAAATAATAGAAATTAAAACAATTAAATAAACTAAGCAAATAACAAGTGAGTTGCCAAATTAAATTAAAGTTGACTAAGGATGAAAGCATAGGATTTGTTCTTTCATTATTTTGTTCCTTAACTATTATCTATCCAATTAGGTGTTGATCTTAGAATTCCTAAGGGATTGATCACTATCTCTTAAGACCTAATCAGTTAACCCTAATTGAATTCAAAATTTCAGATTTTGCAACCTCTCTATTCACAAAACTTCCTAACATTTTCAATTAGATTTGAAGTTATCTATTAGATAATCAAGTTCTCACACAAGATTTCTCTTCGGATGATCTTCAATTTGATAATTGTGTGACTTATTATATTGCCAAATCTTATTGCACAACCTAATCTGATTACTTTTGACTCACTCTCTTGATTTGTTGTCAAAGTACAAGCGTGTACAATTATCACAACACCAGAATTTTATATTGAATTAATAAAGATCAAAGTCACAAAATAAATTTGAAATAAACCCTAATATAGAAACTCCTAAATGTAATAAACATTTGGGAATTTAGTTTACACTTCAAGTTTGATGAAAATAACAAGAAAAAAAGAAGAAAACTCAATTTAAATTGATTTGGAAACTGGAATTCATGGGCATTCTCTTGATCTCCCACATTTGATCTACTTCTGTATGATGCCTGCTGCATTTTTTGTATCTTTCACATTCTTAAATAGTAGTTTAAGGTCCTAGGGTTGTTTTTAAGGTTTCCCCACTTCATTCAGTTCCAAAAAAAAAACCCCTAAACCCTAAAAGATACGAAAAAGGTTGCACTTGGAAAGTGTTCTCATGATCATTACATAGGTGTCATGATTGTGCTTCTAGAAATTCCTTTTTGCCATGAATGTGACCTGAATCATTTAGCCTCCATCTTGTTCATTCTTCAATTCCTAGTTTCTATCACTAATGAATATATCAAACACCTCATGAAACATAAAATTAAGATCCAATTCTTACTCTAAACCAAACAAACACTTAGAATACATACAAACATTAATAACAACATAATTCTAAGCCTATGCACATAATAATCATCTAAGAAATAATTCAAAACACAATTAAACATCTAGCAAAACATAGTATAATATACATCTATCAGCAAACACTTTTGGTATGACAATTGTCATTATAAGGGACCCCTATATAAAGTGGAAGAAATACAATAACCAAAGTTGGTGGTGAATTTAGAAGTCAAAGTAAGCAAGTTAATAAGAAGTAATCAATGGATGTGGCCCTACCACAATAGTATAAGTGTTAAAATCATATTAGATCATATTCCAAACTGCCAGTAGAGTGAAAAAGATGTAAGCCAATGCATAGTTGACATATTTGGGAATTTCAACACAAAAGCCTATAAGCTCCTGCTACAGAAAGATCAAAACACAAGGGTAAGATGGATAAAACTAGTCTAGGATATTGATATTAGTCTAGCACACTCTTTCATCTTTTGGTTGTGAATGAATAGAGGAGTACTCACAAAGGATAGATTGAAGTTCATAGTCAATACACTAAAATGTGAGTTATGCAATGTAGGATTGGAAAGTTTAGAACATATAATGAACAAATGTAGGTATACTATTTCAAAGTAGGCTAGCCTTGTTAGTAAGAGGAATAACAACTAACATTTCCACCAACATAAAGAAGAGATGACCATTGGATTAAACTACCTTGTCTAACCTAATTACTAAATGAAATCAATAATTTTTCGAAAAAATAAATCTTGTCCACTCTTCGGAAGAAAAAAAAATGAAATATATGTATATATATCATTTTACTTTATATGTTGTTGGCCTAAATGTTATCATTTCGGACAGAATAAACTCAGATAACATCCAAATTGTATTGCCCTTGATTATATATTTTATTCATAGTTAGCCAGAATTGTAGTACATAAAATAAGGATTAAAAAACAACTATTTATACCTATATTTGGAATAGTGTGTACAAAATCCGTACTTACTTCCTTTTCCTTCTTTTCAATCCTGAGGAAAGAAAACAAATAAAGAGATGCAGCTTTATGATATATGGACGGAAAATATGTTGCATTTTTTTCAGTCTTATACATATATAGTTATCGAGTTTTCCTCAGGTCCAATTTCATGAATGCCTGCTCATAGTATATCATCACTAAGACATATTAGCATTATAATTAAGAAAAATAATTATAGATAGGATAAATTCCCTTCAATTTAATCCTTAAATTTAGGAAACACTCATGGTCATAAAAAAACTTACCTAATTTTGAATAATCCGTTCTTCACTCTTCGTCTCACATTTTTCTAACTCACTAACGGAATTTTTTCTTAATTTTGGTTCTTTAAACCTTTAACTGTTCTCCTGCTGTAACAGAACTTTGTATGTCTGATAACCACAGAATGAGGGGTGTTTCAGGCTTAAAGGCGACAAGTTTAAAAACACCCTCTTTTCTTGAATTTTAAGCAGATCTTTTTCCTTTAGGAATTATTTGATCTTTGCATGTTCAGGGTCACAAATAAGAGAGTGACTATTTAGTTCTGGTAGAAAAGAACATCCTTTTTCGTGTTTTTTCCTGGTCATTCGATCTTTGTTTCCTTCCCTAAAAAGGTTTTGGGAAGCTGCTAGCCAGAAAAATCAAAAAGATATTGCTAAAGTGAAAAAAATGTCTAATGACGGAGATGATGGAAAGAAAAATAAGAGAATTGCCATCATTGGTGTTTCTTCCTTTCTTCTCGTAGCCATGGTGGTGGCCGTCACAGTCGGTGTTGGTATTAACAACAATGGTGAAGATAAAGAAGATATCAGTGGAAGCAGTCACAAGAGTAGTCAGCCCATTTCTGCTTCAGTGAAAGCTATTAAAGCAATATGCCAACCAGCGAGTTATAAGAAGACTTGTGAGGATACCCTCGAAAATTCCGCTGGAAACACCACAGACGTTAAAGAATTGATTCAAATTGCATTTAAGGTGGCAGAAAAGCGCATCAGTGACGTTGCCCAGAAATCTACTGTCCTGCAAGATCTGGAAAAGGAACCTAGAACCCGTGAAGCTCTCCAGGTCTGTAAAGAGCTCATGAACATGTCCATTTCTGAGCTCCAACATTCTTTCGAGAAGATCGGTGATTTTGATCTTACTAAGTTCGATGAACTGATGGCAGATTTAAGGACTTGGCTTAGTGCGGCTGTCACCTATCAAGAAACTTGCTTAGATGGGTTCGAAAACGCAACAACAAACGCTGGAGAGAATATGAAGTCCATAATGAAGACTGCTATGGAGCTTACCAGCAATGGCCTTGACATAGTCTCTGGTCTCTCTTCGGTCTTTACTTCTTTTCAGATTTCAGATTCCAACCGCCGCCTTCTCAACACTGAATCCGACGACGAGCTTCCCGTTCTTGGCCATGATAATTTCCCTGAGTGGGTCGAATTTGGTGCTCGTAAACTTCTTGCTTTGCCTATTACTCAGATAAAGCCTGACCTTGTTGTGGCTAAAGATGGAAGTGGTGACTTCAAAACAATCAGTGAAGCAGTAAAGCACATCCCCAAGAGGAAAAATAATGAAACTGTTGTACTCTATATTAAAGAGGGAATTTACCAAGAGTACATTGAGTTCGACAAGTCAATGGACAATTTGATCGTGATCGGCGATGGGAGCGAAAAGACTCGTATCATAGGAAACAAGAACTTCATCGATGGAACCCCCACCTATCATACTGCAACAGTCGGTCCGTTTCCACTCTCAAATCAATACTAGAAACCTAGATAAAATTATTTAATTGATCTGTTTGTCTATAATCACGATCCTGCTGCATGCAGTTGTCGTTGGAGACCACTTCTTGGCCAAGAACATTGGAATCGAGAACACTGCTGGTCCTGAGAAACATCAGGCGGTGGCTATGAGGTGTTCAGGAGATTTCTCTGTTTTCTACAACTGCACATTTGATGGATACCAAGACACACTTTACACACATGCCAAGCGCCAATTCTACCGTGATTGTACCATCTCCGGCACCATTGATTTCATCTTTGGTGACGCGGTTGCGGGCTTCCAGAACTGCACATTCTTAGTTCGCAAACCCTTGATTAACCAGCAAAACATAGTGACTGCACAAGGCAGGAAGCAAAGGAGACAACCATCTGCCATTATCATCCAGAACAGCACCATCACTGCACACCCTGATCTGTTCCCAGTTAGGCAACAATTCAAATCGTTCCTTGGACGTCCATGGAAGCAGTTTTCTAGAACCATCATCATGGAATCATTCATTGATGATTTGATCCACCCAGATGGTTGGCTCCCATGGTTTGGAAACTTTGGACTAAAAACTTGCTGGTATACAGAATTTAACAACTATGGTCCTGGTGCTGACAAGAAAGCTAGGGTTACATGGAACGGAATTAAGACCATAACCCGTCAACATGCAATCGATTTCACTCCAGGGAGGTTCCTCCGAGGCGAAACCTGGATCAAGCCAACAGGAGTGCCCTACACTCCATATTTGACAAGACCTTGAACAAAACTAAAATAGATTTACAAGTGTTTTAAGTCTTCGGATATTTCAAATCTGTACTTTCATTGAGTCTTTTCCAGAATACAAATCTGGAAGCAAATTATGGCCTAAATTCTTTACTTGTTAATGAACAATACCATGACATCTTCGTTCTAATATAATTTTAGATAATAATAGACTTCTTGGTTGACTTAATTATTTTTAATTATTATTATCATGAAACTTAATTTTCGTTCTTTTTACATCTTTTTCAATATGATTTATTACATGAAAAATTACTATTGTGGCATAAATGTCCAGTATGTAATAGTATTTATATTAACAAGTTGAGAAAAATTTATAATTGGCGTGGAGAGGTATGTCAAATAACACCTCTATCTATAATAGAATTTTAATATTTTAGTAATTTAATTGAAATACTATTTAATTTTTAATCGAACTTTAATTATAAATATAATTAATTTTAATTAAATACTAATTAGGTCTCAATAAGAGTTAGTAGCTAAAACTGGTAATTATTTATCAAATATCGTATATTTGACTTTAAAATTTCTTAAACTTTACAATTAAGTCTAACTTGGTTAAATTATCTATTCTCTCATTAATTGCTCTTTTTAAGTGTCCCATTAAGATCTTAAATATGTTGACAACTAATTGTATATTTTTTGAACAATACTAAAGATAGATTAGGCAAATGCAAATATCATTTAACTCCATTCACATCATTCTACTTAATGTATAAAGTGAATATAAATGAGAAAAATGCTAAAACCTTTAAGATTTTCATGCCTCTTATTAAAAGAAATCAAAACACTAAATTTAAACAATATAGAAGCATTTAGAAGCGTGTTTTAAAAGTCACTAAATGTTTTGACACGAGAGTAACTACCTTGTCATGAATACCTCCAGTTACTCAACTAGGTCATTATCTCAAATGGCTATCAACACTACTCTATAATTTTTGGCACCTAAAAGCGAGCTTATATTAACTAAATTCAACAAGCATATGACAAATACAGCAATAAGGCCTTTAGCATGAGCTAAAACTCCAACTAGTAAAGCTGGAAAAATAATAATAGTCCACAAACAAGATTTACTAAGAAAGTTTAGTGATCAATGATGGGGATAGGTTAGGCATAATATCGCGAGATATAGCTGCAAATTTGATTTTAAGGATGAAGTGGTTAGATTAGACTCAGATTTTATTGTGAATTCCTAAAGATTTTGATTTTTGTTTCCCTTTGTACTTTATGCATAAGCAATCCAAGAGTAATTCTAAAGAGTCTCTTATCACCCTTGTTTTCCATGTTAAGGTTGATGGTCCATTGAATAATATTTAGCCAATAGTTTTGGGGAAAAGTAGGATGAAAAGAGGAAGAAGATAGTTACAATCAATTCGAGAGAAATTCTAAAGATTTTTGTTCACCCTTGTTTTTCATGATAAAATTGATGGCCCAATAAACAATATTTAGCCAATCAATTTTAAGACAGAGTAGACTGAAAATTAGAAGAAGATAGTTTCATATCTTCAAGAAATCATAAAGAATAAATACTCATGTATCTCCTCCATAACACTATATAGCATATAGTCAGTAATGTCTATAGGGAACATAATCTTATCATTTGTGCCAAGTATAAGAGAGACTGATGGCAAGAGTATGAATGAGTGCGATGGGTAATATGTGAATCCTATTCAACGTTAAAAGCTTGTAGTATTGGATGCGACCTTATTAATAGATTTGAATAAAAGGAATTGGAGAATTTAAATGATCATTTTAGAGTCTATTAAACACAATCAGGAGATGATGGATCTGGAGGACAGTTTGGATGTAATTGAATTATGCTAAGAAATCCCAAGTGAAATGGAATGGCCAATGTCACGAGTTTTTCAACAAGATGTCAGCTACCTTATTGTTGATAGGTGTAATAGCTTTAAGCGGGTTGAATTCTCTAAGCTAATACAAAGGGCCTAGCCTGTGCCAATTGTCAAACTAGAAGTTAGTAGCTTTGCCATTGAAAATTTTATGCTTAATGTGGGTCTATATGAAGCTTTTAGTAAGTAAAATTTGCAAAAAAAAGTGCAAGAGTGAGTAGGATTGATTATCACTGTCCATACACTCTAATCTTTTTGGTTACAAGTATGGATTCATTTCACCCACAGATTCTCCTTATCAGTATACATTTTCCACAATCTTTTGGCGAAGAGAACCTTAGACATTCTTTTGATTAAGCATAATCCAAGTCCTTAATTCTACTTAGGAACACACAGTATGACAAAAAGTGCTTTAGGCAATAGAAAAAAGTGTAGCTATAAGTACAATTATATTTGCCTTTTAATTAAGGCAACAGAATTCATATTGTTACAAGAAGTGACGTCCCAATAAGTATAAGAAAACATAATCTTTTGATTAGGCAATAAAATAAAAAGTTGCTTTAAGTTTTGACTAAGGCAACACATTAATTTCAAACTATAGCAACAATATTAAATAGATATTGCAACACTTTTAAGTCTTTATAAGGCAACAAAATGAAATTTTTTACGTAACAATTTGTAATAATAAAAGCAACAATTCATTCTTTTGTTACCAATATTATTTAATTTAAAATCAAAATCTTATCATTACGTAGGCAACATCCAAACATACATTAAAAGAAATATACAGATATTAATGTACGTCTTAATTGCGTATGTACTATTAAATGTAAACAACCAAAAAAGCTACATTTATATATAGTATATAGTCCATAAGGACTTGTAAAATGTAATATTTAACATATTCAAAATACAAAAGCAAATTACATGTGCTTTTATTGTTGCAAAATACAAAAGTGAATTCTACAATCCTCAACAATTGCAAGGATAATTACATGTGCTTAAAAAACTCTTCATCATTTGTAGAATTAGAATTCAGTATCAAGCTTCTTCATGTCTGTAACTTTTCTCAAAGTACTTTGAAAGTATAATGTAAAGAACTGCATGCATTCCAGCTTCTTGACAGATAGCTACAATTTGTGAGCAGATATCCAATTATGATCAGAACAATATTCTATTCAATATTAGATATTATGGTGGATATATTGAACATTGAGAGTTAAAATTAAATTCTGAGAATTATTATAGACAAATATTCGACAAGATAAATATAAGAGGTGCATACTTCAATTTATTCATGCCACATGCTTCTCGTAAGCTAATGTATTGTTGTCAAAAACTAAATAAAATGTTGTAGCTTTTCTCACACTATTCACATTCATTAATAGAAAGATTGATAGCCATATGCAATAATCACGCAATAACTGCACAATATGAAGAGAAACCCAACTAATCTCAGTAGCACTAATTTTATCAAGCCGAAAAACATAGTCTTCCAAGTCCATCTCATCACTAAGATTCATTTAAGAAATGCAAACTTGTAAAAAGAAAATCAATAATTTCATAATCCCAAGTTTGCATAATCTCCAAATTGTATAAAAGCATAAAATTAGCCGAGAGTGGCTCAAAAACTCTACTTTTTAAAGTCAGAAAAGCAAATCCTTTGTTACTTTAGCTGCAACTTAACTAACCAAACATTTCTAGAGGCAATAATCACACAAATTTTAATAAACTAAAGTAGTTCTTTAGAGTAACAGGACTCACTGAATGTCCCTAGGTAAAGGTCCTTATTCCCTATAACCCTTGCCAATCCTAGTTTGCCATCTTCTATGTTGATGATGCCTGCAAAGTATCAAAACATAAAGATTCAATAGTCCCTAGTATTACATCCCTAGGTAGCTATTTAATCAATGGTTTGCTAACTGTCTAGAGCCACAATAGACCTAAAGTTTAGTTTCCCATTTTCTAGTTTTTGGTCATGTATATTGGACATTTCATTTTGCTAATGTAGCAACTATTTCTTGGTATTTGTTTCCTTGAAAACTAAAATGCTAGATGCTTCCATAAACTAATCTCTATTCTAAACAATATTTCATACAACCAAGAGTGATGCTTTGGTAACTCTATGACAAGAAGGAACATTGGTTGAGGGAATCTTGAACTTGTTCTACTATTAGGAGTTACCTCCTTTTGTCCATTCTCAATTTTATATAAATAGGAATTTAAAATGAGAATCTATAATAGATTATGGCTTGCAAGTCTTAGGGATATTAGCGTAGAATGGTTATGAAAATTTTATTGCATCTCAATCCTTAACCAATTAATATTCAGATCTGTCAATTTTGAATCAAATTAATATTCACCATAGATAACTAAATCTTTAGGAATACTTAGAACATTGTATACTTTTAATTAATTCTTCTAAGATTGATGATTCAACTTAGATTTAACAGCAAATGCTATGTTTTCCTAATATGGCTCAATGCTTAGCAATAGACCAACATGCCATGAACACCATTAAATTCTATCCTAGTATTCTAAGATTTAATTGCTTGAGAAGTTTCTAGTTAATGATTCCATTATCATGAGACACAAAATCCTACTAATATATTTTTCCAAAAAAAATCCACTAATGTCCATCATTAGCAAGCTCCTCATTATCACCAATTCATAGTTCATCCAAGAACAATTATTTATCTCCAATAGAATTCTGCAAGTAATAGTAAAGTAGACTAAAGCCACAATGAAAATTACTAAACTATGTTAATAACTGTGGAATCAATAATCCTATCATATGTAGGCAACCATAAGAACTTAATATTTAAATCATATAAGCAAAGTCAAAGATGACCAACTAATGCTACAGACAGATAAAGGAAAACTTCACAAGTTGATCATTCATCTAAACAGCTGGACTCATAATTGTAAAAACTTAACAGGTTGAGTCAATTGCACTTTATAAAAATTTTAGGCTGAGAATCATGGTTGCTAATATGAAAAGTGGGGCGAATTGAAAAGAAGAGCTTAACTCCATACTAGATGAGGCAAAAACCACTATATTATTGTTTGTTGGCTTATAGCAAGATGGGAAGACCTCCACTGTAGCAACATTCAATTATGATACTATGAAATTATATCCTTTCGTAGCAAGCAATGTTTTAAGGGTCATGAAATCACATATTAATGTTAAATACCTTCAGCAATGCTTATCCTGGAAATGATTCCTTTCTCACATTCACCTTCACTATTTTTCTCTTCATTGTGAATTGATTACATCCTTTTGTAGTGAACCAATATTAGTATGAGCTTCCTAAGTTTTTCATTGTATATGACATTATATGTAATCTTTAGTTGTACTCAAAGGTGGCTGGAGACTCATATAGATCCAGTTGCCTATATATTTAAATTACAAGACAAAACTTTCTATGAGGTATAGATCCTTGTGAAACCTGAATATAACATTTTCTTTTTCTTACCTCCATAATGGTTGATTTCCATCATTATCTTAAGTCCTCTATTAATTCTTTAAAATCTTCGAGTTGAAAATCGCTGTTAGGGATAACTTGTTTGAGGTTGTCATTTTCTTTGCTTCGATTATGGAAATCTTAAAGAACCTAAAGTACACATATTTTAATATGAGAACATACAAAATGAATGTGCATCAAATAAGTCTAACCAAAGACAATATTTTGAGTACTGTTGCATGTACTTATGAGGACAGCACCATAAAAACACAATATTCTAAAAAATGCTATATAGCCAGAGTGTGTATACCTTCCAAGCATTTTCCAAACTTTGTTCTAATTCTCACCACTGACTTTTGGCACTGGTGAGCTTAGAAGGTTTGCTTGATGCATTAGAGTAGTTACCTTGGAATCATCCTTCCTAAGAAAAGTTCCTTAAAGTTTACTATTTTGAGTTGTTGATAAAGAAAAAGTATACAATTTAAGAATTATCATGAGATTGAAAATTAATGAGAACAGGCTAAATTGATCAAGACATTTCACTTTCAAAAATGGGAAGTATCTCGTTTAGGAATCTCCCACTTGTGTGGTTTTCTAAAAGTAACTTGTACAAAAAACCAACCAAATAACATTTGCTTGAAATGTCTTACGATTAAAAGAAACCTCATTAGTATTAATCATCAACCTCACTGAACAAAGAATATAATTGGCAAACAATACTAAATGTAGAAATCTCATATAGATTGGTCGTACTAGGCCATCTGAGGAGACTGATAAAAAAGAAGGGAATAAAACAATATAAATGATAAAGAAGAACTTGATTGGACAGATTGAACAAAAATCTTCACCTTCTACTTTCTACTTATTATCTTACTCATGGCCAATGAATATCCAAGCATCCCAGCCTTAAGGAACAACACCACCCCTTAGTTGTGAGTTAGCAATGATCACAATGGAGTAAGCTCCTGAAGCTCTTACAAGATAGGCATTACCATTCCCATTGATTTTGCAAGATTTGAACACAAATACATTAGATTAAGAAGCAAAACGCAACATGTAAATGGGTATTAGATTAAGAAGCAAAACGCAATATGTAAATGGGTATTAGATTAAGAAGCAGTAAAGCAAGAATCCAATAAAAAAACCAAGAAGAATTAAACAATCTTAGAAAATGAAATCTAAAAAAAACATGCAAAATTAAGGAAAAAATAAATTTTTTTCGTGCCAATCACATACTTTGATTATCAAAAAGACAGAACCCAGATTTTCAAATACCTGAAAAGAAATAAAGATACTAGATTTAAGAGGAAATCGGACTACTACATTGACCACAAAATGAGGAATGAATTCAAAATATTGTTTTCAAAAGAATGAGAGCAAGAGAGAGAAAAGAGAAACAAAAATTGAACTGCAGATCGAGAAGTTATGTCTAAAAGGGAAGAGAAAAAAATAGAAAAAAAGATAGAGTTATGTATGTATGTGTTTTGAGGAGAATACGAGGGAGATTAAAGAAGGAAGAAGAAACTATAAAAAGGTAAAAGCAACGTCAAAACCATAATGTGGGCTGGGTTGGGCTGGGATGCAAGAGAGGGACGCTGGTAACTGGGTAGGATAATGTTGATTTTTATATTTTTATATTTTATTTTTTCTTTGGTTGATTGACCACGCACATGTTTACATTTGCAAAAGTGTAAATTTGTGTGTGATCAAAGATCCAAATCAAAAGATGAATTAACCCAATAAGATAATAGAACAAAAAAAAAGATAAAAAGACGATGGAACTTTTGCGGCAGAGATTAGGTGGGTAGAGAGATGAGAAGAGTGGGACAAAAGATGCTCATTTACAGTTCACACTATCGCACGTTAGTGGGCTTTGTCAGTAAGGAGCTCAAAGGCACAACTGACACCTATAGATGACAACCGATTGCTGGAAAAGTTGAGTCAAAATTACAGAAAAATTAGAGATGGCTGTGATCTAGCCTGGGTTGTGGGTTCATTGACTCGGTGGGTCACCGTCGTGTTAAACCTCTTATTTCGTTTATGTTTTTTTTTGTTCAACTTGAAAAACATATATGTATAAAGTGATGTTAATTAGTTAAGGGTTACATTATATAATATAAGATACAATTATAGCAACAATTCCAAATGTTACATATATCAGATTTTATTGCAATTTTTAAAAAATTTTGTTATCTTTTCTTATATGTAGCAATAAATTATTATTTTCATTGCTTTTTACTATTCTTAAAGTCAACACTTTAAAAACGGTTGCATTATGTTAATTTTTAGCAACACATTTTTTTAATTGTTGCAAATATTTCGTTGCTTGAAGCACTTTTTGCCATAATAACATAAGGTGCTCTAACTAACATTCGGGAATTTAGTGTTACTACTGCTTTTGCTCTAGATAAAGTCTCTTATAAGCTTGTCAATTTTCTTCGTGACCCTTATTGTGGGATTCAACTTACAATATATGTGCTCAATAATCATTATGTTTATCGGTGCTCAAGTTTTGACCTATTTATTGAAACAAAACTAGCAAAGCCAAAATTATTTATGCTCATTTATCACATACTACTACATTTTTTTTATAATTGGTAATGAAAATTATGATAAAGAATTCACATGTACTCTATGCATGACACAAAGTATCATAATGCAAATAAATTATCCATATCTCAAATTAATAAACAAATTTTAAATCAATTTAATTGTCTAAATTCAAATCACAATTATAACATTTTAAAAAAATGAAACTATTCATTATTAGGTAAATTATAACAAAATTGACAAGCTTGACTAGTAAATCCCTCCCTATACTTAAATTCTTCGTTATCCTTAATACACAAAATATGATAGAATAATGAAAAATATGAAAATAATGGAGGTGGTGAGGATAACTGGATTTCCTTGATAGCAAAAGATTTATAGCCTTGTCTTGTCCAATGTTATCAAAATCATCTCTCCTCTTAACACATAGAAGTGATGTTCCCTTCTTAGCATAATGAACTCCATCATATCTCATCTAACAATATTAGAAATTTTTTTTAAAAAAAACTAGTTGAATTGTTGAAAGGATTTAAATTCTTTTTAAATGGTAAAGAGAAAGTGACAGAAAAAAAAAGTGTAATAAGAAACCTTGGCCAAGTTTTTGCAATCTCAGAGTTTCTCACTCGTAGATTTTTTATGACACAAACTATCTTGAAGCATATATAGGTTAATTCAATATTTTCAACTTTATAACAATACTTTTAGTGGTATGATTCTAAATAAATTATAATTCCTATATATTTTTAAAATTCTTATATGATCTCAACAATTCTTATATATTTTTAAATCACAAAACATTACTAAATCTAATAAATATAATATCAAATTACAAACATAATTGTGAATAATATATAAACTATGTATACATTTATTTTAATAAATTTAGTTTTATATTATACAGATAAGAAAAAAATTAATTTAACAACTAGCATTCATTCATATGAATTGTATTAGCATAATAAGGTCTATCTTAATTTTACGTAATAATACTTCAAAAGAGTATACTTTACTCTTTTTTTAAAATATAAGTAAGAGATAATTGATTAATAGTTGGACACATTATAAGTAAATATTAACATATATTTATTATTAATTTAACTTTTATATTTCACATCCCTCGTCAAAATAACATCTTATAGCAGTACATCGAGTAAAGAAAATCGACAAAAATCTAGTTAACTTAAGTTCTTATTTTAGTTTTTTAGTTTTTTCATCTAAAAATAAAAGTTTGGTAATGTTAATATAGTTATATTTTGATAACTGAAAATAATTACATATTATATAAAATTTAAATATATTTATTTTAATTTCTTATATAATATTTATTAACAAATTATCTGTTAATAAATTATTTTATTTTATTAAAATAAATAATTCAAAATTTAATTTTTCATTTATAAATTTATATTTACTTTAAATATAATGTAATTATTAAATCAAAATTTATTTGAAATTTATATATTTTGAAGATATTATAAATGTAATTATTTTATCAATAATTTTTTTGGTAAGTATTTTATAAATAATTATTGAATTCAATTAATATAATTTAAATATTAAAATTAAATTATAAAAATAGAAATAAAAAATTAATTTTATGGTTTTTATTTTGAAAATAGAAAAAAATCAAAAATAAAAACAAAAATAAAAAATTCAAGCAAACAAATTCTTTTACAGACTGTTTAGAAACCTTTGAATTGAATTCATTAACGAATTGGATTCAATTACATTAATGAGATTGAATTGAATTCAATTTATACTATTTGGAATAAATTCAGTAATATTAAAAATGAATTCAATTACAATGTTTGGAATGAAAATAAATATAGTGAGAAACGAGAATGAATATTATTATTATAATTATAATGGTTGGTTAAGAAGAAGGAGTGATTACTATTACCATTAACAGTAGTTGATTTGTAAAAAATATTAAAAAATAAAAGTTTATTATATTTTAATTAATTAATTAATCATATTTTAATTATTTATATTGTAATTAATCAATTATAATATATTGATTAATTAAAATATTGTAATTAATTATAATTAATTTATTGTAATTAGTTAGTTATATTTTAATTAATTAATTAATTATAAAATTTTAATTAATGAATGAATTATATTTTAATTAATTATATTGTAGTTAATTAATTATTAATAATATTTTAATTAATAATCTTTGAAATCCAATCAAGTAAAGCACATGAGAGTGAGAAGTGAAGTAGTTCAAAGAATGAAAGAGCAAAAGAGCAAAATGCTATCTTTGAATGGCACAGAGTGATTCTTGATAAAAAAAATACAAAGCAAAGAATTATACTCAATAAAAATCTACAATAAATATATAAACTTTGATGAATGTCTAGTTATAAACTCACAACAAACAACAGTTTTTTATTCAATGATATTTTCCTCAAGCTTCAATGTTATTGAATTCCTACACTTGAAGGAATGAATTCAATTTATAAAGGAGATGAGTTTCAATTACTTGCATGAATTAAACTCATCTATGTTTTGTATTTCCAAATATATGAATTGAATTCACTTGCAGCAATATTGAATTCAATTCATATCTTTCCACACACTCCCTTATAGGCTATTTGGAAACAGTTGAATTGAATTCAATTACAGAATTGAATTCAATTTAACTGTTTGGAAACACAAAAATGGGATGAATTCAATTCATGCATGTAATTGAAATTCATTCTCTTTATAAATTGAATTCACTCCTTCAAGCATTGGAATAGAATTCATGCAAGTAATTGACTTGCATGAATTCAAAAAGGATATGAAAAATTCTCACCCATTTTTGCCTGATAAATAATATTTATATATGATTAATAACTAGATTAATTTTCCTTTATTTTTTATATTTGAAAATTATAATTTTACATTAATTATGAAATTATTATTGTAAATTTAGAGAAATATGAGATTTTTTTTAAAATAAAGAATAAATCATTAAATCCTTTGATCAAACTATATTAATTTATGCATTGCATCTTTTTTAATTTTATAATAATAATTAAAAATTTTCATATTTTTTAGTGAAGGGTAAAAATATTATATGAAATAATTGAATTCATTTTGATTGTGTTCTAAACAGTATAATTGAATTTAAATCTAATATTATTAGATTTGTTCCAAACGGTATAAATTGAATTCAATTCAATCTTATTAATGTAATTGAATCAAATTTATTAATGAATTCAATTCGAAAGTTTTTATACAGCCTTAGTGAATTTGAAAATAGAATAAAATATATAAATATAAACAAAGATGCCCGTAATTAGACGCCTCAGATTTGTGACGACTTACAGACAGCCTTGGATGTTTTAACGGGACTCAAATTCCCCAAATAAAAAAAGCCAAGCCCTAATCTCCACCCCGCACTCTCCGTTTCTCTCTCCCTCTCTCTATGCATGTTTGATGAGATGCCGGCCTACTCATCGTCGGCCTCCTCCTCCTCGTCGGACTCGCCGTCTTCTTGTCATCGTCACGGCCGTCGTAGCCGCCGCGACAGGGACGGAGAGTCTCTTAAGATTCGGAAAAAGGGTAATTACAAAAAGTCTCGGTCAAAACGACGCCGTCGACACCACTCCGACTCCGACAATTCTTCGTCGCAGTCTTACTCTTCGAGGTCCAAACAACCTCTCAATTCGCTGTTTATATACCTTTATTTCAACATTTGTTCTGATTTTTTTTTGTCGATTTGAAAATTTTAGTTTGGATATTGATGGATTAGCTTCTTAACATTGAGTTATTGCAGGAATGATTCTGATAGTGAGTATGAAGCCTCTAATCGTGCAAAGAAATATAAGAAAAATGATGCGACAAAAAAGGTGGTTTCTTACCAAAAACTGATAGTTTGTTTTGCTCGTTTATCAGTCTCATGGTATTGTCCTTTACATTCTAGAGCAAAGAAAAGGACCGAACTAAGAATCATCATAAACGTCATAAGCATAAGGAAAAAGAGGTAGGCTACTGTATATTCAATCATTTGTGTGACATGAGTTAAACAATCTTGCGCATTATTAATGCATCTTTGTATACGGATGAGGGGCTATGTGTGCAACGGTTATGTGGGCATTGATGGTCTTTAAATGCTTATTCATGTTTAATTTGTCGATAACTGACGTGCTTATAACAAATTCCGCCTGTTTTAATTTGCTCTTTGACAATTGGAGCTGGGGTATGTGACATGATTTCTTGCGCTTGGGTTGATTTGCTTGGATTTTGTTTCTGGCTCAATTTTGTCCTTGCAATGGGAGCAATATATAGAAGCAGCAAGATCGGAGAAGTAGCAGTCCTGTACAGCTTTCAAAGGTATACCATTTCTCCATGGAATGACTGACTTGAGAGCTTTCTGTTTTTATTCTCTTAATTTTTAACTCTTCAAAAACATTTACTTTTCGCGTACAGTTTTTAGGGCGTGACAAGGTGGATAGTGTGCGCCGTAGTGCTGTTTCTGGGAAAAAGGTTGAGTTGTAACTTATGTCCTATTTCTTGGAACTTAGTCCTATTTCTGTCACTTGAATATAGAACACTTCCTCCCTAGATGTTATTATCATTTCTAATCAATTGTTCTTTTCCAAGTAGATTTTGCTCAAAGTTGAGAAGTCCAAGGAGGACAAGCAAGCAGAGAGTAAACGGAATGAATTGCTGAAGTTCTTAAATGCCAGCTTTGATTAATAGCTGGAGCTCACAGTAATTTTCAGAAACCAACTGCAACAGCTCTTAAGTGATTGAAGTTATTGTTTTCTGCTTGGAATCATTGTATGACTTCAGGCTTGATATCAAGCAGCACGAATTCTAATGTCATGGAAGTTGAAGTAGCATTTTCGAACTAAACATTATGGTATGGGGTGCTTTATGGCTTGTCGAGAGTCAATCAGGTCTTTGATATTTGTTGTGTTATTGTGCCAATATTGGTATACAATTAAGAATTACTCTCTGGTAAGTTTTATCATTTTCACTACTTAAAGTTACATCTGTATATCGTGTTTTATATAGACAAGCAAGCAGGCCTTGAAGTCCTGCTTTGTTTGTGACTTGCAAGTACTGGAGTTTCTCTGGTCCTTACAGTATCTTTCCTCGATTAGTGATTTTTTTTTATTTTATGTTTTTGATGCAAAATACGTGGCAATGAATCTTGGTACTTGCAACTTTTCAGTTCACCCAAGTGACTAGTGGGAGTATAAGTAGATATGACGTATATATGCTTAAAACAAATGCCTACACAAGTGCCTGGGATCTATAAAATTTTATAAATGTGAAAGGAAGCAACTGTTAATATAACAATGGGCCTTCGGATTATTTTCTGGTTTTAATCCTCTACCTGAACGTTTCTTACGATTCCTCTTTTAGCATATTCTTTTAATTACTCTTCCGTTGTCACTCACTGATTTGTCTTCATGCTTTCTGCACCTCATAAAGAGCTTAATGAAACAAATAATAAGATTTATGTGAAAATTTTTCTTATATCGAGGAAAAAAATTTTGAGGCGAAAAGACAAATAAATTTACTGAAACTTATAAGGATTTATAAATTAAAAAAAGTTGATTCAATAATAGTCACAAAGTTTGATGATTGAACTTAAATTTCACTTTACAATTAAAGATATGTTATAAAACTAAAACTAAAACTTAAGAATATTTGGGAGAGGAGAATTCTTCTTCTCAAATTGGTATCTCTTATATCAAGTTAACCCTTCTATTTATAGTACAAAATTTCTAATAACATACTATTATGATAATAGGAGTGGTACACTAACT
>JANVCQ010000006.1:21573886-21587705 GCA_025531925.1 Erythroxylum plowmanianum | reverse complement strand
TCATTAGCCTAGCCCTAATATATATACATATCAACAAGATTACACAATTATAATAATATCCCTATTCATAAACCTCTGTCAAGTAGATACATACATATAGCATGTACCAAGCTTGTTACTAATGTATTAACTTGAGTACTTCTCAAAGACTTGGTAAACAAATCAACTAGTTGATTACTTGAACAAACAAAAGATACCACATATTCTCCCTACATTTTCTCACAAACAAAATGAAAAATGATCTTGATGTGCTTGGTTTGCTCGTGAAAAATTGTGTTAGATGTTACAAATTTGCTTTGTTGTGGTGATAATTTTATAGGCGTCAATTGGCTTTAATTGCAATTGACTGTAATTGCAAAGTCATAGCGTGATATTTTACATCATCAAATAAGCCCTTGTTTCTTACTCTTCAACGAAATTAGGGAGCATTTATTTGTGTGATACTACCTAAACAACATAGGAGTGTTTTAAAGTCTCACTATGTCAATGATTTTTGTACAAGATACATTATCTTTGGTTTGCCTTGATATATGAAAGTGTAAGAATGATTGCATTCTGATGACAAAATTGTGGATAATGTAACTGACTTACACCATTGTTTGCAAAAAGAACATCTAGATGAGACATAGTTAGGTAGTTGAGTTTCCTAACCAACCACCTAAATCTGCTTGGGTCTTAGTATATACCACCAGTTGATGATAATTCCTAATTGGCATTCATAGGAAAGTCATAGGGACGAGATTCTAACTTTTAGGCGTAGAATGTCCATTTGAAATGTAAATATGCCATGCTTTGATTGGGCAACCTCTATACAAAGAAAATATTATAAAGGCCTTAAATATTTGATATGAAATTTAGGTTGAAGGAACATCTTGATATCTTGTTTTCATGTAGAATTATCTCTAGTGATTAGTATATCATCTAAAGATGCTAATAACAATACACTTTTGTTGAATGAGAAGCGTGGGTGGAATATTGGATGACCTTTTACATATGGATGACATTTGTGTTTGGACCCAGCGTAGCTTGGTCCAAAGTTAATAGACTTGGCTTAAGTTAATTGGGCTTCAAATCATATTTGAGCACTTTTCCTTTCATTTTTGGGCTTTAAGTTGGGCTTAGACTGTCTAGCTCGGCCTAGCCTAAAGCTCGAATATAACAAGTGAAAAAGAAAAAGACATTGTTTTGAAACTTTAAATTAAAAAAGAAAATAATTAGGCTTGGGCTCAGACGTGATCATGTTCGAACTTGGGTCGCGGGCTTTGATCTTGATTGGTATTTAGGCTGGGCTTAGGCCTAATTAATTATTTCAAGTCAAGCTTTGGCTAGGGAGGCTTGAACTTGGATTGACCTACTACCAAGCCTACTTTTTGCAAAATGAGGACCATATTGCAAAACTGCCTTATTAAAACAACTAAACTAAGCTCAGGGGATTGCTTCAAACCATATAATACCTTTTTAAGGTGACGTAGTGTTACAGCCATATTCAAAGCTACGTGATTGTTTCATGTATACCTCGTCATGAAGAACACCATTAGAAAAGGTGTTTTTAACATCTAACTAAGCTAAAGGCCAAGTTATAGAGAATATGAATAGTAGTAGTCTTGGCAACTAGGGAAATTGCGTTTTCATAATTGACCATAAACTTTGGTGAAACCTTTAGCAGCTAAATAAAATTTAACGATTAGTAGTGTCACTTGGAGATATTTAATAGTAACAGCCAATGATAGCCAACCGTAGACTTTTTTGAAGAGAGACAAGTTTTCAAGTGCCATGAAACTCTAGAGCATTTAATCTCATCTTGTATAGTATGCCACTATTAGGAAAGTCTTAGGAATCCTAATGTTTCCATGATTCCAGTGATCTCCTAAATTTCTTAAGATTTCTTTTCCTTATGTAATTAGCTCTTTTTTTCTATATAAATAAGATGAGTGTCTTGGTGAACGAGTAAGCTCTCAATTCTTCTTCTAATTTGTTCAACATAATATCAGAGCCACTTTGAACCCTAGACCATCCCCTTCTTCTCTGCGTCATCCTTCTTCTCTGCCCTAAAACAAAACACCAAAACTGACCTCACATCAGCAGCTGGCGGCCATCGGTGACTAGAGTAGCATTGTCGTTGGTTGCTAGAAACCTCCCACACACCAACACGTGTGACACATGTCGCCGTCTGGCGTCCTCTCATGACGAGGAGTTGATAGGTCAGTTAGCCTCCTTAGTCTAAACAAGGTTTTGGTCTCAGTTTGTGTCAAGTATGAACAAAACATGAGTATTTTGTTGTCCTTGTCATCTATCAAATGCTTTAAGTTATTGGCAACAACAGTCCACCGTCTTTCGTCAATAGTTTTGGTGAGTAGATTGCAAGTATGTCAAAACTCGATGAAAAGTCAGTGTGTAGTGGCTCGGGAATGGTTTCGACAATGGGATCCTCCAATCTGCGAATCACCAAGCAATGTCTGAATGGTAATAATTACTCTTTTTGGTCTAAGAATGTTGCATCATTTTTCAAGGGTCAATGGAAATTCTCATCTCACAACTGATCCTCCAACTGATAACAAAGAACTAGAGAATTGGCTAGCTGGTGATGCGTAGTTGCTACATATTCTTTTTGATTCCATGGAACCTGAAATCTCAAACTTATTTTCTCATGCCGATACTTGTAAGCAAGCTTGGGACTATGCTAAGCTTGGGACTTTTCATATGGTTCCTAAGAGCTTAACTCAAACATATGGTATTGACTATCAAGAAATGCTTGCTTCATTGGCCAAGGTAAATACTATACAAATTCTCTTATCTTTTGGCTCTAAATTTTGACTAGACATTGCATCAACTTGATGTCAAGAATGTATTCTTAAATGGAGACCTTGATGAGAAGGTGTTCATGAGCCTACCTCTAGAATTTGAAGAGACTTATGGGAAGAATAAGGTGTGCAAGCTAAGAAAAGCTTTATATGGCCTAAAGCAGTCACCAAGGTCATGGTTTGACAGATTTGGAAGGTTGTGAAAAGCTATGGTTATTGTCAAAGTCAAGCAAATCACACTGTTCTATAGGATATCTAAGGAAGGTAAACTCTCTATTCTTATTGTATATGTGGATATTTGAAATTAAAGATCTAGGACATCTAAAGTTCTTCCTAGGTATGGAAGTTGCTAGATTAAGGGAAGGCATCTTTGTGAATCAAAGGAAGTATGTGCTAGATCTTTTCAATGAGACTAGACTATTGGGCTGTAGACCAGTAGAAACTCTAGTTCAATCTAATGTCAAACTCACTCTTGCTAAGCTTGAAGGTGTTGATAAAGTTCGATTTCACAGCCTTGTTGGAAGATTGATATATTTGTCTCATACCAAACCTGACATAACATTTGTTGTGAGTTTGATAAGTCACTTTATGCATTCACTAGGTCAAGGACATTTTGATGCAGTGTATAGGATCCTAAGATACCTAAAAGTTACTCCTGGACAGGGCTTGATGTTTTGGAAAAGGAACAATCTCCAAGTAGAAGTATACATTGATGTTGACTAGGCGGGAAACTCTATTGATAAAAGGTCTTAGGTTACTGTACATTTGTTGGAGGGAATTTGGTAACTTGGCGAAGCAAGAAACAAACGGTTGTTGCAAGAAGTAGTGCTAAAGTTGCGTTTAGGTCTTTAGCTCATGGAATTTGTGAAGCTTTATTGGTAAAAAGGGCACTGGAGGAGCTGAAGGTTCCTAGTTTTATTCCTATGAAGGTATATTGTGATAATAACGCTACAATTTCAATTGCACATTGTCAGATTATGTAGTATTATTTGGAAGATTGTATAGTTATAGAAATCATAAAAATCCTTGATTTATGGGGATTAGAATAAGGTACAGATTTTCCTATATGTTAGGGAAGTTTTATTATATTTAGGATATACAGTTGTATTTATAACCTAAGGATGTAACCTATGATATATGAGAATGAAATTATTCTTCTCTGCTAATATTTGACATGGTATCAGAGCTGTTGGCTTTCTTACTAAAACTCTAATTTTTCTCTCTGGTCATACTGACCGAGATCCACCTCCACTGCCCCTCTCATCGTCCTAGCCTTATCTCTTATGTTTTCTTGTTCCTATCTTTAGTCTTACCCAATCAACCATGTTGGAATCACTCAGAAGTTCTGCTGAAATCATCAGCCTTGCAGTCAAGAATACTGCTGCTGCTATAACTTGAGATTTGCAGAATATTCAAGCTACATACTGATTGAATGGGAAGAACTATTTGAAGTGGTCACAATTGGTCCGCACATTCCTAAAGGGAAGAGGGAAATTGAGCCATTTAATGGGCACAGGTCCTTCATAGGACGATCCCAGATTTGTGGCATGGGATGAACAAGACTCCAAGGAAATGTCTTGGTTATGGAACTCAATGTTGCCAGAAATTAGTGACACATGTATGTTGCTGGGAACTGCCAAGGAGATTTAGGAAGCTATTCGATAGACATATTCCAAGGTTAATGATGCTGCACAAATCTACGAGATTAAGACAAAAGTTTTAGTAACTAAACAAGAGACTTGGACTGTGACTGAATATTCGAGTCTCTTACAAAGCTTGTGGCAAGAGATGGATCATTATCAATGCATCCAAATGCGTTGTAGTGAAGATGCAACAATTCTGAAGCGTTTTGTGGAAAAGAATCGTATTTATGATTTTTTTGGCAAGTTTAAAAGTGGAATTTGATGCTGTAAGGGTGCAAATTTTAGGAAAACAAGACCTATCATCTCTAAATGAGACGATTGCTATTATACGTGCAGAAGAGGGATGTCGAAATGTTATACTTGAACCTCAAGGAGGAGATGGTTCTGCACTCATTACCAAGGCCACAGAATTGGAGGAGGCAAACAATCCAACAGTTGTTACTAGGGGGGGACTCATCCAAACCTTTTAATTGAGAATCCCTATTTTGCACATACTGCAAGAAGCATCGACACACCAGGGAGAAATGCTGGAAACTTCATGGAAAGCCAAATCAAAGTGGGAACGATTGAAGTCAAGCACATATGGTCAGCACTTCGTCAACTAATGAAGAAAATTCCAGAAAACCTATCCTTGAGTTTAATATCAAAGAAATTGAGAAACTAAGAACCTTTGTGGAGCCCTTTGAGAAACCAACCTTAACGGGTACTTGTTCATTTGTGTTTTTAGGTATTTCTTCTTCTTCTAATACTAATGTCTCAGAAAGAAATTCTCCTCCTATGTGGGTAATTGATTCCGGAGCAACTGATCATATGACTTGTTCCTCCAAACATTTTATCTCTTATAACCCCAGCTGTAGCCATAAAGAGATCACAATAGCTGATGGATCCATCACCACTGTAGCTGGCTGAGGGGATATATACATAAACAAAGACCTTACACTAAGAAATGTCCTCTATGTTCCAAAGGTATTTGCAAGATATCATATATATCAAAATAACATAGATATCAAATTTCTAAATTCAAACATAATGTATGTCAATTGAGGAAAATACAAATTATAAGTCCAAAAACCAAATTAATCACATATACTACTACATTTAGCATCCAATTAAATATTTTTAACATCAATTTCATAAACCCCCAATTTTATCTCAAGAACCCTAAATTACATAATACACAATTTTTAGAAAAAATAAAATTGCACAAACACGTACCAAATTGATGTCCAATTCTTCAAATTAAGCTTCAATAAACTTCAATTTCACCATCAACTCCTTATTCCTTCTCTTTTCGCTTTCACTCTCTCCTTCAATTCCTCTTCTTTATCTTCATAAAGTTGCATAAAAATTCAATTTCATGCATTTTATTCATTAATGCATGCAACTACACTAAAATCATGAGCTAAAAAAACCAAAACTTACCTTGTTAAATTCAGTTACTATTCATCAAGATAACCCATAAATTTTTTCTTCATCTTTTTTCCCAAAATTCTTGTGGATATGATAATTTTAGGGAGCCTAGGTTGATGATTTAGTGTTTAATTGTTGATTTAGGAGTTAAAGATAGGAAATTTTGGCTTGAAAATGGAAAAAATGAAAGAAAGTGGAGAAGGAAGAGGGAGGGTTGTTCTCGATAGAATTGGGGAAAGAAGAGAATATATAGGTGGCAAAAATGCACTTTGGTCCCTTAAAAATTTCCTTTAAAAAAATCCAATAGTTTTAATAAAAAGGAAACTTGATCAAAGAAATACCAAACTTTCACTCTTTTATTTTATTTTTCAAAATCCAAAATTAACTTTCAATTTTAATCCATTAGTTACATTTAATCGCACCAAAATATCTTCGCTTAACAATTTTTAAAATTCATAGTCAAAAATTATTCAGGTGCTATTTAGTCCACGAGTCAAAAAATAACATTGTTAAAACTTATGAATTCTTTTCTTTTCAATAAATAATACCCATAAAAATATCAACCTCACATAAATACCCTAATTAATATAATTTATTTTTATTAATATTTTAAGGTTTTGATTTTTACCCCTTTCTCAAGTCAAGCTTTGACCACTGGTCAACTCTTGATCAAACCCTCAAAATGAACTCATTTTGACCTCAAATTTGATCCTCAGGCTGTCTTTGAATAATACTATCCCATGCCAAATAAAGTGCAGCTTAGGCCCTAGGTGTCACTATTCATCTCAGGATGCACTATTCATGGCCCAAAAAATACTATTCATGAAATCGAGATTTTTAGGCCATTACATTTCTTCCCCTCTAAAATTTCGTCCTCAAAATTTACCTATATCAAATAACTGTAGATAAGACTTTCTCATGGTTTCTTTCGGTTCCCATGTGCTTCCTCGATCTCATGATTCGTCCCTAGTATTTTCACCAATGGAACCGTCTTGTTCCTTTGCTATTTTGTATCTCTTGCTAGAATTTTCACTGGCTTCTCTTAATAAGTTAGATTTGGTTGTATTTTAATATCTTCCAGTTTTATAATATGTGATGGATCAGACCGATATCTTCTTTACATAGATACATGGAAGACATCGTGAATCTTTTCCAAATCTTGGGGCAATGCTAATTTGTAGGCTATTGTTCCCACACGCTCAATGATCTCATATGGACCAATAAATCTAGGGCTTAACTTACCCTTCTTACCAAATCGAAACACTTTCTTCCATGGTGAAGCTTTCACGAAAACCTTATCACCAACATCATATTCAATGTTCTTTCTCTTCAAATCTACATATGATTTTTGGCAATCAGAAGCAGCTTTCAAACTTTCCTTTATAATCTTCACCTTATCCTCGGTTTCCCTTATCAACTCTGGACCCACGATCTTGTTTTCACTGAGTTCTGTCCAACATAAGGGTGTTCTACACTTTCTATCATAAAGAGCCTCATACGATGTCATCTGTATGCTTGCTTGATAGATATTATTGTATGCAAATTCAATCAATGGGAGGTGTTCGTCCCAGCTTCCTTTAAAATCAATAACAGAACTCCTAAGCAAGCACCTTAATCACTCTTTCTGATTGTCTATCCGTTTGAGAATGAAAAGTTGTACTAAAATTCAACTTAGTACCTAAGGTCTCATGTAATTTCTTCCAAAATCCTGCAGTGAATCCTGGATCCCAGTCTGATATGATGAAAGATGGTACTCCATGCAACTGCACTATCTCACTAATGTACAATTCTGCATACTTTGAGAGTTGGTAGTCAGTTCTGACAGGCAAGTAATGAGTTGACTCGGTCAATCTATCTACAATCACCCATATGGCATTAAGCTTTTTCCTAGTTTGAGGTAAACCAGCCACAAAATCCACATGATTGGATCTCATTTCCATTCGGGTATTGATATTGGTTGAAGTAAACTCGATGGAATTTGATATTCTGCTTTTACTTATTACCATGTAAGACACTTGGTAACATAATCTGCAATGTCTCTCTTAATACCTGTCCACCAATAATTTGTCTTCAAGTCTTGGTATATTTTAGTACTTACTGCGTGCACAATATATGAACTGCTATGGGCTTCCTTCATGATGTTCCTTTTCAGCTCATCATCATTAGGAACACAGCTATCTTTGTAATACAAGTAGCCATCCTCTTTGATTGCATATTCACCATCCTCCCCCTCTTGAATTTGTTTAAGAATGTAACTAGCTTTTCATCTTGCTTCAGTGCTTCCTTGACTTGCTGTAACAAGTTTGGTTTAAGCCTCAACTCAGCTACAATGGCTCTATCACTATCTACAAATAATCTAGCATTCATTGCTCTTAAAGCTGAAAATGATTTCCTGCTAAGGGCATCGGCTACTATATTTGCTTTGCCTGGATGATAGTCAATGGTGCAACCAAAATCTTTAATCAATTCTATCCATCTTCTTTGCCTTAAGTTCAACTTTTTCTATGTATGCAAAAATTTAAGACTTTTGTGATTTGTGAAAATATAAAATTTCTCTCTATATAAGTAATGTCTTTAAATCTTCAAAGCAAAGACTATGACTGCTAACTCTAAGTCATGAGTTGGGTAGTTCCTTTCATGGGGCTCAAGTTGCCTAGAAGCATAAGCAACTATCTTTCCCTTTGCATAAGTACATATTTGGTTTGTGTTATGGGTCGCATGGCTCCGAGAGCTCGGTCCATATATATATATATATATATATATATATATATATATAGAGAGAGAGAGAGAGAGAGAGAGTAACAATATAAGATATGCAAATGGATTGTATGGTTCCGAGAACTCAGTCCCGTATTTTAAAATCCCAATTATCCCACTTGGCAGTGCAATTTTGCTGAATTTTCCTTGGGGCAATTACAGAAAAACATATAAATGCATAATTAATAATTAAAGAACTTCATTTGGAAGTAGTAATTAGATATGAATTAATATAATAGATAATGCCTAAATTTCAAATTTTAATTTTAATGCCTATTTATGCTTAGAAATAAATGAAGATATTTCATCATCATCAACACCCAGTTGAATCTCGCACAAACGCGGGGTTTAGGGAGGTCTGATAGTACGCAACCTTACCCCTACCTGAGTATAGAGGTTACTTATATTTATATTTGAAAAATATTATATGCTATGCATGAATGAATTGAATTGGATGAGAAATGAAATTGCTTGAACACCATTAAGTCTATAGCTTACCGCTTGTTTTTCTTTCCGTACGTAGGTTTTGCAGAAAATTAGAACAAAGCTGTAGTGGATCTACTACAAAGACTAGAGTCACATAGAGGATTGCGGAAGATTTTGAGGTGGATGTACTATAGAATTATATTTTGTTTTTGGTTATGACATGTACACTTAAAGAAATGAAGGATCTTATAGAATTATATTGTGAATTATATATTAAAGTTATGTATGAAATTCAATTAAGATGAGTTGAAATGTATTGGAGAATGGGCAAATTATTTTGTCAAAGGAGTTTGATATGGAGATGGATGGTAGAGTAAAATGAATGAGAAGTGTATTTAAGTTTCTTGCAGGAGGTTTTAAGTAAATATAGAGGAAACTCTGTCAAAAATTTTATAAAGTGGATAATATTTGCTAGAATAATAAGGATTTAAATATAAAATTTTGTAATTTGTAATTTTAGGTATTTAAGAATGTAGTAATACTCGGTATTCCGATTCTATTATCAGGTATGGAGTGTTAGAATGTATGTATATATGTAAATCCACGGTGGCAATTGGACTATTTACATACTTCCTCACTAACTAGTATAGAAGCCGTTATTGATCCACCACCTAAAGTGACATTCCTATTTGAAACTTGATGGTCCCACTTCTACCATCTTAAAGAAACTTTTAGTGCCCCACATTCAGCTTCTTTATCACATGGGTCACCAAGTCCAATATCACAATAAATATCCTCATCAACCCTGAAAAACAAATGATGGTCCTCCATCGCAGATTTCCAATTCTAAAAGAGTGAAGGATTGGTCAAATTGAAGCAGATACCTACATGTCATTCTTCTACCACATTGAGAAACCAAATGTGCATACTTCTAGAGATTTGTTCCCAAATTGATCTGTTCTTTTACTCCCAATGCCAGAAACGTGCATGAGTTACTGGCAATATTTTCTATATACTACTTATGGAAGTACAAACTTGCAAATATCATGCTGCATAAGTATCACAGACCAAAAGGCCTACAAAAAGGAGTCCAGGTCCTTGCATCTCCTCTCACTTAACCTACTTTCTAATCTTTGAACACGAGAGAAAGAGAAGATGCCTTCAAAGGGGAAAAAATATCACCATTTTGCATTTCCAAAAGAAAAGTAAAGTTCTCTGTTAGCTCCAACAGTAGCAGGCCTTGAATTTTAGCACCTAAAACCAGTTTTTATTTCAACTAGCATATATCTTTTGTTAACATAGAAAATCCTTATAAGCTGCAGCATGAAATAAGTTCTCTAAAGCCAATTCTATGTATCAATCCGCCAAGATACAAGGATAGTATTTCTAGCGGGAAGGGAAACATTATATTTGGTCCTCATGAAGGACAAGTTTTCAAATGTTTTAAGTTCCTCAAATAACCCAAGATAAGTGGATAGTGTTTCTGGGCATTCCTCACATCAAGCCCATGCTCAGCCCCAAATCTTCAACTTTTCATTCTGACTTGACTAAACTTTCACAACCCTAATCTATCTTGATACTTTAAAAGAAATTTACCATCGTACAATGGGCACATCTAGACCAAAATTCCGTCAAAAAGTCTATACTTGATCTCTAGATAAATGCATATACATCCAAATCTAGATGAAGCACATAAGGGAACAAGGAAGCCAAAGCTGCCACAGCTCCTAGCTTTGCAGTCTCAATGACTTCCCATCCTATCATCTCATTTATATCCCAGATATGTATACATATAAAAAAGGTAGTACATGGAAAGAAGAAATGATGCAATGTCCTAAAGCCATAAAGTGAGAACACAGGTCCTGTTATAAACCCTCTGATTAAGTTTTAGTTGCAAGTATGTTCCGGTCTAAGTCTCAAGAGCAAAGACATAAATTATATTTGGTACAAAGAAAAATACCAGTCAAAATGAAAGAAGCTCGATGCATGACAATTAACCAGGAAAACTTACATGAACTGTTAAAAATCAAAATAAAGGTCTAGTGCATTATTTTAAATTCCCTACCATTTCTGAGTAGTTTAGATCATAAAGATCCTCATCATGGACCCAGTCATCCAGGCTAATCTCTGGCAGCGGACGACAACCATTTGCATACATCCATTCACCTTTTTCAACTTTACGACAATTAGGGCATTGCATTGCACCCTTCACATTAAAAGCAGACCCAATGCAATCTGTAATGAACACCACAGAAAAAACTATAATCAAGTGGAAGTACTTAAAATGAGAATATGCAGATGGAGACTAGAAACCACCCTCTGAGAATAGGACATTATATGTTATTTATTAAAAAGAGCAACGTATTGCTGCAATGATAAGGGTACTATTGCTGCAATGAGAAGCGCACTCCACGCCCATTTTCATTTAATGAATCAAATTTTTGTTGAAGATTTAAAGGAGGGCTGACACAAAATATATTACAATGCCTTAATCAAAGATATTTAAGAATATTATTCATATGTTATTTTTTCAATTTCACAATCAGATACTTAGGCTCTATAAAGTGACTAACATCCAAACAGTGGCCAAAAATGTCGAATATCATCTTTAGTGGTATTTGCGTGTATACCGAGACATTCAATCTGCATGCATACCAATACAACATATCAAAGACGTCTTCAGGTCCCTATGATGCATAACAATGTACCTGTCACTACAACCCATAAGTAAATGGTGAGAAGAAATCACTGCTCGCTGACAATAAAATCTAATGCAAATTGATGAGCAGTTGCTTCACAGGGATAACCAGCAACATCAGATCATCATAGAGGATGCTAGTATGCTAGTTCCATTAGAGTAGTTTCAACAGGATAGGAGTTTGAATAAGCAGAACCTTGTTCATGCAATTTTCTCACCTTTAAGAAAATACAGAATTGAAGACACACAACATTAAGCCCCTTGAACCTTCTAACAGTAATTTCACAAAACAATCTTCATATAATTGACAATCAGTTGAATGTACAACTAATTAGGCATTAGTTGAACACTAAAATCCCACCCTCTAGCACAACGTATATGTGAAGCTACAATTTGAGAACATTCAAATCTAAATAGTAACTTGCAAAATTCAACCAGGATTTTTTATTCTAAATATTAAACCAGACATAAAAACAAATCACCCAAAATATAAGGAAGAAACTTTTTAGCCCGGATGAAAATCGTTGACCAACTGGTAAGTCAAAATGTAATGAAAGCATCATTCATTTCATAGGATGAACAAACAAGAATTGAACAATACCTATATATCCACATACCCAGCCGAAACATCAATTCAAGAAAACAAACGAAAAAGAAAAAAAAGGACAAATGAAAAGTAGAATCGAAACCCCAACTTACCTAGATGGAATTGGTGGCCACATTGGAGTTTGGCCCACGAGCGATTCCCATTGTCAGTGACCACCTCGAGGCAAATCGAACACGACACCGACCCAAACGACTTGCCGAATTCTCCTCCTCCACCACTTACGCCACCTACTTCTGCTTCGTCAACAACCGCATCGTTGTCGCTGTTTCCCAACCCCATCACACAGTAGCAATCCCCCAACACTGACAAATCCCAATAGAAAAGACAACACAGAGCGATTGATCCCTCTGAATTCAAACTAGCTTGTCTTTACCATAAATTAGCTAAATTAAATCAAATCTAACATGGTCATTTATAGCAGCAAGGGAACTTATATAAGCATATAAAATGGAAGGTGATTTCCTCTCTTTTATTTCTTGTTTTCCTGGGAGGTTTTGATCGAAATTTTCTTTCTTCTTCTTCTTCTTGTATTCGCCTCCTCCTCCTCTCCCTCTCTCTGTCTCTTTTTCGTTATTTCTCTCTCAATATCTATCGCTCCGCATGGAGACAATTTTGTGCCGTTGGATTCAACAGTTTTGACTCCTAAAAATCGCTGTCCGAACCGTGGGCCATGGACGGCTAAGATTATATATAATGGCTACGTGAGACCCGTCGAGTGAGCATGCTTTTGTTTATTTTATGTCTATGTGTTTATGTTTTCTTATAAATAATTGATTATCCGGTCTCAGTCTCAGATCAGCCCATATTTCGTTTCGATTTTCTTATTGTTGAGTGTGAAAGTCAAGATCGCGTAAATGTTTTGTCGCAGTTTTGTTGCAATAGACCATAGAAGTATATTTTCTTCTTTTAATTGTTAGATAATGTTAATTAAAAATCAATCATTACTGTCTACATATATTTTGTCCATTTGTATTGAGTGATTTGGCTTTGGCTTTGGTTTTGTTTTGTGGTACAGTTTGTAATTGACTTGTGTCATGGAAATTTCTATTATGATTACATTCTTTCTTATACAAATGCTTAAGGATCTAGTATTACAATTAAATGATATTCAAGGCATTATTATTTTGAATGTAGTGTTAAGCATTGACTAGATTTCAACAAAATCAAAATTATCAAATAGAATAATTTTAATAAAATTTTCAAATAAAATAATCATAATTGATAAAGTATATCAAAGAAGATTTATATTATTTAACCCTATACTATGCATAATTCTTTAATATGTTGAAAATAAGGTAGGTCCTTTCTGCATATTGTGTGTGTATCCCATTATTTCTTTTTCTAAGGTATCTTTTTGATTTTCTCTTTCCACGAACAATGGGTGTTGGAACCCATTTCCAGATATCCAACTACTTAATCCGAAACCTTCATACTTATACATGAATCGGGTTCCAACCGGAAAACGAAACGAAAGAAC
>JANVCQ010000006.1:21557738-21572488 GCA_025531925.1 Erythroxylum plowmanianum | reverse complement strand
TACACAATTCAACCCCCCTTCTCGTGCATTCTATATCGTTTTTATAAGTATTGTATTAACGTGTGATTCACTTCAATGTTGTCCTAATTGGTTGATTATCAGTTGTTCTCTTATATTTGCAGCAGTGAATTCAATAAGTGTGAGTAGGCTATTAGATTTCCCTACAAACCTTTAATTGTTTCTCTCTTTCCAAATTGCTTGAAGACAAGTTGCTACTACCACCATAATATTTCCTTATTGTCCTTAGAGATATGCAGTTGAGATATCTCTTGTAATATATTTGTGAGACAGCAATGGCTAGTACCAGGGGCATATAGGCTGGAAATTCTAATCCACTAATTTTTTTTGTTAATTCCCTTGATTAAAATGAGCTCTCTAATCCTATTAAAGGTGTCATGACTTTGTTCTTGTGTATCTTAATTCTCAATTTTGAAAATTCTATGGTTTTTCTCTTCTTAAGGCATAAATGATGATGTTGATGGTTAGTTCAAAAATTCTTTTTTTTTTTGTGATAAGGAGACTTTCATGTCCAAAAAATACTTCCAACCATTCATTTGGTCACAATGCCAGTTGTATAAGTTTAGGAATTATTTTCAAAGCATTACGAACAAGTGGCATTTGAAAAAGTTTCATCTTCCTAAATACACAAATTATAACAAGGTTATCAGAACTACTACTTTTAATCCTATATATTTTTCTTATCCTTAGTTTGGTTACTAATTCAAGGATAAAAGGTGCTTTTAGTAGATTATTGTTCAGCTATACTAGCTTCTTCTTTGTAACTATTTGGTGAGTATTTAAGAAGGCCACTAAACAAGATTAATTTGTGAATGTTCTAGAATTGTGCCTTAGGAAAATGATTGTATCTTCTACTTATGGATTAGGCTTATAGCTAGATAAATTGTTCATGATGGAGGTTAGTCCTCCAAGATTACATCTTTGGTTTTCACCTTGAATGATAATATTTACCTTGACATGTGCAAGGAAAATATGTTTCAAGGTGTTGAATTTTGGGATCCTGTAGAGAGGGCTTTGGTTGTTCCAATTATCATACTAAAACCAAGTGTCTTCTTCATTCCCTAGTGTACTTTTATCTCATAGCTTAGCATGTTCATCATGCCCAATATTTGTATAAAAGTTCAAAAGATATTAGTATTTGGCTTTATCTTCCAAAAGTGATTCTATTTTAGGATTAAATATGCACTTACTAAATCCATAATTATTCTTGATATATGAAGAGATTCCATATTCTTTTAGCATGAATCATTTTGTTTATAGCCCCAATTGAGGTTATGCCTAACACAATTTAGTTTACTTGTATTGCATTATTTATCTCACATGTCTATAAAAAGTTCTTTAGTATTTTTTTTGATGGAGTTTGTTAGGTTAAGAGGTAGAAAAAGATGGTTGCTCTAATACACATAAAGATTGTTTAACACTTACATGATCAAGCCTACATATGATAGAAATTTTTTAAATATTAAATTAAATAGAGATTGTCAATTCTTAAATGTAATTATTAAATTGCATATAGATTGGCAATTCTTGAATGTAAGTCTCTTGGTAGTTATGAGAATACCAAGGTGCTTAAAAGGAGGTTATTGAAGATTGAGTCACATGGGTTAGGATAATTTGTCTACTATCTTAGGTTTTTTGTTTGATATATAAAGACATCTTTTATTTGAGTTGATTGAGAGCCCAAATGATCCACTAAAGACTTACAAAGATTTTATGAGGGTTTTGACCAAATTTATCAACACCACTAAGTTGTAACAAGTCATTTGCAAATGATAAGCTTTCATTTTTAATGGAATTTGGATTTTCCTCCATATTTAATAAATTTTTCTATTAGCCTTATGATGTAACATCCCATTACCCATGTTAGGGCTAGAATAGTAGATTATGAGGAAATTCTGTGAAATTAGGAAAATGTACCTCATGCATAAGTTACTTGTGGCATTTATAAATTGGTTTATAAATGAAAATTGTGGATCAAATTGGAGTGTATTAAATGTGATTTGGCAATTTTTGTACATTTTGGGTATTTTGAAATTTTTAGTGAATTTTAAGAAAATATTGATTTATGGGCCAATTAAATAGTGACACGTGGCAATGATATATATATGACTTATGGCTTACTTATATGGTGACAAGTGGCTGATTGTTTGGGTGATAAGTATGAGACATGCAAGAATACACGAATCTGATGTTTTGAGTTAGTAACATTCATTGTAGTGTTCTTCACTGTGAAGGAAAAACTTAGCACCGAATAACAAATTGCTAGGCTTCCTGTGCATGTGATCCTTTCTCATTGCTGGAATTAAGAGCTAAATCAAGTAAGTAGTTCTGATGATGTTTGTTTTACAGTGTAGAAATAAACATGCATGTATGGATTTGTGAATTATAGTTTCGGTGAATGCATGCATGTGAGGTTAGAGAAGTGTAGTTTCGGTTAATGAATTTAAATGAAGATGTGGTGAAGTTCTGATATGGAGTTTATGAATTGATAAGTTGTTTTGATGAAATGAAAGAGTAAAAATGGAACAATACATCAGATGAAAGTAGAAAAAGAAACAAAATGCATAAATTGGAATTTACATGTTGAGAATCGAATTTTTGATATTTAAGTGTGAATCACGGATTTCTGTTTTGTTTTATGTTGATGAGCTAAAAATGAGTTAGAAGAATTATTTTGAGTGTTGTTTGATTGGAAGAAGAGTCGAGTTTCTGCGAAAGTTCGCTGCAGCCAACTCTTTGGTTCACCGCGGCCAACTTTATGGTTCGCCGCGATCAACATTGAAAAAAATCAAAGTTCGCCGCTCTATCTTTTTGGTTCACTGCGGCGAAGTCTTGTCCTATATAGCTCGAACATGTTTCGGTATTTTGACC
Organism: Erythroxylum plowmanianum; assembly: GCA_025531925.1. Lineage (NCBI taxonomy): Eukaryota > Viridiplantae > Streptophyta > Magnoliopsida > Malpighiales > Erythroxylaceae > Erythroxylum > Erythroxylum plowmanianum. Next base: position 21,569,599 of record JANVCQ010000006.1, on the reverse strand, counting down.
ATATCTTGCTCTATAGTTATCCAAATGGTATAATTTTTTATTTGAGTAAACTAGAGACATAGGGCTACAAATTTTCTAAAGAAATCGAGTTTTAATTCTATCTCTAAGTATTTCAAAATCTGGCTTGAAATTGAGTCTTGACTAAGATTGTAGTTCTACTAGAGACAGTGATCATGTCCTATTTTTATTGAATACACTATATTGATAGAGGCCGAATTAAACAAAGGTGTCTTCACAAAGGTTGTAGTTTCTCTTAGCTTTTAATTGGTACTAAGTTTATAATTTTTGGATATCTGAGCTGAAAGATATGAGTTGTACAATTAGAGGGTATGATCATGTACTAGCCAAAAGTTTAAATATACACAGTCTGTGGTATTATGGGCATAACTCATAAACTACTAAATCAAATTCGATGATCTTAGAGTCTTTAGAAACTTAAGACATTGGAAAATAAGTTTCCAGAAGGAAGTGTTGTCTAATTTTGTCATTTACTTTATCAGATTAATTATGCAAAGTTGACCCGAAATTATGTGGGTAGAAAATCTGAAGTGGTCAATTAGGTTATGAAATTTGTTTTCATATTATTTTATTTTGGTTCAAATTATTAGTACAAATGAGATTAATGAGGACTTTGATATCTGAATGATTTGATAAGAAACCCAGAATTGTCATTGAATATGCATTGTGCATATTTTATATAAGTACATGTGCATAAAGGAATACTTATACATTTGTGCAAAAATGTGATATATTGTAAATGTGTTATGTATGTTTTATAGGAGCACATCAGACGCCAGTTAGACATTGTTGGACCATCCAGGCAATAGTTTCTTGGAGCGTACTGTGAGTCAACCTAGATGAATTTCCTAGGATTGATTTAATTTGATTTGTTAAGCTTCCAATTATTGAACTGTTACGATTGTTTCTGAATTCCGGACTTAAAGTCTTAGGAGTATATATTTGAGACTGTATTGGAAGTGTTCCGATTCATTTGATAATTCTGATTGTATTATGCTATGTGAATTCTCAATGAAAGTTGAACGCCAGACTTTAGGTCTGATGATTATGAAATTTTGATTGTGCTTTATACATGATTGTGATAAATGGTAAGTTCTGAATTGATGCATCTCATAAAATGCATGCTCAGATAAAGATGTTGTGACCGAAGTGGCCAGTGTCAAGCGCTTGCACGTAGAGCTTTGCTCCGTGATATATGATTTAGCATGTAGAGCTATGCCCCGTGATATATGTTTCTGACTGAGTCTAATGGGCCAGTATTTGTATATGTGACAGGCACTCGGTCACAACATTAATAACGAATGTGGAGTCTCATATGCATCTGTATGTGTTTATATATGATCTAATTTGCATTGATTAAATGATGTGCCATGACAGTGTGAGTATTTGAAATATTCATGTTTTGTATGAATAATTGTGTAATATGTGATTTGTTTATGTGAATCCAGTGAAATTATCAATGATAATTCACTCATTGAGTTCGCAAAACTCATAAAAATTACAACATGATTTTTCAGGTACAAGACAGGAAACTTAGTGTTTACTCTAGATTAGAAGAACGTTTTGTACTAAGTTATGGCCCAGAGGTCTATTAGCTGACGTCAAAGAGTTATAGTTTTTATTTTATAGTTTTGCTAGAACTTGTATAAGGTTTTGTAAATATTCATCTAATGGAAACAGTTAGACTTTGTGAATGAATGCAATGAATGGTTTAAAAATTTGATGACCTCTGATTATGATGACTTCTGATTATGTTAGATGATGCCATATATATGTTGGATTTGTTTGCGCTCTAACATGCCATTATCATAGGATATGTACTTGAATATTCTTGAATGTTTGGGTATGTACCTTGTGGTAGTGGGATGTTGAATATGAGGTCCTCAATGTAGATGGTAAAGTGATAAAGAAATAAGGAGTTTCCTTACCTTAACCTTTTTACTCTATTGAACATATGAGTTGATTCACTAGTATTAAGATATTATAAAAAACTATTGACATATTGCTCTGGCCACTTAATAAACTTATATAAGAATCCAAAAGAATCTAAATTGTTGAAGAGAATGTTATAGCTTATAGAGTTAAAAGATTTATGGAAGTTAATTTAAGGAGAAAATTTTCATTTCCTCCTTGTGATAATTTTTAAAAAAACTCCTTAACCAATAATATGTTATCACCTATGATGTACACTTGAATGAAAGCTCTTTGTTTAAGATTGATTATAGATTTAAGTAATCTTCAACTTTGTAGCAAGCATATTTGATATTATCATGTATATACATTGTAGTAGGAAATTAGTTCTTAATCTTGTTAAAATGAAGGGTTATGATTTCACCCATTGAAAAAAATCCATAATAAAATTAAAGACCATACTCCTAACTAGATTCCAATACATATAATAGAAATATGCATTTAGTCTATATGGTCCTAGAGTTCATTTAGCATCTAAGCTAAAAAGAGTTTTCTTAATATCTGTTATAACGAAAGGTTTAGTGAGAAGATCTGCTTGCTCACGGGAAATTGAGTGAGGAATGGCACTAATAAATTGCATAGAAGAAGAACAATTAGAAGAGTTACCTTGACAGCTATTGGAGTAGTTGAAGGCTTGTTTTTTCATATCTAATTGCTACCATGTAACTATACCATCTGACTTTCTCAAAGTCCTTTTTATGTTAGTTATAGTATACTTCTATTACATCCCATAAATCACCTTTCTTTCATTGTTTAACTTCTCAAAATTGTTATGTATTAAGGTGAATGCAATTAGATTAATTTACTTTAAAAATAAGCTCAAACTAAAATTAAAGAAATTCCTCCCCATATTTAGACTATACATTATCCTCAATGGACCAATTATAAGCATAATGGAAAGTAGAATGTAAATGAATAGTAAAGATGGAAGGAAACTTCTTTGGGTCTATTGTTACTTATTTTTCAATATTAATGTGATAGACATCTAGATGTCAATGGTTCTTTTTTTTTTAAAAAAGATGTCAATGGTACATTGCATTAATATTAACAAAGGAACAATACAGAATCTCGAGTATTAAAATAAAAAATGAAGCAATCCACCTAAATCCCTGTCATCAACGGATTAATGTTTAATCAGTGGAGGTTTCAAGAAAAAACAAAGGAAGCTTTCAAAATCTTTGAACTGGATACCTTTTTCGTGGATGAGATCTCCTCTTCGATCTCCCTCTCTAGCTAGCCTTCAAAGTCCTTTTAAGAAAAATCAAATCCCGATGAGATAAACTTAGATTAGCCATGCCCTAAATGATTATAAAGTTCAATTGTTGAGTTTGATACCTGTGTCGAGCTGCTTGTATGAAGACCTGAGTGGGAGTAGTGTCAGAACCATCGATCGCCTAGTTTCCAGAGTCGACTTCACCCTCCCTAATCGATAAATGATGCGAAGATTCGAGAAAGGGTAAGTTAGTTTTACCCTAATTGTCTACGAAGTGTTGTTAAATGTTAGGTAATGAATCTTTCTAAGATATCTAAACTATTAATCTCTTTATAATGCAACTTAATTATTGGTTATTGGATAGTGACATTTTTTATCTTATATTAATATTTTTCTTAAGAATATTAACAATTAATTTTTAGTTGATTAACTAAAACTTTTTGTTAGTTTAAACCCTTAAGAATGTAAAATTTGGTTCATGAATTTGTCTATTAAGTTTGATCCTAACTTAGAGGATTTAATTTGTCTCCAATAGCTCCAGCTACTTCGCTCGAATGGTGTGCTAAACTCCTAAGGTCCACTTCTCCAGCCTAGTAATCTTTAGCTAGTCCCAATGCCCAGGTGGTGTCAATGTCCTGGGCGACCCTCCACTAGTGGACAAGTCCAAATTCTCCTGATGTTCTACTCCTCTCATCTATAACTGTGGCAAGTCCTATCTTGGTGGCTACTTACTATATTAAGGCAAACCCCATCTGCTTCCAAATCTTTCTACTTATTTGGACCCTGATTAGTCAATAGACGTCTCCTATTGGTCCCCGTCTCTTGCGTAACATATACGTATTTTGCATAACATCTAAGTTTAGGATGATCATTGTACAAAGCGACCTCATCGATGGCAGCCTTTTAGAGACTATCATCCTCTTTGTTAATTATGTCACATAGGGCTCCATGCATATTGTCCCTTTCTTCTTCTTTTTGCTCTAAAGCCAAAAACATTGGGCTAAGGTGTGCCCCAAGTGTATTGGCATCCTCTCACTCATACTTCCGAGATATATAACATGTCCAGGTTCCTAACAACTCCGAAACTATAATCCCACCCATTTAGTGTATGACAAAGAAGCTCATGGATGTACTTAAGTGCATAACATTATAAGGTGGATGCCTTAGATATACTAAGGTTGTAGGTATCTTCCACATTTATGATGCGCTAAAAATGACAGGCTTATGTTTTATACGAGAAATCTATTAAAGGACTCCTATACTCCTAAATGTCTATAAGTTCTAATCATGGAGGCCTATTATCATGGAAAGGTTCATATAGCTCATCCTCATCATCTCTGTTTGGATCATGCTTGGCTAGTCATAATCGTGGAGTCATTTTTCCATGAAGGATGTGGAACACACCCTGAACATAAACTCCCAGTATGTAGGCTCCATAATCTCAAAGAATCGAGACCACGCTCGAATGTTGATCAACTCTTAAACTTGCTGGGCCAAGCTGGTTTACTCTAATGCCTCTCAGTCGATGCATCTATTGGTCCCAAATCACTTGTCTTTAAATAGTAGAAATTGCTTCTTGTGAGTCCCAACATTAAAGACTAATATCTCATGTTACTCTATTGGATAGGCTATTGTCGATCACGCTGATTGTGAATGAGTTCTACTCGAGTCTCTAAATCACCCCTCTCCTCTCTGTCTCTTCGTTAGTACCTCCTTTGCTCTTCGTTGGTAAGTAGCTTCTATTTTTCTTGCCATTATACTTGAAATTAATAAAGTGTGATAATCCTCACACTTAATACGTATGCTCACTACATTATATAATTGAGAAAGACACATAATTAAAAAAGTAAATTAAACTAAAATTGTAATTAACAAATAATTAAAAATGAAACTAATAAAAATTTAAAATACAATTAACCAATAAAATTTATCTAAATATTCAATTCCTTAAATTGAAAATTAAATTTAACAATTTAACAAATAAACCTAACTAAACAAAATTAAAACCTAATTCATGCAAAATACTAAATTGAAATAAAATTAAACTAATACATAATGTATAATTACTAGAAGAAAACAAATTAGACCTACTTTAACAAAATCATCATAATTTATCACATAGTGAGCAAAATTTACATACCCAAATCAAATTCCATCTAATTTTCGTGTGATTCATCAAACTAATCTAATAATTCATATGAAAAAGAATGAAATTCAACTTGTAATTGAAAATTAAGAACAAAATTAGGTGAAATTACCATAAAATGCAACAACTGCATAACCTTAGCGAAGTTGAAATGAAAAATCCTAAAAGTTGCAAAAATACCCAAATTTCCCAATTTAATTCACATAGACTGCAAAAAAAAAAACCTTATTTGAATGTTGCAAAATCACTAAAAAAATCATTGGGCTAGGTTGAAGAATGGAGAGGCGCAATAGGTGGGCGAACAAAGGAGGAGAGAAAATGGGAAAAAGAAAGGAAATATGGTTTTTAATGTGTGTCGTAAACTTGCACGATCAATTATATGTCGTGTAACAGATCGTGTAAGTCATTTTGAATATGTAACTCTATACGCAGGCATGTGACTTTCACAAACTTATATCTTCACATGTAGGGTTGTGTGTGTGACTGTGTAAGTTACTATGCATGTGTGACTTTTAACACGAGTGTGTGTTGTGACACATTCCAAGAAAACTAAGATACACGAGCGTAATAAAATTGGGTGAAAATTTTTAAAAATCCTAGGACTGTATATGATTGTTGATGTGTGCTTAATTGTTTATACATTCACTTTTTAACACTTAGTGATTATTGTTGTGAAATGCTTAAAATACTCATTTTAGTTCATATTTGATTTAGGTACAATTTGGCAGCGTAAAAGCTAAAATGAGTTAAGAGCACATTCATTAAGCCAACATTTTGATGTTCAAACTCAATTACCCTTGTGGAACAAGAAAAAGATGGATTAGGGTGAGGATTGGACAACAAACCACAAAAAAACAATAATTCAGCAAAACTTAGGAGATACACGACCGTGTATATTCTTATATGGTCGTGTGTATGCAATTGGAAGACACATTTTGGACTTACATAGTTGGATACATAGCTGTGTATCCAATCATGTATCTTCACGAGTTTCATATTTTTTTGACTTATACAGTTTGATACACGATACCTAGAAACCAAAATTTTCATATAAATAGAACCTTTGGATGACAAAAACAAAATGGATCAGTTTTGGGAGAAAATGAGCGGCAGAACATGCACTCTTTAGAGACCCATAGAGGGTTAGGCTTTCTCATTCTGGTACTGAGGTGAAATCGAAGTCGAAGACACATTTTGGACATCTCTCTATTATGTTTTGTGTTCTTTCCCTCTTAGTGATTGTTTATGTTATCCTATGTTTATTGAATTAGGTGTTGCGTAAGAATGATCTTAATGCTTTATTATATTGTTTTTATGTAAATCCATTGGTATAGTCTTGAATACAATATGTAATTATTAGGTTTCCAATTCATTTGGGGCAACTAATGATGTCCAATTATTAGAGATAACGTAACCTTGGTTAAATGATCCGAGCTTATGTGGTTGTTGCTTTGATTAGTTTGTTTCCTAGTTTATAATCTGGCTTTCCTATTAAATTTGGAGAGCTTATTATAGGTTGTTCGATAGCTAGGTTCGGTTAAAGAGCTTGTTTTAATTAAACACAACATAAGGGAAAAGCAGGGGTTAGCAGAGCTTATTGTTAACCTACAATTAATAGTTTGATAATAACAAGACAATGGAGTATACTTATTCATGTGTAGGTTGAGATTGAACTGAAAACTGCAATCTGAAACTCATTCATCAATTTTATCATTTTTCACTTCTTACTTTAATTTTTTTTCGTTAGTTTAATTTCACTTTATTTTCTTTACCATTTTCAACTGAATCCCCACTAATATCTTAAACACTAATTCTTTTCATTACAAAAGCTTTACACTCACTCCTTGTGGGATCGACGTAGACTTATCACTAGCTATTGTTTTAAGTTTAGTTATTTTGTGTAGTGTTACTATGCACTACCAGCTATGTCTAGTGAGTGTGTATATCATTGTAACTATGTACAAAATTCTAAAATAAAATTTTTGTAAACAATACATGAATGTGTATTTCTAAAAATTCCTTAAAACTTAAAAAAATTTCATTCGAAATTATGAAAGTTAACAACACATACCAAAAACACAAAAAAGTAGGCAAAATCAAATAAAATGTTCTATAACCTAACATAAAACATACCGAAGAATAATAAAATCCTAATCTAAAGCTAAAAAAACAAAATAACACAATAAAAATCAAACAAAACTATCCTAATTCTTGCGTTATATCCCAAGTAGCACTTGGTTAACATCTTTAGTTCGATGAAACTATCATATCTAAGGTGACTTTGTTAAATTAATATCCTTTGTGTTACCATCAAGTTCACCTCCAAGATATAATTCTAATTGATGGCCATTCACTTTAAAGTTACCTTTGTGCAGAAGACTTACCTCAATTAGGCTATAAGAAAATACTTTCTCTATAATAAAGGTTGAACCATCTTAATTTAATCTTACTAAGGAACAATCCTAGGCGGGAATTGTATAAAAGAACTTGATCGCTATTTGTTTGTTTTAATTTATACAATACTGTAAGTATACAAATCGTATATTGTAGTACATAAGATATCATTCCCAAAAATATTGGATTAGTTACCTAATAATTTGAATGCACTTTGACTAAGGTAATTGAAGATTGAAGTATCTAAAATTAAAATAAATTAACTGAAATTAAAATAAACTAACAAAACTGAACAACTGAACTTGTAAAGATATCAATAAAAGCAAAGTTAATCAATAATGGAAACTTAGGGGTTATTTTATTATTGTTTTGTTTTCCTTTTGCCTTATTAATTCAATTATGCTTGATCCTGCATATTCTAAGGTTTTAATTACCCTATCTTGTGATCTAACTAAGTAATCCAAATTGCAATAAATAAAAGTTGAGTCGAAATCTCTCAATTCTCAAAACTGCTCATAACTAACCAATTGGATTTGAATCCTAAGGATAATTAACTCATAATTAAGATCTCTCTTCAATTATTTATTAAGATGATATTTGTAAGCATATTAAGGTACCAACTCTCATTGCACTACTTAGCATTAAAAACTTTGATTCAATCTCTCGATTTCTTATCAAGTATATGTTTAACCAATACCATAAAGTAATACTATATGAATTCAACAAGATAAAAGTTAACTAAAAAATTCAGTAATAAACCCTAATATAGATTTAGAATTCCATAATCATGTCCACAACACAATTATTCAGAATTGACATCTAAGACAATGAAATAGAATAAGAAACTAATGAATAAGCTTGAAAGCCTTGTTTGGTCAATAAACTAAGATTTTTGAGATATGCATGGGCACTTACACGGTCGTGTAGATGACTGTGTATCTCCAAAAATACCTCAATTTATGACTTTACATGATCACATAGACCTACACGAGTAACATACACAGGCCTGTAACTCCACACAGGCAAGAATTGTATATTTGAAGCTCCACACATTGACAATGACTTACACGGTCACTATTCATGATTGTATATCTCTAAAATTGCTTCAATTTATCCACTCCATGCCACAATTTCACCTGAATGCATCTCCTCTAATTCTATGCAGCAATTATCACCAACAAAAGACACTTGAGGCAAATTGAGTACCAAAAATACTATAAAACTATTAAATATCAAGAAAAATATATTAAATATAGGTATATAAATATAGATGAATAATTGTATATCAATCTACCTTCTCAAATTGATTGGACTGCTTGATCCTCGGTCATAATATTTATTGGTCCTTTCCTTGCAAGTTTTGGACTTCTCATAGGCCATCAATCACCATTCTTCCAATTTGTTAATTTGTAACTTTCTCTTCTCAACTGCAAGTTGAAAATCAAAATTCATAAGCTTAATGACCCAATATGCATTATGTTTTAATTCCATATGTAAGTGACATGCTTTCCCATAGACAAGCCTATAAGGTGCAATGCCAGTCAATGTTTTGTATGTCATTTTATAGGCCTATAGAGCATCATCTAACTTAATTGACCAATCTCTCCTCTAGTGCTCGATAGTCTTTCCTAAAATTCATTTGAAGTCCTCTTAGTGACCTTAACTTGGCCACTTGTTTGAGGGTGATTTAGGATGACAATTTTATGAGTGGTTCCGTACTTTTAAGAACCTTTTCAAATTACGAATTACAAAAATATGTGCCCTCATCACTTATAATTTCTTTAGGTATGCTAAAACTAGAAACAAAAACTTTTTCAAGAATCTTAAAATAACATTAGCATCACTTATAGGTAAAGCTTGAGCTTAAACCCATTTAGAAACATAGTCAAAAAATAGATGGACCCGTAAAATCATTACCCCAGATATTAAATACTTCACAAACAAGGAAGAAATCATGAGGCATCTCATCCCGGTGAGCGATATTATTTGTTCGTTGGCATTTATCATATAATGCTAATTACCTTTGGGCATCCTGAAAAATTGAAGGCCAATAAAAAATTAACTCAATGATCTTTTGCGACATCTTATTCGCACTATGGTGCCCTTCAGTAGTTCCAACATGGCAATGTCCTAGGATCTTCCACCCCTTAGAGTGAGATTCACATCATCTCACTATTTAATATGTTGGTGTGCATGTGATATTATAAGTTTTGATTGCAAGCGCATGGTGTATATATAGCTAGCACTAGTTAGTATGGTTCAATCTCACGAGGATTGTAAGTACTATTATTAACCTTTTTTCTATTAGTTAACTGCTAAATCAAGTTATGGATATGATTTAAATCTAAACTAAACTATCCAAAAAAATGTTTAACATTTTAGTAATTTAATTATAATTTTAATTATTTTTATTAGAATTGCAAAATAATTTTAATTAAATATCAGTTATACTCAAATAAAATCCAATATATCATATTGATCTTTATTTATTAAATATCTCATATTTATCATAAAATTTCTTAAACTTTATAATCAAGTCTAACTTGATAAAAATATTATTGCTCTCTTCAACTAATTATTTGTATGTATCTCATTAGGTTCCAAATATATTGACAATATATAAAAGTTATAACCCTAAATCATATTTAGGATTTGATAAATTAGACTTCTTTAATTTATCTTTAACTATCTAATTAAACAATTTATATCCATAGATCAATATTGGCAAATAGCAACACAATAAAACCACCCAAATATTCAGAAATGTGAAAGTTGTTTTGATTAACCTTTTGGTGAATGATATTTTTTTTGTATAATTCATTCTTTTCATTAAACAATTTTCGATTAGACATAAAGCATGAAATTAATAACTACTTTATTTTGAGTTCAATCTTAGTAGTTCTCCACCAATCAAATACTTTATTCTCTTATAAGCACCCATACATTTATTTAAGTATCACTATATTTTAGTATATGAGATCAACTACTTCACTCATAAGGAAAAACATAACGTATGCTGGTCTTTTCATATTTTATTTGTGACGCCCAAATAACCTCTGAGAGGATACGAGGGCGCCACAAAGACAATATAACATACAGGCATACAAAATTGAGACAAAACCAAAACATACGAAACATATCATAATTTCAGAAACTAGCCTGGATTAAGGTTATTACAACCTTTCAAATAACTCCAAAGTCATATACAACAAAGACAAGCCAAAAACAAACTCCAAAAAAATACAATTTTAACAAAAAAGACTCAGGCTCCATTGGCTATTGCGGTTGACTCGTTCTAGTCCTTATGTCCTTCTCTCTGAACCTACACGGGGCAAATCCACCGTGCTAAGCATATAGCTTAGTGAGTAATAACTAATCTATGCATAAACTGAGAATTAATTATACACAGTCATGATATATCAGAAGTATGCATTAACAGTTTATCGGAATGAACAATTCAAACATATTATATAGAAAACATAACTGAGTCTCAAAAGAGGGTATAAACCCTTCACATTCAGATCACAATTTCTTTATTTATAACAAAGTCAAACAGAAATCAGAATACAAAATCATATGACTGTTAAATCCATTTACGAAAGTGAGTAACAGGACTTATATAGGAGATACCATGATTGGTATCAGCAGGAGAGACATATGTCTCGATATCAGGAGACATCGAAGTGTCAATGCAGGAGACACCGAAGCGTAAATATAGGAGACACCGAAGCGTCAGTACAGGAGACACCAAAGCGTCAATACAGGAGACACCGAAGTGTCAGTACAGGAGACACCGAAGCGTCAATACAGGAGCACCGAAGTGTCAGTATAGGAGACACCGAAGCGTCAATACAGGAGACACCGAAGTGTCAGTACAGGAGACATCAAAGTGTCAGTACAGGAGACACCGAAGCGTCAATATAGAAGACATCGAAGTATCAATGCAGGAGACATCGAAGCGTCAATACAAGAGACACCGAAGCATCAATACATGAATAGTTGCGGACCCTTCTAGGCATGCCTATTTACCCACGACTAGGATTTCACAGTTTTAAGACCAACCAAATTCATTTCATGTTCAACATAATTAGCCAATCATGGCTTTCATGCCAAAAATTC
>JANVCQ010000006.1:21537761-21557638 GCA_025531925.1 Erythroxylum plowmanianum | reverse complement strand
TTTACTCTCATAACCCATACAAATTTACTCAAATATCTAAGCCATCAAAACAATTCGATTCTTGTCTCATTAATTTTTCTTTCATCTATCACACTACTCATATACAAAAACACTCATTGAATTTCATTTTAATATTTCTAAATTCCACTAAAGATCAGGATCCAACATTCACAGTACATTGTAGTCTTGAACAATATAAGGCTCTATATCAAGTTCATTAAAGAATTTATTGATTAAATTAATCATTTTTGCTAAATGAAAATTATGTTATGACTTAATTAGCAACCATTGCTACATTGGAACCTTTCCAACTTTAAAATGATATTGTTCTAAGTTAAATAGTCTTTAATTAGGATTTACTTCTAAAGTTAATATCCATATAACCTTAAAATCAAATATCAACTCATACATAGAATAATGGATATCTTTAATATTTCACAAGTACCAGATATCTTAAATACTAAAAACCTTTAGTACATTATCTATATATTTCGACTGGAATATGCAAACAACTTCCATATCTATCTTTGTTGGTCTAATTATCAAAATTAAGTTGTTACTTTTCATATCCAATAAGTGTACTTCTACAATTATATTTTCAATAAATTAAAATGTGAATCAATGTTTGCTATGAGTAATATCTCTATATACTCCCATTGAAAAGACAATTATAATCTAACTAATCTTCTTATAGACATGATAAATTCACAATCATCTAAAAAAACTATTTGAATTTATCATAAAAGTGAACATTTCAATTTCTTGTATCATTTTAACCATACATCAAATGTATCAATAAAGGCAATTGTTCTAATTGGATATATTGGCATAAGATTTGAACTTTTCAAATTTCATCATACTCCCACTACTTATCTTGAGAACCATTCTGTTATAAGTGTTGATTGAAACAAATCAATGGGTTTGTAAGATTATATCTAACCTTTTGGATTTTTTATAACCTTTTGTTACCCAATTTAGATCTAAGCTTAATGGATAATGTATACTTCAATCAAGCATCACATCCTTAACCTATTAACTTTGACTCTTTCAAAGACTTAGTGTTTCATATCTAATATGAAATCTTACTAATTAATTTGTTAGAAATATTAAAGGTAAGTTATTATACTAGGCATATCTATAAAAGAAATAAACATTGCATCATACAATATCTCATATTGTATTTTTCTCCTTACACAAATTCATACTCTTATAGAATTTAATTATGAAGAAATTCACTAGAGACTCTCATTCCCTATAGATAACTAAAAACTTATATCTCACTACATCGATCTTATAGAACAGATTTAGCATTTTTAATGCTTAATTTTATGATTAAACAATTTGAACTTTTCAAAATTTTTAAATCAATATATCATTTAATAAATATGATTGTATCACATAAAATCATTAGTAATATTAATGAAATATAAGAATCATCCTTTTATGAATTGCTATTCCATCTAATATATCACAGTATAAATTTAACAACTTAATACCATTATCATCCTTTCACTAAAGGTTGATTTGGTTATTGTTCAACTTAACAAGTTTCATATAATTCATAATCAAAAGGATACAAATATCAACGTATATAACTTTATAATTCTTATTATGTTGATTCAACCAACCATAACATGAAAGGATTGTCTCAATTATCTAATTTTATATTCTTGTCACTTATGTTAAGTCTAAGTCTCATTTAATCCAATGCATAAAAATTGTTTGCATAAATTTAGATCAACTACTTTTACTTAACAATATATTTCTTATCATGCCTTGAACTTTATAATAATGATGAATAAGAAATATATATTATCTATATCATATTTTGTATAGGTAAGAAAAGTCATGCAATCATTTCTTCAAATGATAACTATTATCATTCTATAACAAAGCCTTTAATTGATGTCCAATTTTATACTTTTAGTAGGCTAAATTGAGTGAAATAATTTCATTAGAATATTAGATTTTTCAGCTCTACTTCATGTAAGCTCATACATCTTGCTATCATGATGTTAACATACATCTTACATGTTGTCATCAAAGTTTATGAGACATTATTCAACTCAAAATGTCAATACGTTTTATCTTCTATAAGATTTTGACATATCTCTCAAACATTAACATCAAATCCTCAAATAGGATTAATAGCAAAATTGCATAATGGACATATAACTTTTCTATCTAACATAACTTATGTCTAAGACATTTGGTTCACTAACTCTTAGTATCAACTATACTAAACAAGATAAATTCTACTTTGAACAAAAATATAAATGTAAGAATAGCAAGTAATTGATTATAAGTTATAACACTAAATAAGATTAAGACTTTAATAATGTACTTGGATACTCTAACTATTTTATTTGAAATAATAACCCTCACTACTATTAGGAAAGATTACTCAAATCTTTTTAATGGGCTAGGATCTCATTCAAATTTACTTAATCTTGAGTTTGCTTAATAAACTAACTAAACTTAAATAGGTAGATAACAACTTTATTAATCACATCTTAAATGACTCCTAAATCTATTAGGTGACTCTTGTCAAAATATATCTTATATGTTATTCCTAACCCCGCTTCTAAAGTCATGTGATCATGAAGTTGTCCATCCAAATCATATAAATTTAGTTAAATAGGACCCACTGTTATAAAACTAAATATATTTGGGTTAAAGTGGCCTTTGGTTTGCTTATCAAACTTAACAATAAACAAAACTCTAGTTTATTCTTATAATAATGGAAGGTAAAAATTACGTTTTCAATGTGCATTTAATATTTTAATAAGGGATTCACTTTTATTTGTCTCATTAAACATAAAATTGCAAGTAAAATATTACACACATAAACGTACAATTTAACATGCATCTAATATACTTATCAAGCATATTAATAAAGTATGCAACTTATGCATTCAAATCAAATTATATGCATAAAATATCAAGCTTCATTTGATTCTAGTTATTGCTAAAATAATACTTCCAACATTTTAAACAAAATTTAATTAGATTAAACCAATTGATTCCTTAAATAAATTAAATTCCTATTCTAAAATAAAAACTTAATTTGATTTGAAAACAATTATCAAAATTAATTTAAAACTATTTCCAATTATCTTAACCCCTTTATCTTGATCATGGTTACACTGACCTTGTTTGGTTACAAGGTGTCTTCTTCGTAAGAAAAACCCCAAACGTAAAGCAGGAAACCCTACCTGCCAAGGTGACTCGTCACTGCCACTACCACTGGATGTTCAGCCACACTCCAATGTACTACAGAAGCTAACTTCTGGTGTCCTGTCCCACCATTAGATGTCACAACCACATGCCTATCACCATCCATCGCATCTCACAACTGTATCTACCCATCAACAACGCATAAGCCATCAGTTGCCTTATGCATTGTTATGCAAATTAATGGGTTCCGAGAGAATCGCATGTAAAGAACAAAGAATAGAGATTTACGAACGAATTAGAGAGAGAAGAATACATAGAATGACTTAGAGGGAAGAGAGAGAAGAGAATCAAATCTCATTCGGTTATTACATGCCATATTCCCGTTACAACGCAGCTCATATACAGCTGGTATACGATATCGTAGTCTAAGGCGTATACTAACAACAGTGAACCTTAATTAAAACTCAGCGTATTGCTAACAATTAACAACTAGTGCTTCTATCGTCTTCTTCTTCATGAGTCTCTGCAACAATTCCCGTCCCCTTAACATCCTTATCCACCAAATTAATTTCCGAAAAGTGTTTTTGAAGATCGAAAGCATACTCCCACGTTGCTCTAGAGTCATCATCGTCAAACCACTGGATGAGTCATTGTGTGATTGCCCGATTGTTTCGTTTAACCATTCGCCTCCCCAGCACCGCCACTGGTATTCGTTCAATTAGACCAATACCTTTGGGTAACTCTGAAGATATGTTGTCGTGTTTCACTATAGCTTTCTTCAATTGTGATACGTGAAACACTGGGTGAATCAATGATTCCTCAGGTAATTCCAATTTGTACGCCACCTTACCGACTCATTGTATTATTCTGTACGGACCATAATACAGGCGCCAACTTCTGATTGTTCCTTCTGTGGAGTGAATGCTGTCAGTATGGTTGAAGCTTTAACAGTACTCTTTCGCCCACCTCAAACTCCCTTTCTGATCTCCTTGAAATCGCATATTATTTCATCTTATTTTGCGCCCGCTGTAAATGGAATTGCGTCACCGTGGTCATGCCTTCTCTATTTAACAGAACCCGATCAATCTCCGCTACCTTTGAATCGCCTGTTACATACAATGTGTAAACTAGTGGCGGATATCCATAAAGTACCTCAAATGGCGTTGAATTAATGGACGAGTGGTATGTCGTATTATACCACCATTCTGCTAACGCCAACCATTCACTCCATCGATGAGGTTCTTCTCCACAGAAGCATCTAAGATAAGTCCCCAAAATCTTATTCATCGCTTCTGTAAGTCCGTCTGTCTGGGGGTGATAAACGGTGGAATACTTCAAGCGAACTCCTTGCAGATGCAATAATTCTCGCCAAAATTTGCTCAAAAAAATAGGGTCTCGATCACTGATGATACTTTCTGGCATTCCATGTAATTTAAAAACATTATTGAGAAATAATTCTGCAATTCCTTTTGCCGTGTAAGGGTGTTTAACCGGAATGAAATGAGAGTATTTGGTGAATCGATCCACCACCACCAGGATGACCATCTTCCCCTTCGACCTTGGCAACCCTTCAATAAAATCAACACTAATTTCCATCCAACTTCCTTCGGTATTTTAATTGGATGTAACAACCCAGGGTAGGCCGAATTATCATATTTGCTTCTTTGACACACCATACATGCTTGTACATAATTTCTTACGTCCCTAGCCAACCCTTTCCAAAAAAACATGTTCTGGACCTTCTTCGTCGTAGCTAACATGCCTGCATGGCCCCCCATCGCATCATCATGGCTAATGGTCAAAATTTGTCAGCGCAGTGTGGGGTTGGCTCCCACTACCAAACGTCCCTTCCATCATAACAGTCCTTCCTTCCACACGTATACCCCTATTTTAAGTTGTCCGACTTCCAGTTGTTTCATGATATCCTTGATAGTTTGGCCCTCTTCCTAGCTTTTCTTAATTGCTTTGAGGAGTTCCCCCTGTATCTACATCACTGTGAACACTAACATCTCTGTGGTTGTCATTCGGGATAAGGCGTCGACAGCGACATTCTCTTTCTCGCTCCGGTACTGTACTTCAAAATCGTACCCCAAGAGCTTGGGAAGCCACGATTGTTGAAACGGAGTGGATAATCTTTTCTCCAGTAAATACTTTAGGCTGCGATGATCTGTTTTGATAATGAATTGTTTATAACTCATGCAATGGTGCCAATACCTGATCGCCTTGATGATTGCTAGGAATTCCTTCTCATAGGTTGATAATCCCTGATGTCGAGTGGCCAGTGTTTTATTGAGAAATGCAATTGGGTGACCTTCCTGCTGTAATACCGCACCAATTCCCCGTCCGCTCGCATCTGCTTCCACCACGAAGGTTTTCGAAAAATCTAGCTGGGTCAATACCGGAGCTAAGATGATTGCTTTCTTCAGTGTCTCAAATGCTTCTCTCTCTTCTGTCCGCCACACCCAACTAGTGATTCTATCCTTCTTTAACAATTCTATTAAGGGTCTGGCTATTAACCCGTACCCTTTTATGAAGCGACGATAGTATCCCGTAATTCCCAAAAATCCCTTAAGTTCTGTAATTCCTTTCAGTTCCGGCCAATCCTCTATTGTTTTTACTTTCTGATTATCTGTGGCAAATCGTCTTTCTGAGATCGTATATCCCAGATATTTAATCTGCCGAGCTCCAAAGATACATTTGCTTCCCTTCAGGAATAGCTGATTATCCTTCAACATCTGTATGGCTACCAAGAGATGTTCGACATGTGATTGGAGTGACGGACTGTAAATTAATATATCATCGAAGAAGACTAACACAAACTGTTGTAAGAAGGGTTTGAATATTTCGTTCATCAACCTCTAGAATGTTGAAGGAGCGTTTATCAAGCCGAAGGGCATTACCATGAACTCGTAGTGCCCTTCGTGCGTCTGAAATGCTGTTTTGGAGATGTCCTCTGGCTGCATTCGAATCTGGTGATATCCCGAGCGTAAATCCAGTTTGGTAAACCAGCTTGCTTCGTGCAACTCATCCAGTAGCTCTTCAATTAACGGTATCAGAAATTTGTCTTTAATGATGTTCTTGTTGAGTTCACGATAGTCTATACACATATGCCAGGTATCGTCTTTCTTCTTCACCAACACTACCAACGATGCATAAAGACCATAACTACACCGAATAAACCCTTGTTTCATCAAGTCACTCACTGTTTATTCAATTATATCCTTCTGCATTTTTGAGTACCAGTAAGGACGCATGTTGACGGCTTCCACCCCTTCCTTTAAAATGATATGATGATTGTGTTTATAGTCTGGTGGTAGTTGTGTAGGTTCCTGAAATGTCGTGGCGTAATCTGCCAGTATAGCATTGATTTCATCAGCTGCACTCCATTGTCCCTCCATTAAACTCATCTGTTGGAATTGGCATTCAAGAGGTGTCATCAGTCTCAACATAAATAGCTACCCTTCTGACGGTCCTCGCAAGAGCCTTTCGAACCCTTTGCTTGAAAGAATCTGCAATTTCCCCTTCGGGTTTCCATAAATCGTTACTACCTTGCCTTCCCACTGGAAAGTCATTGTTCTTTCTTTAAAATTGCATAACACATCATTCAGTCCGATCAACCACTGCACCCCTAAAACAACATCATAACCTCCCAATGTTAAGACCAGAGCATCCATGGTGAACTGGACTTCTTGCATGTTCCACGTAAAATGTTTGTAACGCTGGTAGCATTTCAGTTGTAACCCTCCACTTATGGTTGTGGATATGGGCTCAATGTCTTGTATCTCACATCCCCCTCTTTTAACTACTGAAGAGTCTACAAAATTATGTGTACTCCCATTGTCGATTAAAATGTGGTCATCTCTGATATATTCCGATCATCCACATTTGTTTAAACTCTCCCTCTCCTGAACACCCCAGCATAGCCTGCATCGAGACCAAGGGAGCGTCGTTTTGTTCATTGTTTCCTTCTGACCCCGTCTCTTCTACGTCTGGTACAGTTTGCACACTATCATCATCCCCTGAAACCACATAAAATTGTAGTTGACGTTTCTGGCACTTGTGACCCACCGTATACTTCTCATCGCACCAAAAACATAATCCCTTAGCCCTTTTTTCATCGAAATCCTTAATGCTAATGTGCCTTTGCGATTTAAACGATCTCGTCGAAGGAGATGCTCGTGACATGGTCGCTGGTGTAGGCAGCAACCCTTTCAAGTTGACATTCCTTCCCATGTTAGTGGTTGGCGCCCCTTTTGATGGAATGTGTGATTGTCCACTATAGCCCATGCTCCTCGTACTATTAGTTATATTAAAGAAGGTATGGTTCGTTGAAATCAGTATCGCTTTTTGCTTTCTAGCCAGAGTATATGCTTGATGCAGGGAGTTGGGTTCGTGCAATTTAACAGTCACCCCTATTTCCGGACGAAGTCCTTTGATGAAGAATCCAACTAAATACTCCTCTGGTAGTGTCAGCCGATTGGAATGATGATCAAACACTGCACAATATTCCAGTACTGTTCCCTCCTGCTTTAAGTCTTTAAAATCTCCAATTGGGTCATCGAAGATTTCTACGTCAAAACGTTGTCTGAGTGCCTTAGTGAATTCGTCCCAATCTACTATCTCTCTCTTGTTACCGTTTTGAATGTATAGCCGATACCACTCTTGTGCCCTTTCATCCATATATAAAATGGCCACGTTCACTTTCATTCTCTCAGGTGTTTGATCCAGTGAAAATACTGCTCACATCTGTAGATCCATAATTTCACGTTTTCACTGTCAAATACCGGAAATTCAATTCGACTCATCCTTCCTGGTAGTACTCTCTCTTCCTATGTCACTCTCTCTGAACTGCCTTGAGACGTTGATTCTGTTGGGCAAGCATCTCCGCCCATTTTCTGTAAAGTCAGCATCATCATGTTTCTCAGCTCAGACACTTCCTTCTCCACCTTTTCTGATCTGTTGTTCATTTCTAAAAGCATTTTGTTATTCATTTCTGCTAGCATTCTTTCCATCACTCCCTTCAAATTATCCTCCATCTTACATAACTCAGTATTCCTTGTACCATCTGCCATTGCCTTCTCCCAAGTTCGACTGCTCTGATAATAAATTGTTATGCAAATTAATGGGTTCTGAGAGAATCGCATGTAAAGAACGAAGAATAGAGAGGTATGAGCGAATTAGAGAGAGAAGAATACACATAATCACTTAGAGGGAAGAGAGAGAAGAGAATCAAATATCATTCAGTTATTACATGCCATATTCCTATTACAACGCAACTCATATACAGCTGGTATACGATATCGTAGTCTAAGGCGTATACTAACAACAGTGAACCTTAATTAAAACTCAACGTATTGCTAACAATTAACGACTAGTGCTTCCATCATCTTCTTCTTCATGAGTCTCTGCAACATGCACACCTCTAAGAAGTCGTCACTTGTCCTTGTCGCCGACGAGCCCCTCTCATGGAGTTGCTTCACCTTGGTTCACGTCAACAGTTTATCACTGCTACCACGTTGCCTCTTGGTTCTAGTAGCTGCTGTAGCCTGTTGCTTTAGTTTCTAAGCGCCTTCTTATTCCACCACAATTTCCAGCAGTTCATACACGCCGATGGCTTATTTATTAAACCCAACAACTAAAAGATGCCACACTATAACCAGACCATGACAAATAATCAACAACTAGGAGCCACCAATGTTATAGCCTTTCCATAAGCTTCCTATCGAAAACCTCAAAACTAGCGATAATTTCAGAACAATTGTGGGTCTACCATGGCTTTTAGGGTTTCGTGACTTTGATCTTCCAGTCTTAATACTTTGATTTTTATGTTGTTTATTACTTAAAATTTAAACAATGCTTGTTTATAATCTTATTGGTAATTCAATTCTAACAATAGGTCTTATAAAATTTTTTTAGATGAACATTTTAGATTCAAACAAATCCAATTTGTTTCAAATGATTAGGTTTTCAATTGCATAATTATGATCAATAACAATCAATCAATTTAATTGAATTATAGATTTAAATTCAACTCTAATATTACTATTAGGGAATTAGGTCAGGATCTGATCCCACATGTTATAGAATAATGACAAAAATTTTTCAATTGATTTGTTGAAAGCCAAGATCACTTAAAATTATATCAAATGATGAACACATAAATCATAATAAAGTATTAATCTTAATTTGTACCTTATTATGAAGTTTGATATTTTTTTATCGCATCCCTTGAACTGTTTCTAAAATCTATTCATCTCAACTATCATAGTCGCATAAGTGACTGGCCTCTAATGGTTTCTATAAAATAAGTTAAGAGAACTCTGTAACTATTGCATAAAGGATTATGCAAGGAATGTTAACTCCCTTAGAGCTTAAATTTATTTATAATAGATTTTTAGTAATTTAATTGAAATTAAATTCTAATTCTAATTCTAATTATAAATAATTTTAATTAAATATCAGTTATACTCAAATAAGATCAAATATCTTATATTAATCCTTATTTGTTAAATATCTAATATTTAATCATAAAATTTCTCAAACTTGACAATCAAGTGTAACTTGGGGTTTATCGTTTCTTTGTAGTTGTAACAATCACTTCAAGTAACCCTAGATCTGAACTCTTACCATCCTTCATCCGAATACTATAGCCCTCTATTTTCCTTTCTAGCTTTCCTCTTTCTTTGATGACCTACAAAACAAAACATCAACATATTAAATTGGTTTCCAAAGCTTAAAATGGAGACTGACTTTCCACCATTGTCTACTACCTTTAAAGCAGCCACTTGCCCGAATCCCCTTCCTAAACCCTCCTCCCCTTCCCAATCTTCTACAACCTATCCTTCTTCCCCATACCTCTCTACAACTATCCCTCCCTCTACCTCTGCCATTCCTCCCAAACTTTCTGTCCCTACCGTCGGTGACATTGCTAGAGGATCTAGGAAGACATGAAACAAGTCCTGGGAGATAACTTTGATTCTTCTTTGGTTTTCAATCCACCTATGGAGATAGAAGGAAAGCTAATGGTGGCTTATAGCATAGACATTCTGCAGGAAGGAGCTAGAACATGGGAAGTTACTCTTGTTGGAGGTAATGCCAATTGAGGAGGTAATGCCTACTGAGGAGGATAACTTAATATTTACCTTCTTTTCAAAATCAAAAGCTCAAATGAAGAAGGCCCTTGGCACATCTCTTAACTCCCTTTATTTCTTCAAAATTGGCAACCGGTCATAAAATTAGAAAAAATCATAATGAAGAACATTTCTTTATGGGTGAATATTCACAACATTCCTTTAGAATATTGGACTACCATGGGTTTGAGAATGCTAGCTAGTTACTTGGGGAAACAAATATGTATGGATGAAAACACTGTGTTGAGGAAAAGGTAAGATTTGCTCGGTTATGTGTGAGTATGGATATTTCTAAGGAAATGAAAGACAACATCCCCATCCTAAGCTTAGAAAATGAACACTCTCTTAGAGAGGATAAAGTTATAGTAACGTACCAATGGAAACCATTTCTTAAAGCTCAAGGTAAAGAATGGAAACCTATAGGAAGAGTCTTTATTAGAGGTGATTATTGCGAGGTGATGGGTATGGAAAAGTATATTTCAAAATATAGCAAAGAATGTGAGGAGGCATAGCAAGTATATGAAAATCATGAATCGATTCTGGTTGATAATGATTCTCCTATAAATGGGGAGAGCATTAATGAGGAGAATAACCTAGATTCATAACAGCAGGAAGGAGCTCTTCAGAATCCATCGGGTGACCTAAATAAGTCACTAATGAATAAGGGGGAGAATGTATTTGAAACTAGTGGAATTAATCTAAATGGAGGAGTTCTTGATCCCAAACAAAATGAACAAAGCCTATAAAAGGCTGATCTATAGAATGGAGTTTCTCAAGAGGAGTAGTTTGTTCAGGTTATCTCTCAGAAAAGTAACAGGAGCAGTAGGAAAGGCTCCAAAGGGAAAAGTAATATCTTATGACTTTGATTCTATGGAATGTTTTTGGAATAAATAACCCTTCCAAGTTCAATGCGATAAGGGATTTTGTTCTAAAGGAAAAGCTTCTGGTTTTTTGTCTTTTAAAAACTAAAATTAGAGAAGTTAATTTGAATAAACTATCTTGTTTGGGTAGCAAATGGCAGTTTCTGACAAACCACTAAAGCTATGCCTATGGAAAGATTATTGTTGCTTATGAAGGTTTTGGAATCCAATCAGCAACACTAAGCTCTACTTTAAAATGGAAAATTCTTTTGTTGTAGCTACATTTGTCTATAGTTTTAACACTGTGTTTCAAAGAACCAAACTTTAGAATTCTCTACGAAGAATTAAGGATTCAATTAATGCTCTATGGTTAGTTAGTGGTGATTTTAATGCCACTCTATTCAAACCAGAAGTGGAAGGAAATTATAACTTAATCAACTATTCTTATGATATGTTCAATTGTATGCAGAAGCTGGAACTTATAGATTTAAAATTTGAAGGCCATAGGTTCACTTGGTCAAACAAACAAAGCTCTATTTGGCATATCAAGAAAAAGTTGGATAGGGGAATGGTTAATGTGGAATGGCTAAATACTTTCTTAGGAAGTTCAGGAAAATTTCTAGACCCTAGAATTTTCTACCATACTCCTATAAAGATTGATAACTTATTTACTACTGCTAGAATCCATCATCCTTTCAGGTTTAACACTTTTTTGGTAAATATGGAGGGGTTTCATAAAGCAATAATGAAGGGTCTGGAGTATGAGTTCTATGGGACTAAACAATACATTTGCCTCCAAAAGCTCAAGTCTATTAAACAGGAATTAAAGACCCTTAACTTAAAGAGAGGTTAGAATTTCTCTAAAAGATAGAAACAACTAGAGCTAAACTTTCAGTCATTCAGAAATCATTCGCCGATAATCCCATAGATGGTACTCTAACCACAGCTGAAAAGGAAGCCCTTAAGAACTACTTGCAATTAGTAGATAATCAATGTTTTTATTGAAGTAAAGAGCTAGAGTTAATTGGATAAAGGATGGGGACAGATGCACTAAGTTCTTTTTTAATTCAGTGTTAGCTCGAAGGAATGTAAACAGAATCACTTCTATTAAAAATGAAGCTAGTGAGGTTATGTTTGAACAAGATGGAATTGCTAAGGAAGCAATGAATTTTTACAAAATCCTCCTAGATTCAGACATTTCCCTACCAAGATTTGGAGCTGATCTTAGGCAATTTGTTTCAACAAGAATTCCTGAACATAAGGCTTCCTTGTTAATTAGACCAGTTACGAATCAGGAAATAGAGAGGGTCATTTTTAATATGAATGGCTCTAAAGCACCGAGACCTGATGGTTTGAATGGGGTCTTCTACTAAAAAACTTGGAGTAGTGGGAGGGGGTAGGTTTAGTTAAGGAGGTTATGCATGAGTTTTTCCTAAAAGGTGTACTGCTTAAAGAGATTAACAAGACATTCCTCTATTTGGTCCTTAAAAACTCCATCTCGACTACCTAGAGTGAATTCAGACCAATTTATTATACTAACTATAAGATCATCACTAAGATTTTGGCAAATAGGCTGAAAGAGGTTTTACACTTACTCTTCAACGAGAATCAAGGAGCTTTTATGAGCAGCAGGGATATTAGGGATAATATTCTTCTAGTGTAGGAGTTTTTGAAAGGGTATAATTATAGCAAAAGCCCTCAAAACTGTACTATTAAAGTGGACTTACAAAAACCTTTTGATAGTGTAAACTGGAGTTTTCTGCTACAAACTATGGAGGTCATGAAATTTCCACATAGTTTCACAAGGTGGATTCAAGAATGTATTACTACTACTTCCTATGGAATATTGATAAATGGGAGGCCCACGGAGATGTTTAAAGGAAAAAAAGGACTTAGGTGAGGAGATCTTTTGTCCCCTTACCTATTCCTAGTTTGCATGGAGGTTATTACTCAAATGCTGAAGAATAACACTTCAAAAGACTCCAGATTCAAATACCATTCCAAATGTATGAAGCTTTCACTAACAAGCTTATGTTTT
This sequence comes from Erythroxylum plowmanianum, assembly GCA_025531925.1. Classification (NCBI taxonomy): domain Eukaryota; kingdom Viridiplantae; phylum Streptophyta; class Magnoliopsida; order Malpighiales; family Erythroxylaceae; genus Erythroxylum; species Erythroxylum plowmanianum. The sequence goes on along the minus strand of JANVCQ010000006.1, from coordinate 21,544,433 downwards.
GCAGATGATCTTATTCTTCTAAGCAAGGCTAATGTTCACTCAATCTCTCTTCTAATGAGTACTCTCAATTCTTTTAAGGATATGTTGGGTCTGAGTATCAATCTATATAAGAGTTATTTCATGCTCTCCAAAAGTGCTTCTCACCTTTCTAATGCCTTGTTTCTAACTATGGGTTTGGAAATCAAAGATCCTCCTCTTCTATATTTCGCCATTCCTATCTCATGTAAGAGGCTAAGGTTTTGTGAATGTATCTCATTAATAGAAAAAATCCAGAAAAGATTGGAGTCATAAACTAATACAGCCTTATCCCATGGAGGGAAACTTTAACTTCTGAAGTCGGTAATAATGTCAATGCAAACTTACTGGTGTTCCTACCTATTTCTCTCCAAAGGGCTTATTAAAATAATTGAAAAACTGATGAAGCAATTTTTATGGGGGAAAGGAAATGGTAAGAAAGGAATAGCAAAAGTTATTTGGAAGAATATCTATCAACCGAGAGAAGGAGGATTAGGATTGGAGGCAATCAGTAAGAAAAACATATTACTTATGACGAAAAGGATTTGGAGAATCCTAAGTGAAAAACAATCAATATAGATCAAATGGATTCAAATCTATATATTAAAAGGTGATATTCTTTGGGCTTTAAGAATCAAAGACAGCTACTCTTGGTTCTTTAACCAAATTTTTATAATGAAGGAAGAAGTTCAGTAGTACATAACTTATCCAATAAGGGCATAGAAAGAATTTCCTTATGGTATAATAACTGGATAGGGCAAAGAGCTTTAATTCATAATCAATTGGCAAGAACTATATTGGAGAGGTTCCCTAAGAAAACTAAACTCCATGAAATAATTAGAAACAAAATTTAGATGTTATCATTAGATGACATTAAACTCTTGCCCATTTCGTAATTTAGAAGCCTCGAAGAGAGAGATATTTATTTATGGAATGGGATGCCAATTTTAGAAATAACTATAAGGGAAGCTAAAAAGTTGAGGGATGGGACAACTAATAGAGTAGGATGGTATCCCTTAATTTAGAACAAGGTTCTTAGACCTAATGATAGTTTTCTTCTTTGGCTAGCTATGTTGAACAAACTCGGAACTTTTAGTTTTCTTCTTTGGCTAATTATGTTGAACAGACTCAGCACTTTGGATAGGCTGAAGTTCCCATCCTCCTTTAAGATATGTATTCTTTGCAACCTAGAGGATGAAACTAGAGACCATCTCTTATTCGAATGTGTTTTCTTTAAAGAGATTTGGGCCATAATCTCTATACTATGTGCCCTTGGGTTTAACTATTGCAGACTCTTTGACATCCTACTGGAGTTATCTCATCTGCATATTTCTAAATATGATAGGGCTATTATAATAGTCTCAGTTGCTATATGTACTCGAGCAGTTTGGAATAAGAGGAATAACAAAATGCTTAAAGAGAAATCTAATTCTCTATTCTCTCTTTTAGAACTCACTATTGTTAGCATAAGGGAACAACTAATTACAAATCAGTTGAACTTGTACTGTAACAAAGGAATGACTCTCACATGGAGAATATATTCCTCGCTGTCTATTCCTAATTCATGTTACTCAAAAAAGTTTCATAGAATTTGAGTTCAATTAAGAAAAGTAGTTATCTCTCATGCGTAGAAATTCCTAGATTCTAGCAAATTATTCATTGACTTACTCACAAAAAACTATAGAAGTATAGGTGGATATGGACTCACCTGTTAGAAAGGAAACAGTTTTCTCATATATGCTTCTTCATTAGTCGCGTCATGCTTGAAGGAACACCGCTGTCCCACCAGATCACTGTTATCCACATATAGTTTGTTATTTTGTAGAGATTCATATATAAAAGAATGGAATCATACCGAGTTGAGAAGCTTATCTAAGTTGAGCTCACCCCCTCCATCTCATCACCGCAAAGCTGAACCCCCAAACCTCCAAAAGAAAGCAATGTTTAAAGAGTCAGAAAATAATATCGTTATTCCCTAATTGCTATAAGTCATCGCGATTCTGAAGTTGAGTATGTTACCTAAGTTGAGATCTTCTTTGTGCGGAGAAAAGAGTAGAAAAAAACACCGTACAGTCACACCACTAGCCGTCAGAGCATCGCCTTTCACCCTCCCAAATCGATAAACATTTAAAGATTCGAGAAAGACGCATTTCGTTATACCCTAAATGTTAAACGACTTTGCTCACTAAACATTATTCTGAACGTCGTCACTTTGTCTTAACCTAGATATATCAATGTTTCAAATGGGTCTATCTCACGTGGGAGAGTCCCTTTCCTGATGTAAACTTCTATATTTTTTAATCAATTTTTTAAATTCTCAATAAAAAAGTTTAACTTGATTAAAATAATTTTTTCTTTCCAACTCATTCTTTCCATGTGACTCAATAAATTCCTAAATATATTGGCAATGGATATAAATTAAAATTATAAATCATATTTAGGATTAGATATATTAAAATCCTTTAATTTATCTTTAATTCTCTAATTAAACAATTTATAGATACATATCAAGATTGACTTCTAGCAACACATCAAGACCACATCAAATATTTAGGAATGTTAAAATGGTTTTTGAATAACCTTTTTGTACATAATTTTTCTGTATAATTTAATCCTTTCATCATACAATATTCTGATTAGAAATAGAACATGAAATTAATATCTACTTTATTTTGAGTTTAATCGTATTAGTTCTCCACCACTAACTATTGATTTAATTAATGACATTTGTAAACTACTTTACAAAGCATCATTCTACATTTACTAAGGATTTTCCGAATTGATACTAATTGAGAACAATAAACACTCCCTAATTACTTTAGGATGACTCCTATATTGATTATTCAACTATATTCATATAGTTCATGCTATATCCAATGATTACCAACTGAGATATCCTTGTCTAGCATTGGTCATAAGTAATATCTACAAATAGCAATATCTATACAAGATAACTTTGGAAATCTCAAGTCAAATGATCACTTATACAATTATCATAATGAGAATTTTCATAAACATACAAGTAATGTTCCAAGTGGATTTCTAATATAGGGTCAATTAAGTGAACTTTTTCTCTAACCAGCACCTACACGTTTGTTCAAATATCTCCATAGTTTAGTCTAAGAAATCAACTACTTCTTTCACAAGAAAAGACATAATATGTGATAGCCTTTTTTTTACATTTTATTAGTGTCTAGTATTAATAGAACAATAACTAGGAACAATTCAAGGATAATATATAAATACAATATGAATCTTTTAATTATAGTCTTATTATAATTTCATTTGTAATGTATATTTATGTCATGGACTTTATCATACACATCTATGTATGTAGAAGTTAAAGAATGTCTTTAAATAATTGTCACTAAATTACAACTAACTGATTGATTGCAGGGCATTAATCGTCATCTTGTGCTTGATTAGCCCAATAACATCTATCCTATTTAATGAGGTTATTGGACTTTTAAATAAAGTTTGAATATAATTTATATAATTTTGACATTATTATTTACAATAATATCCTTATTGAATTGGTTAAATTAATTAACTAAACAAAATATTAATTTGCTTCCTATACTTCAGGTTATCTTTTATCTTTAATCTTACATAATCTCCAAACATCTTCTCTTTAGTTATTATTTTTATTTAAATCTGCCAACTGAAAATAATTACAAAGGTGACACTCTCCAAATAACTTTTAAAATTTTAATTCTCAAAACATTCTTCTCGTTCTAGATTGGATATAATGTTTAATGTGTTCGAGATTGTATGAATAAGTGTCTTTAATAGTTCTTTTTGATGGCTCCCTTAAAAGTTATTCGATAAATCCTACATTAAATTGGATATGTTGGAATTGAACGACTACAGTCGATCGATTCTCCTTTCATTATTATCTTTCCCTAATACGTTTTTCTTTTTCGGAAAGGAGACATGGGAATACAATTTAAAACAAAAGCCCACCAAAGTAGCTAAGGGGACCTTCGACTTCCTGAGGTAAATCAAATAGTCTCATTTTTGGTACTCTAGCTGGTAGGATGATTTTATCAGTTTTAAGGAATTTGATGCGAGATAAAGAAGACAGTTCAATCTAATCTCAACTAAGCTCACAGAAGGACCTTAAACATTATAAGGAAGTTACTGAATCCTATACAATAAATTCATGTGCCTTTACTTCACCAAAGTAGTGGTTATAGCTTCCAGTATAATCCAAACCGATGAAAAGCACCTGCAACTATAGCCCAGAACAGAATCTCTGCAAAGATAACATAGAGTAGAATTCCTACTCTTCGAGAATGCCAAACACCGATGAAAATGTGCTTCTTAATCCAATATACCTACCACATAAATTGATTTTTGAAAATGAGAGTTTGCATTAGAATGTGACATATATGATGTAAGATAAAAAGAAAGTGATTGGACTAGTAGAAGGATTTGATGCTCTTTTGTGATTGTATAGAAGGTGAGAACAAATTCTATTCTTTATTCCTGCATACCAACAATCATGTCATTGGCAAATGCGTGCATTTTGTCTTAGCATTTACTGAGAATGAAGGGTAGTTAGCTGATAAACCATGAAGAGTAGAAGAGTAGGACAAAATATTTTCTTTTTCCATGGGATTGCTATAAGAAAACAGGAAATATAACGTGAAGGAAACAACTCTAAGACATACCAAGTTATTACGTGGGTCTTCGTAGTACCAGCCGTTAACAAAACCAGCAAATATACCAGCAGCAGCCATAACGTAAACAAGCATCGCATTCATTCCAATCCATTGCAATGGGAGAAAAATGTACTTCAAACCCCAAATGTCAACCTGCATCAGATTCAATTTTTTTAATAGGAAATGTTGTCAGATATATCATAAATAAGCGGCCAACATTGATAAATGATATCAGCTATGGAAAAATATTATACAGGGCTTAACATCTTAAACAAAAGGGTCAATGTAGCTTCAGAACCAAATCAAACCAGTATATAGATGGCTGAGAACACCAATGCTGCAGCTCCAGAGGTAACACAAACGTAGCTGAAAGTGTACATTTGTTTGTTCAATGGAATTGCTGCAACAAGAACATCATGTTTCATTGAATGATAACGGGTCAATGTATGAATTTTGTTTCATAGCTCTAGTTTTCAGTTCTCACCATCTGTAAAATGAAGAATCAGCCCTAAGATGAGCAGACTGACTCCCATCGCAACCCAATGCTTGAGTCTATTCGAATGATCCTAAAGTTCAAAACATCATGAAGAAGTGAGAGGATAAAAATCCGAGATTGAGAAGCCTAGATTTTTTAACAAACCTGTAAATGTACAAGCACATGCCCAAAGTGAACACCAATAATCGTTGACAGAACAGCTGACACTGAGCTGCAATAAGTCGAAAATTCATATAAATAGGAGTAACGTCTACGGACGATTATGGCTCAAATCGAACATCACATAAAACCATATCATTTCTTGAAATAATAGTGATTCTTTTACGCGACTCAATTTCAAGTAGATTGTTTTTACTGCCCATTTATGCGGTAGATATTGTGGTCGGGGTTTAATGGCTTGTAGATTTAGGACGCGTGGTTTCTGACTACAAAGCTTTGTGGATGGAATGCTCCATCCAAGGGAAGACGGTCATACTTCATAGCCTCAAGTAGCCCTCCCTCATATTCATACTACGTAACTCACTTAAAAACTTAATCCAATGTAATACTATCCCCTAATATCTCTACTTATCCATAAACCCAATCTCCAACAAATCCCCACCCAATATCCCCTTCACTTATCTAACTACATTCACTAACAAACTATAGTTCTTTCTTCAAAAATATAAAGCCATATTCATGGCTTCTCCCTTATTGACCCCTAGATCATAAGATTCCCATCACCCCTAATACTCCACCCATAAATGTTTGACCATATCACCATCCTCACTTTCAAAAATTAGAAATCAAACGATTGGTTTAGAACAGGGCATTATTACACCCAACACAAGTCTATATTTGTCACTAGTGCTCCTTTTCAAAAAGAAAGAAGGTACCTAGCGTTTCTATGTGGACTAGTGTTCTCTTAATGCGGTACCAATAAAGACAGATTTTCCATCCCAATTGTAGATGACTTGTTGGATGAAATTAAGGGAGCTACGATGTTCTCTGAGCTAGATTATGAGCTGGATATCATCAAGTGAGGATCCACCCATCTGATATAAAGAAAACAACCTTCCGCACACACGAAGGTCATTATGATTTTCGCATCATACCATTCAGCATCTCTAATTCTCCTACAACTTTTCAAGTATTAATGAACTCTGATTTTAAAAACTTCTTGGGCAAGTTTGTTTTAATCTTCTTTGATGATATTTTGATTTACAGTGAGACTTGGGACTCTCACCTCACATATTGGAACAGACCTTCTCTACTCTCCTCCAACACTCCTTATTTGTGATGCTTAAGAAGTGCGACTTCTACTTTTTAAAGGACGAGTATGGGTGCCACCTGAATCTGCCATCCACCCTGGTCGGATCGGCTGTTCAGGGCCTAGAACCATTAAAAACGACTTGTAGGCTGATCAGTCCATTCTTCAAATGTTAGTCTCACACCCAAGGCCCAAGCCCGATCCATCTGCATGTAAGAGACTCCCATGCAAATACAAAGATCTACCAA
>JANVCQ010000006.1:21457901-21473323 GCA_025531925.1 Erythroxylum plowmanianum | reverse complement strand
TGAGGACAGCTAACACCATCCAAATCAGATTCGTTAAACGATATCACCCCATCGTTCTGTTTCTTTTTCTTGGCTGATAGGTCTGCACCAACCTGTCTTGCATACCTTTTTTTTCCTTTAACGGTGGACCTGCCTGCTGCACTACCACCAAAAATTATGTTAATGACCCTAACCGGTCGGTCGTCCTGCTGTCTAGTATTTCTATCACCCTTTGCCCTGGATTGTCCTCTTGTATCGTGTCGATCGTTCGTATTTTTGTTCCGCCTTCCTCCCTCATTAGTATTATTTTGCCTCCAAGGCCTTCGCCAATTGTCAGGCCTGCTGCTCCTACTAGCATTCTCTCGATCGGCATTATCTCGATCGGTATTTTTCCCGTACTTCAGAAATCTGCCCAACCTTCCTCTTTTGATAAGAAATTCAATTTCTCTCTTCAAGTGCCGGCAATCCTCTATGTCATGACCGACGTCTCTATGATAGCGGCAATATAAATCAGAGTCCCTCTTTTGGAGGGGAGTCTTCATCCTATTGGGTTCCCGGAGGGGTTCCCCATCTGCTCTCATGACTGTCAATACTTCCGCATATCGCCTGTTGAGCGGGGTGAAGAATTCTTGTCGATGTCCCTGTCGATCGGTCGGCTTTCTCCAGCTCGACTGATCCTTCTGTCACTTGCGGGAATCATCCGCTCTACCACTCGGCCTGCAGTCGTCTGTTTTACGCTTTGTATTTTTCAACACCTCCTCGAGCTGGATATATTTGTCCGCCCGATTTCTTATCTCTTGAATAGACTTGGGCTGATCGAGGGCCAGTGACTTAAACTCTTCATCCCTTGTGTTGCTCATCAGTGCCGCCAACATGGACGAGCAAGTGAGGTCAGAGACTTCGATATCTTCATTATTAAACCGAGTGATGAACTCCCGCAGACTTTCATTCCTTCCTTGGGTCAACTGCATTACTTCCAAGGCGGTCTTTTGTGGCCGTTTACTTGTAGCAAATTGATTGAGGAATAGCAGCTTAAAATCTTCAAAGCAAGTAATGCAACACGGAGGTAGACTATTAAACCATCGTCGAGCTCCCTCTTGGAAGGCGGTACAGAACGCTTTACACTGAATGGCATCCAGAACGCAATGTAGGTTCATCATCGATTGGAAGTGCTGCAGATAATCCAGAGGATCGGTTTTTTCAGTATACTTTTCTGGCGTCGGTATTTTGGTACCAACCGCAGGAAGGCTGTCCAAGATCGATGGGATAAAGGGAGAGCTATATTGTGCTGATGGATAATCTGGACGGGAATTCATGGCCACATTGATCCGATCGTTCACGATTTTTTCTAGGGCTTCAGCAGAATGGCGATCAGCCATCACACTAATTTGCCGTGCGGGTGTCAGCTGTTGTCCCTGCTGATATTGTAGAATTTGACGAATCAACAGATCGGCCGCTTCCTCGATCTGTTTTCGAGTGAGGGAGGTTTGTTGTGGTGCAGGAGGATTTGCATCTAGAGGGTGCTGGAGGTTTGGGTGCGAATTGGTCTCAGCATTATCCTCTAGGGCTACGCTCTGTTCTTCTTGATCTGGGTTCTGAGGTTGCAGTTGATCATTCGGATGCGAAGATTGTGTGCGGGAATCGTGATGCGTTGGAGGGAAAGTGGCAGGTAACGGCAAACTCATCCTCTGTAGCGCAAGTGCTGCGACGGCGGCTATATCAGGATTGGCTGCTGCCGCTTGACTGATCTGAGTGTTTCTGGATGTGGTGCCTTGATGTCGGGCCCCACGGTGAGCGCCAATTGGTTTTGTCTGATTTTGATATGACCGAATATTGTCGCTTGGATCCATGTTTCTGCTTAATTTCAGCTAAAGAACACCTGCAAAATAATAAAGCACGTCGGGGTTGATCGTCGGCAAGCCCCTCCGATGTTCAAGTTAGTCTTTTTGTGAGGGTTCTGGTAACTATAAGCAAAGAATATCAGGGTTCTAATCTCGTACCTGTATCATGGCAGAATAGTACCTTATATATGGAATAGACGTTAGGTTTAGGTCCTTATGTAGATCTTTACGTTTGCATGGGAGATTAATACTTGCGAATGGGCCGTGGATGTGTGGACCTGGGCCCGGGTCTAGCACAGCCAACCTAACCAGATAGGTACTTGACATTGCTTGGATAATTAAATATTTTCTACCATTCATCCACGAAGCATTGCTTATCACATAGAGCTTATGCGAGGCATTGGTGTAGCTTAATTTGAAGAATAGGTACTATGGATGCTGTACGCAGAGATCTTGTAAAGAGCTCCTTCGTTACGCTAGTTGTCAAACTGGAATGAAGTTTTGCTCCCATTCTACCATGGTGAACTTTATATAGACAAAGTGCAGTCGGTAAAGTCCTGAGGTGTTCATGTTGCTTGAAATTGATTGCTGCTTGTCCCTTATCTCTTTTTAATGATTCTGTTGACTCTTGATTTTCAGCTTATAGTTTGACTCTCTTTTTTTAATTTAAATAGAAATTTTGAAATTATTATTATTCAATATATTATTAAATTTAAAAATATAATTTCTATTGGTTCAACAAAATTTACACACTTATACATTTATTTTTTATTAAAAAAGAAATATGTAATGTTTGTTAAAAAAGCACGTTTATAAAACAACATAAATAACTTTCGAGGAGTATAGTCAGATTAAGTGAAAGATACAAATTTCTCATATGGTTTTACACATTATTTAAAATTGCTTAATGACAATTTTTAAATATTAGAAATATAAAACACTGTTAATTAATTATAATATTTTTAAAATTTAAATAAAATAAAAATATAATTTTTTTTGTTACTCACGAGATGTCTTAGAAGTATCTTAACTATAAAAAAATACCTTTAAATTATCTACGTTTAAACTAATTCTCGTTAAAGTCGGATAAAAATATACGTTTTTAATAATTAAATTTATGTAGTGAACAGATTCGGTTCAACCTTGATGGGCCTAACGATAAGATGGGATCCAATGGGATCAAACCCTAGAAGAACACTTTCACGTACCAACTCCATTTCAACTTGCTTTTTAAACTTCTTGTACATTTGAGTTCGCTTCAGAATCCAACTACATGACAACTAGTAGCCCCAGTAATTAACAATTAGTTGCCTCAATAACCCTAATAAGTGTCATGGAGTCTCAGTTCCTGATTTTTCTGCTTCTATTCCACTTGCTGTTAACCTTGTCTTCTGGTAGGGCTTTCTTTCCTTTTTTCTTTTTTACCCCTTTTAGGGTCTGTATAATTTCAGGTTCTCCGGTTAGCCTGTCCTAATTATTTAGTAAATTGACTTTTTATCAATCCTTTTTATACGTTTTCACTTGATTGTTTTCGTCATGGGGGCGGTAATGGGTTGTTGCTATTTGATGCTCTCGTCAAGAGGATCGGGAAATCTACGATATTCCTGAATATTTTCATGTTTTCTTCTGGCATGTGGTTTTGAACTTTGTTCTGTTCTTGATAGCTGAGACATATTGGGCTCATTCTTTATACTGGGTATTTGTTTTCAGGTTGCTATTTGCATTTGTGGTTGGAATAAATAAGTAATCTCGGTTTTTGGAGTCAGTGTTCTTTCTTTTTTGGGTTAAAGAATGTTTATTCAGTGACTATTGAGCAGGCTTTTTTGACCTTTTATGATTAGTTCACTTAATTTTTAAAGTTTGATAATCAGAGTGAAATTATAAGGTGAAAAATGGTACTCATGACAAATTCAATCTTCTTTTCAGGAATTAAAAGTAACAACTAGTTTCGTATTTTAAATACCCTTATCATCTGGTGTTACGATGTTAAAGCTCTTTCCGCAATATGTGCAGGGACATCCGGTGGTGCATGTATCTCTAAAGGTGGTCGGTTTCCATCATTTTCATCTGAAGGGAAACCCCCAAAACAGGTAGGCAGGGGTGCCAAAGATTTGACTCTTTGCAGGGTTTTCCGCAAAAGAACTTGCTGTGATGCAGCTCAGACATATCCTGCTTTGTTGTCCATTAGGAGGCTGGCTTCGACAGGAGAAGCCAGCCAAGAATGCTTGCAGTTTTGGGAGTTATTAGAATGTTCCATCTGTGATCCACATATTGGTGTTCAACCTGGACCTCCTCTGATATGCGCCTCTTTTTGTGACAGAGTCTATCAAGCCTGTGCAGATGCATACTTTTCTCTGGACACCAAGACAGACGTGAGTGCATGTGTCATATGATGTCCAGTAGAAAATTTGTGAAAAAATCACAAGTATACTGGATTTGGTTTCACCTACATATCAGTTTGGCAATTTTGTGTGGACTGATTAATTCTTTGTGACAACTTCTAAACGAGTTTGAAAAATGTGTTTTTAACGAGTTTATTGACTGCAGCTTCAAGCTGTTTTTAATAACCAGTCCTTCAACCTGCCTTCTGTTATCGAGGGACACGTGTGTTTTAACAATTCCGATAATTGATCTTTTGCAGTATGATGTGGTTCTTATTCTGCTTTTGAGTGCTTGCAAGATTTGCAGTATGATGTTGTTCTTATTCTTCTGTTGAGTGCTTCCAAGATTTTATACTTAATTAGATTTTATTTGTTAGGTTCTAGCACCATGTGGAGTGAGTGACTTTGTTTGTGGTAAAGGTGCGGAATGGGTTGCCAATGGCACAGAGCTCTGTATCGCTGCTGGTTTCACTGTTAAAACTTCTGATGATTTAAACTTTGTTAGAGAAGAAGCACCTTGCTATGGTGGAAAGGCCAGTCTTGATTCTATTGCTGATTCCTGGAAATCTGTGTCACCTCACAGGGCTGAGACCTCGGGGATCTCAGAAGATTTACAACTCTGGGTGCAGGGAAGGCCATTTAATGAAAAAGTTTCTTGGGCTGTAGGAGGAATGGTTCTTACGGCAGGACTAATTTTTGTAAGGTAGACCACTTACACTGAAATGTACTCGTAAAATGAGAATTCACTGAAAAATGGTCAGTGCAGATGCTGCTAATTGAGAACTGTATATTTACCATTAATGGGTTTGGGTGGGGAAATTTCAGTCATTTGATTAAGCTGAAGCTGCGATTTTGGAGAGCTTAACGTTAAGCTTTCTGTCATAACCTCTGCCTCGTGGCACTTCAGAATAACTGATTAATTGATTTTGTTAATAAACAGTTCATCCATGATTGCTGTACCTTGATTAGTCAAGCATCTGTTTAGTAGCTTCAATGTAATGAAAATTCTTAACTATTTATTCTGCAGCAAAAGGAAGAGTTACAGTCAGCGCCAAAGGCTAGCGGCTTTACAACGAACAGCAAAGAGGTTAGAAGGCAAGATGAACATGAAATCTTCAGCGAAACAAGGGAATAGGAAAGCAAACTGATAAGGACTGAACAGTTGAATATGCATTTGCGGCATCTTTTACAGGTGAATAAGAAAACTATGGCTATTTTCATTCTGCTCTTCGTCTTGAGGAGAGGTTGATGTTACATTTTGAGGATAGCTTATTCAAGATATGATGCTTGGGGTCAGCAAAGTTTTGTTATGTGTCATTTTTTCCCCCCATTTTTCAACTTTTCTTTAGGGGAACTGAGATATCTCTGCTGGTTGATGGTCCTACAGTCGAGGGTTCTATGAGTCACTCAATTTTGTGTAGTCATTGGGTGAATCATAATTTTTCGACAGGATACTTTGAAAATAGAAAGATTTGGGAATGTTTAAAGAGTGCATATATGTTGTTGGAAATTGCTCTTGATATCAAGCTCTTTATTTTCTTTATACTTGTTAGTTTTTCCAATTTTGTCAAAAGAAACAAGCTTTTGCAAAAAATTTCTTGGGTTTGAAGCATATTTCTCTTCCAGACTTGGGAATTTCAGTGATTTGGATGAAAACTGTCTTTAATCTGTTCCCTATGTAAAATTGTATTTGATTTTGCAGCTTCAGTGTAGAACGGGCAGCTCCATTATCTTGTATCCGGTATCTTCAAGGTGGACTAAACTGTAATAGTCAAGGTCTGTTAAGTAAGATAGAGGTGGAAAACGTACTTCATTATTGTCCGTGAGGTGGTTTACTACGGGGAGGTGATTGTGATAAACAGGACACATGTGTGCAACGTGATAAAAAAAATCATGCCCGTTCCTGATACAAGGGTGATAAGTAGTGTTGCGGCAATGTAAGCTTTTCATACCACTTTTCATCGATAAGAACATAGTTGTGACAATCATTGGGATCCCAGCATGTTACATGATTTGACTTGTATTTAGACTTGTGTCCTTGATAAATCAATATATCTAGTCAGCTACTTGTAATTGGAAAATTGGAAAATTGGAATATATAGATCTGATTGTTCATGTAACGTTGCTGATTGCTTATTTGTTAAAACCTTCTTTAATTCAAAGTTAGTGAAATGACGTGATTATAGAAAAGGAAGAAATCAATAGATTAACAAATTGTTGTCCCTAATCCTTAAAAGAAATTGCTTACTCTATCGCACAAACAAATTAAAGGACCAAAATTATATATATACATGTATGGGTGTGTGTATATAATTTAATCAATTGGTTTAATTTAATACATTTAATAATTTTTATAGGTTTACAAGAAGAAAATTATTCGTTGTTAATAATATATAAAATTAAGTTGATTTTAATTCTTCTCATCAGACTTTAATCCAATTGCATTTTGATTATATATCTCCATCAATTCTTTCAATATTAATAAACATAATAATGCGTATAACTAAAGAATAATTAACAACAAATAACAATAAAATTAAATAATTACGAAAGTAAAATATAATTTAAATAGTTTATAATGATGTCTTTAGTTAATTTTTTCTCACATCTAAACAATATAAATGATACATTTAATAGTAAGAAAATTAAATACAAGTTTAAGTATTTCAATTAAATATCATATTATCTTTAACAAAATTATTGTATATGGCGTAAATAAAAAAAGTTCAAGAATATAAAAATCTTCAATATTTTATCTTCCAAAGTAAATACATACATAGTGGGTGTTAGTTTGAACTTTAAATATAATTTACAAGCAAATAATATATATTAAACAAATAAAAACTCATAAGCTGAAAAATTTTGAGAATAATTTGATGACCAAATTCTGTAATTAGAACTTAATTTTTTTTTATATAAGTTACTTAAGAAATATTTTCATGTTAACATATTTCAATAGTGTTGTTTTATATAAAAACAATTAAAAGAAGTCATCACTTTATTTAGTTAAAAAATTAAATAAGTAAATAAAAACTAGAAATGAATGAGTGACGGGGTAAAAGGTTTTATAGTCAATATGTTTCAAAGGGAATGAGTTACGCACCCTTAGTTTTTCTAGAAATTAAAATATATTAAAAAGAAATAATTTAGTTGGTACAACATATTAAGGCGTTCTATCTTGAAGTCGAAGTTAGAAGATAATCAATCCCTTAGACTAATATTACAACTAAGGTAAACTTTTAAAGGATAAGCTGGATAACTCTAGGTAACGTTACCCTACACGCCTTTAATTGGAATAATCTTACCCTTAAAAACTAGCATTAGTCTAATAAGTCTTGATTTGGTTGTAAGGAGAGTTTTGATATTCTTTTTGTCATAGATTCAATGAGTTAGCTAGCTCATTGCTAAAAGTTGTTTGAAGTTGGTTAATAAGAATTTGCTCCCTTATACCTAAAATTAGCTTCCTCAAAACTTGCTTCTTTGTATGACTTAGTCCTTGAAATAGTTGGGCATTACTTTCTTTCCATAGGTATAACATGGAGCTTCCAGATGTAATGTTAAAAAGGTTTTGTCAACTCTTATAAGCCCTCTGCCTTCCTCTATTATCTTGAATAACATCAAGTAAGATATGCTTCTTCTCATAAATTTGCATAGGCCTTGCATGTTATCCCAAATAAATGTTGAATAATCACAGGTAAAAAAAAAGGGATATGGATTCATTCTTTACGTGGTATAGTTAACATAAACTGATCAGGTTATTCAGGAACTTCAGATCATCCAAGGTTGTTAGCTTCGTGATAGGAATAGTTCATACTATGTTTTTCTAGGAGTTTTAGCATGTTTTCAAGTGTTTCTTAGATAATTATCATGTATATAGACTTAAAATTGTGTTATTGTTAGTCTTTGTTTATATTCTGAGTGTTTGTGTGGTTTAGAGCATGAATTCAATCTTAATTTTATATTTCAAGAGGTGATTAATGTGTTTTCGAGTATTAGAAATCAGGAAATTGAAGAACAAAGAAGATGGAGGTTGCATGAAGGGTGTCACGATCGTGTTCAAAAAGCATAGAGCACAATCATGGCAAGAGGTTTTCAGGCCTGAGTTTTTTATGCCTTTTAGTTTAAGGCTATTTTTAGAATCAAACAAAATGGAGAAACCCTAGACACGACCCCAAAATCCTAAAGCACTGCACCAGAACATGAAATACATCAAAAAATGCAACAATCACAAATCAAAAGAGATCAAAAGTAGGGAGATCAAAGAAAAGCTTCAGGAAATTCCAACATTTCAGATCAAGGCTTTAATAGAGTTCTTATTCTTTTTCTTTATTTCTTTCATTATCCTTAGTGTGTAATCTGAATTCTGTGACGTTAAACATGTTTATGGATTTTTAAATCTAGATGAGGAATTATTCTTGAATTATTTTGTAACTTTTAATTATTGTTGTATTTTAATACATATTTGGATGTTTGTGATAGTTGTTGTGCATAAACTTGACAAAAAATTGAGAGAGTGAGTTAAAGCAATTAGAATTAGTTTGTACAACAAGAGTTGGAAATTTAATAGACTTATAATTATCAAATTAACAATCAATCGAAGAGAGATCTTGGTTGTGAAATTAATTATCTAATAGAATGCTTCAGATCTAATTGAATAAGTAAGGAAAATTTGTGTGAATCAAGTGATTGAAAATCTATAATTATCGAATTCAATTAGGGTTAATTAATTAAATCTTAAGGGAGAGTAATCAAAATATTAGGAAATCTATGATCAAACATATATTGAATCAACAAGATTAAAGGAATCAAAATAAGGAAAGGATAGTTCCTAAGTATTCAATCTTGATCAAATCCTAATTTTTATTAGTAGCTAACTTCTTTATTTGTTTTAATTTCTATTATTTAATTTTAATTCAAATCAATTTCTGAATACCTTAGACAAAATTAGGCTCAAATTGTTTAGGTGTTTGTAAATCCTTTGGAAACGATAACCTTTTATATTACAAGATATGATCCATATACTTGTGGGTATTAAGAGTGTTATTATATATAGAACTTGCTCAACAAGTTTTTGGCATCATTATCAGAGAATTTTAGCATTAGGAAGATTTGAATTCCTTTTAGTTGAGGAAATTTTGCCATTCTTATGTCCTTGCAATTGTATGGACACAAGAATTATTCGAAGTTCAAGTAAGGTCGAAGAAACTCGAGCTCTTAATATCACAAAGCAAGAAAGAGAAATCTGAAGAGCAAGATGCTAATAAGAGACAGAAAGAAAAATGGTAAAAAATTCAATCACGAAGACCAACAGCGAACCCTTATAGACTTCATGAGGCCAGGGTATAATATGGCACAATAAGGCATCACTTGACCAAAAGTGTAAGCAATGTCATTCGAGAACAAACTAGCGTTGCTGAATATGCTACAAACCAATATACAATTCTACAAGTTCACTCCTTTAGTGAACTTCACAGAAATAAGTGATATCTTCCATTATAATGGTATGTCGAAAGATTATATTAGGATGAGGCTCTTTGCCTTCACACTCAGGGATAGAGCCAAGTCAACTCAACCAACTTCACGACTTGGGAGCAGTTAATGCATGTTTTCCTATACAAGTACTTCCTTTTGAAAGACAAAATGATTGATAAAGAAGATTACTAATTTCCAACAAAATGATGGGAAGTCACTATACAAAGCATGAGAGGGTACAAGGATTTGTAAAGGAGATGTCCTTATTGCAACTTGCCAAAGTAATTCCTATTGCAAACTTTCTACAATAGAGTTAATCCACCCATGATGGGCACCATAGATGCAACTTTTAGAGGATCCTTGATGTGGAAAACAGTTAAGGAAGCATAACAATTACTAGAGGAGATGACCAATAATAGTTGTCTTTGAACTTTGGATAAAAGTAGACAACAATCAACCTTTCGGGATCAAAAAGGAGTGATTGATGTCTATTCAGTGAGAACACTACAGGCTGAGATCACTAACTTAACAAAGTAATTAAAGAACCTAAAAACTTCCTCTTTAGCTCTACTTAAAGTAATTTAGCATGGATGCAAATTATACGGGCTAGAGAATCATGTTACCACTGATTAATTCTTAATGGAAAACAACAATGCAGAGAAACTCAACTATATGGGCTCACAGTTTAGTTAAGGAGGAGGAAATAATCCATATTTTAACACATACAATCTTAGGTGAAGGAACTACCCAAAATTTTTCTTTGTCTAATAATGTAAGAACTCAATTAAGAAATCAAGGTCCACCTAAATTTCAACAAGATAAGTCCAGTGCTAATGATTTAAAGTTGGACAAGATTATGGACAAGATCATAAGTATGGATGAGGCCCAGAAGAGGATGGAAGGAAAGTTTGAGCAAATAGTGAAGAATCATGACTCCTCTATTCACAATCTAGATGTTTAAGTGGGCCATCTTGTAAATGCATTATTTACAAAAAGTGTGAGGAGGCTGCCAATTAATACCGAAGCAAATCCAAGGGAGCAACTCAAGGCGATTACACTTAGGAATAAGAAATAACTAGAATAACTAGTGGATAAACAAGTTGAAACCTACCTTGTAAAGGACCTAGAAAAGTAGAAAAAGAATGAAGAAAAGAGCAAGGACCCTCTTTATGCTGCCCCTCTTCCATACCCACTTAAGATTCCATTTCCATAGAGATTCCATAAGAAAAAATTGGACACATAATTTGAAAAGTTTGTAGAGAAGTTGAAGACTTTGCAAATTAACTTATTTTTTGTGGAGACATTGGAACATATGCCCAAGTACGCAAAGTTACTGAAAGACTACTATCAAACCAGCAAACTAGGGAAGATAATCAAACGATAGGACTAGCTAAAAGCTATAATTTTGTTATCACCACTCACTTGCCTTCCAAATTAAAGGATCCAAGAAGATTTACAATACCCTTTGTAGGTGAGTTAGAATTTGCTAAATGTCGATACAACTTAGGTGCAAGTATAAATTTTATGCCTTTGTTAATCTTTAGGAAATTGGGTCCAAGCAATATAAAGCCAAATTCAATGCTCATGCAATTGGCAAATCAATCTATCAAGAGACCATTTAGTGTGATGGAAGATGTTATTGTTAAGATGGGCAAATTCATTTCTAAAGAAGGTAGCTTTTGCATAAAGATTGATATAATGGATGAATGTATTAAAGAGCAAGAGGAGAAAAGAGGAATTGCCCACTAATGCTTGGACGGCCATTCATGAACATTGGGAGAGTGTCGATCGACGTTCATGAAGGAAATTAATTATTCAGATTGGTGAATATCATGTGGAGTTCAGTATGAACAAAGCCTTGAAAAATTTGAAAGAAGGAAGCTCTTACATGAAGATCAATATAATAAATGAATGTATTAAAGAGCAAGAGGAGAATTGATATGAAGAAGTAAAATATGAGGAAGTTGAGATGAATGATGAAGCTGAGATGAAGGATGAAGGATGAAGGAGAGGCTGAGGAGTCGGGTGTCTAGGGCATCAAGACATACTAATGAGAACCAAAGCGCCTGTAACACCCTCCACTAAAAAGCCACAAACTTTAGAGTTGAAGCCTTTACCCATATAACTAAGGTATACCTTTCTAGGTAAGGACCAAACTTACTCATCATTATTTCCAACCAACTGGATGCAAAACAAGAGAGTCAGGCGTTGAAAATCATTAAAAAGCAGATGAAAGCCATGAGATGGCAAATATCTAACATATGAGGTATAAGTCTGAATGTAGTTATGCATATGATCAACCTCGAAGAAGGAAGTAGAGCGGTGAGAGAACACCAATGAAGAATAAACGCTAACGTAAAGGAAGTGATCAAGAAAGAAGTAGTAAAGCTGCTAGACATGAGTATCATATTCCTAATTTTAGATGGTAATGCATGCCAAAGAAAGGACGAATGACTATAATGGAGAGTGAAAGTGAGGAGATGATTTCCACATGAATAGTCATAGGATGAAGAATATGTATTGACTATTGCAAGCTCAACAATTTGACTAAAAAGGATCACATTTCTTTTCCATTAATAGATCTAATGATAAAAAGGGTGATTGGATGTTAATTCTACTATTTCCTGGACAGATATTTGGGCTACAATCAGATTTTTATCTATTCGAAGGACTAGGAAAAAACCATTTTTACATGTCGATATGAAACATTTGCTTACAAATGGATGCTTTCCAGGTTATGCAACGCTCTAATAAAGGTTCATGATGTCAATCTTTGTAGATATAATAAAGGACCTAGGAAATTTTTATGGATGATTTTTCAGTCTTTAAAAGCTCTTTTAAGCAATGATTAACAAATTTGGATAGAGTACTCCAAAGATGTGAAGAATCACACTTGGTTCTTAATTAAGAGAAGTGTCGCTTTATGGTGCACGAAGGTGTAGTATTGTGACATAAAATATCATACCAAGGTATTAAAGTGGATAGATCCAAAATGAAGGTCATAGAGAAGCTTACACCACTAGTTAATGTCAAGGGCGTGTAAGCATTTTTAGGAAATGTAGGATTTTACCTAACTTCATTAAGGATTTTTCATTAATTGTAAGACCTCTTACGAATCTATTAATCAAGGATGTGCCTTTTAATTTTGATGATAGTTGTTTATCTATGTTTAATTGATTAAAAAAGGCACTGATTTCAACACCAATTTTAACAACACTACATTAGCCATTACCATTTGAAGTCATATGCAATGCTAGCGAGCAAATTGGTGTTCATTATGTCAAGAAACCGAGGAAAACACTGAATATTTATTATTCAATTGCAACTACAATAGAGGCATATGGAGGGAACTTTGCGGAAGATGTTTGATAACTGAGGAATTAAACAACCTAGATAATGCTAGAGTTTGTCATTCAACTAGAAAACACTCAAACAACACTGCCTATAAATGTTTCTAGATGGTTCTCTCATCAACATTCACAGTAACATAGGATGAAAGAAATTATAGGATTTTTTAAAGACAAATTCCTTCCTATGGAGCAATTCAGCAAATAGCTTGTGCAACATATAAGGCTTCAAATTTACAATATCACAGCCTGTAAGACAAGCACTATCTTCTTTCCTTTTAAAACGTCTAGTTTCCATTTTACACATCTTTTAAGTCCTACTTGTAATCCCTGAAAGTCACTAAACTTTGGTGCATTTCACTCATTTTGATTCTACAATTGGATTGCCTGTCATGGTTTAATACATTAACATTTCCCCAAAGGAAAGATGGATTTACAACAAGTTTAATTACCTTAAAACTCTTTTAGTGTAATCATTTCCTATAAATACTCATATTAGGGTTTTTTTAAGGGCTTTATAGGAGGTGTGTGACTTCTACCTTATATTTTAGCATTGTTTTGGAGTTTCTTAATATTAAGAAATGATTTAGGGCAAGGATTGGAAGGAGGTCAACCTCAGCATAGATGTAATTTATGATATCATGTTCTATCTTTTCTTATTTACTTTCTTTTATATTAATATTGATTTTTTATTTTGTTTTCATTATGTTGAGTAGCTAAATCCCTAATTAGGTTTAGGGATGTAGTTTATGATGGATATTGAATTATTAATGCATGAACGATTATCATTTTGTTTAATTTATTACGTTTTATAGATTAAAGAAAGAGATTCCCTAAACTAGTGTGATAACTAAATAGATTAAATATTTCTAATGAATCCGATTAGGTTGAGATGCACATCAAGAGGTAGTGGTTACTTAATTGAGTATACTTATATGCCTCGAGAGGACATAGACACATTAGTTTAATTTTTATTTCAACCTTAATAATCATTCTTGCATGAGAATTTAAAGTTCTGATAAGTGAACCTTAGAACCATAATGTTTATTTATCTTGATTTCTTTTTTGCTATTCAACTATCTTGCTTTCATAGTTCAGTGATTTAATTACTTTTTACGAATTATAGTTTTATCTAGTTTAATTGTTTGGGTAGGATTAATAAGTTTTATTTGGCTAGGATTAATAAGTTTAGTAGTTATAGTCCTCAAGATTGATAACCTAAAATACTCCAAAATTATAGCTTACTAGGCTCAATTCTTTGCGCTTGAAGATAGATTTAATTAGTTGTCTAGCGTAGTCCCTTATAGTGCAATATCATCTTTGTCCTACCATTTTGTATAATAGTTGCATTCTTCTCTCCTTTAAATTTCATAGTAATGTCCATTCTATTTCTATATTTGGCTATAATAATACTCTAGGACTACTCGTAACCATAAATCACAGAACTTAAATTTGAAATTCAGTCACAAACACAAAATTAAAAAGGAAATTCTAAAACAAATAAATAAAAAAGAAAGAAAGAAAAATGATTAGATTGATAAAAATAAAAGTATTCCTAATATATTAGTCTTTTATAGCAATGAAAAAACTTAGTTTTATAAATTCAAAACATGAAAAAATAATAAAAGAAAAATCACTAAATACAATTGCACGTATCATTTTTATAGTATATTTTAATAAGAATGAGTGTCAATCTCATAAGGATTAGAACTCCTATCACCAATCATCTTTCTATTATCTAATATAAAAATAAATTATTTATTTAAACTATAAGATTACATAAACTAAAGTAACAAATAACAAATTAAAGCAATATACACATAGGAAACAACCAGTAGATAAATAAGATGTAGATGAAGGATCATCCTATATCCTTTTATATGCTTGAATTTTTCTTAATTCAATGATTAGCCCTAGTTTTTTAGACTAATAGCAATTTTGAAGTTACAATTGTATTCTCTCTGAATATGTATGACCCTATCTTTAAGTTCATTAACTAAAAGTTATCTTAAATCAAAACCCTCAAGAATGCATTAATTTGTTTTATGAATTTCGTTAGTAGATTTGACTCTAACATAAAATGCTTACATGATCCTAGTTCTAGGATCCCATAAAATTCCCAGTTTTCATGCCATGGCCTATTTATACATATAATTTCTTAATTCATATATACATATTGTAAGGCCCAAAAATATACCCTAGTTGAAATAATACATATTTATGAAAGTATATGTGTGATAAGAGTTAGAATTTTGCTATGATTAGAATATGAAAGATATATGATTTGAATTATTTTGGTCAAGTGGATAATTGTTAGTGAATTGAAATTAATTGATTCCATTAGAGAATTGAGGTATTTAAAATGCATATTTATATTAGAAAAACTTTCAAGTGGCAAGATA
>JANVCQ010000006.1:21442420-21456171 GCA_025531925.1 Erythroxylum plowmanianum | reverse complement strand
TCACCTCAGACTCTTTTCCAGTAAAGGATAGACTGGAAGTGTCGTTCCACCGCTCGGACAGGGGATACCTCCACTGCCTGGACTTGAAAGGAGATCTTGGGGGTCTCACAAAGAAGTACTTCGTCCTCCAGGCCTTAATCGACGAAGCTGTTCCAGCAGGGCGATACCACGCATCTCTATACTGAAAGTGGGAGATCCCGACCCCGGTGAGCGAACTTTGATTCATGCTCAGAAAAAGCCCCAGAATATCGAACGATGGAGTACACCCGAAATGATGGCATAGTAGGGCGAGACTGTTCATGAACCTGCAACCATTTGGGAGGAT
The DNA here is from genome assembly GCA_025531925.1 of Erythroxylum plowmanianum. NCBI lineage: Eukaryota > Viridiplantae > Streptophyta > Magnoliopsida > Malpighiales > Erythroxylaceae > Erythroxylum > Erythroxylum plowmanianum. The sequence continues at coordinate 21,455,846 of JANVCQ010000006.1, read as the reverse complement.
CTGGGCCGGCATCAACTTATACACGCAGCATACCTCATAAATGATCGGGGCATAGGGAAGCCTCATGCCACCGATCAAGAAGAAGTTATCTGAAACAGCAAAATAGCCCCCTGCATTGCTGTGAATTCGCTCGTTCTTTGCGGCCAACCTGAGTCCCCAGGATGAAGGGATATTGTTCCTGATGACCGATCGGTTCAGTTCCCCTACGGTCATCATCGATTGGTCGCTCGGCGGCTTCTCAACGACTCACCCATCTATCCGGTTAGCCGCCGTTACTTCCTCATCTGTCTCTGCGTCCGGTGCTTCATTTCCCATCGCCTCCGGCGCCCCCATCGCTTCCGCCGCTACATCAAGCGACTCAACAGTCTGTAAAGCACTTCCGACGGCCAGTTCTCGGTCGAAACAGGAAGAGGAAGTGGATTCATCCCTAAGTCTAGACTCACTCCTAGGGCTAGTCGACGACATGAATACGAAAAAAGAAATTTGTAGGATAAGGATCAGAGAAAGGACGTACCTAGTTTAGTGACTGGAGTTAGGGATTTGGATGACGGTGACAAAGGAAATTCCGATGACTGTGAACAAGGAGATGAAGAAGAGAGGAAGCAAGGACTAGAGAATCGAACACGCAGAAAGTGAAGAAGTGTGTCAATTCCGAGCATTTATAACAGAATACTGGACGGGCGTACTGGTGGAATTTGGACGCATGGCAAAATCTGAGTTGTGCGAATTAGGGTTATCAATTACCCAGAGAGGCGCAGCAGTCGAAAGGACAGGACCTGGAATGGCGCAGCAGTTGAAAGGACGTATGTGACAGTTGCACGGCAGTTACAAAGACGTTTCATTTCAAATTTTGAAAATCCACTAATGGATACGTGCTGTAAGTAATGATTAAATCCAGTGTTTTGAATAGGCATCTACGTTCGATCGGTCGATCCTATCTCTACGCTCGATCGGTCGTCTTATGTCTACGTTCGATCGGTTGATCCTATCTCTACCCTCGATCGATCGGTCTTATCCCGAACCGTCATGCACTAAACGACGATGTCCGATCGATCGGGCCTATCATGAGCTATCATGCGGATGAGCCAAACAATCCTTATGTACTCCATCGACCCTTCTCCATGATCAAAGTCGAGGAGTAGGGGGGCTTATGGTTGGGTTGATCGTGTTAGGCCCAGGCCCAGACCCAGGCATAGACGGCCCATTCATAGATGGTGACTTCCCACTCATAAGGGAAGACCTAAACCTAGGAGGTATTTTTCATATATAAGTTCATTACCTCATCATGAGAAAGATACGACTTTAGAACCCTATTATTCTTTATTCCTAGCCACCAAAACCCTCACAAGAAAAAGACTAACTTGAGTGTCGGAAGGGCCTACCGGCAGTCAACCCCCGATGTGCCTTTATTGTTTTGCAGGTATCTCTGAGTCAAATCAACCAATCTCATGGATCCAAGCAGTAGCGCGCAGTCCCATCAAAATCAAACAGAACCAATACCATTCAACTACTAATCAAAATATCTATAATATTTAGAAATTCATTAAAGAATATGAGGAAAAACAATGGATATATAATTTTCAGAAGGAGAGAAGATAGAAACCTCTTTTGTGATTTTACTTATTCTAAAAAATATTTTTATCATTTTAGATTACTAAAAAATTTATGATATTAAAAATTCCAAAAAATAATTTTTACATGATAGCCATCGAGTATTTTAATAGAAACTATAAACTATTATTAAGGATAGTCATATATCGTTCAGTTGTACAATAGTTAATTATATTGAAATTTATACTAAAATAGCTTAAACATATACTTTTCACAACTCTTGTATTTGTAGTTAACACGCTAAACCAATTCGTGGTAGCAACACGAGATGCGCATATGGAAGCAACGAAAAATGTTCTCAAGTATCTAAAGGGTACGCCAGGACAAGGAATGTTGTTGAAAAGAAGCAGAGAGCTCGATACAGAAGCATATATCGATGCTGACTGGAAAGGTTGCAGGATGACTCGAAGGTCATGTATAGGTTATTTTATCACGAGGAGGATCACCTATTTCTTGGAGGTCGAAGAAGCAAACGGTTAAAGTCAAGTCTTTGACAGAGGCAGAGTATCGAGCAAAGGGCAAACAGTAAGTGAGATTTTGTAGTTGAGATGGTTACTCAAGGAACTTCAAGCATAGCAAAGGAGGTCGACCATACTCCACAGCGAGGCATATATCAATGAATCTGGTTTTTCATGAAAGGAAAAAGCTGCATGTGGCGATGGAGTGCTGCTTTGTTCACGAGAGAGTTCAGTCAGTAGAAGGTGCGAACGAAGAAAGTTTGGAGTTGTGTTGAAGTGATTGATTTGTTCACCAAAGCAATGGGTAAAGAGAATTTTGTTGTAACAAAATTAACTAAAGCATAACTTTATGGTAAATTTAGTTTTCTAATAAAAAAACATAGTGCTTGATTTATGGCATAAGATTGAACAAATTGAAATTAGATACTAGGGATTAAACTAGTTGCAAATTTTAATTATTTTTATCTTTTTTTAAATAATAATTTTAAAAATTCTAAAGAAATGTAAAAATTAATTTTTAAAGAAAATGTAAAATGTAATATAAACATATTATGAGTTTGGCAAATTAGAGCTTTTCCAAATTCTTCTCTAGTTTATACAAATTGGCTTCTGGAGCTTTTCAGTCCACTTTTTACCTTTTTACTCTAAAAGCAAAGCACGGTTTATTTTTACTTTGTACTCTGATATATAAGATTTTGTGAAAACCCATTAATTTATAAACTTGAGCCATATATATGTATGTATGTAATGTAAGCCAAAAGGGAAGGGATATTGACATATATACTCAAATTGATAGTTACAAGTAGCACATGCACATTACTTACTAAAAACTTTCCTGCACCAAATAATTAGTTGAATTGCTATTAAAAAATTTCTGCTACTTGAAGATTCAAGTTCCAGCACAAGTTGGGAGCGGAGCGATCTTCAGAAGCCTTTTTAGGCGGCTCCAATTCTCGGTGGCTGTTTGACCAAAAACAAGGAGGAAGTCAAATGTAAATTAACAAGAAATTAGTATATGAATGAAGCTTTTCTTCACCTTTTTCAGGGGCAATTTTGAACTGCTTGCTGAAATAATTGGTTTTAATATCTCGAACGAACACACCAGTGAGTCGTCTACGATCAATAAAGCGCCCGCATTGTCGAATTCGCCACCATAATTTGGAGCTGAAAATATTGTCACTAATCTTCGCTTCGCAAAAAACTCGTATCCGTCCTCCACCACCTAAATACAATACAAATTTCTGAAATCTGGATTGTCTAGCAAACAGCAGATCTAATACTATTACCTACTCAACCCAGTGCAGTTGTCGGATAAGGTTGAAATCATCTATCAGTAGCCTCTTAATGGCTGATGAGGTTTAGTTTACCCCCTTTTAACCTTTCCAAGTTTCTTATCATTATCAACATGAATTCGATTGATTGCTTAATCAATGTATTGTAACATTAGACTGAGGCATTCTAAAAATCTAGATTAGAAAAGATTGGGTCCAGAACATCACCTGGTGACCTCGGCAAATCAAATCAAGGTCGTTCTTATCGAGAAACTCCGCCACCTTGTCAGCCCCAAAGGTACACGACACCCCTCGATCGCTGTCTGCCCACCCATCAACCTTAGCATCAGGATCTGACCAAAGGAGGTCACATAACAGTCCACTGTCTGGAATTTCGGTAGGTCTGGAGATTTCCTTTATTTGGTCCAAAGTTTCCATCTCCGGAGACAGTCCTCCATGCATACATAGTATCTTTTCGTCAATGAGTGCGGCCACTGGCAAACAATTAAAGCAGTCCGTAAATATTTTCCAAAGCCTCACATTGAATCTCCTTTTGCACTCATCATAAAACCCATATACTCTGTTGATCTTTGCATCCTCATGGTTTCCCCTTAAGAGGTAAATTTTATCAGGGTATCTGATTTTGTAGGCCAGAAGCAGACATATAGTCTCCAAACTTTGCTTCCCTCGATCGACATAATCTCCAAGAAACAAGTAATTAGCAGATGGCGGGTATCCCCCATACTCAAATAGCCTCAAAAGGTCTTGATATTGTCCATGTATATCACCTGGAACAGGGCAATAGATTAGATATATATTGATTGAGAGTGAATTGTACGAAATGAAGACGACTACCCAGTTTTCTCATTTCAGCAATACAATGGCCGTGTTCAATCATGGGACTGAGCAGAAAGTGCAATCGAAATCAATCCCTCCTCTCAAATCATCTCCCAACACAGTAGACTCCTAAATTTCAACCGCTTTATCCCCACTAACATGAATACCCTACATAAGTACCAAAATCGGACTGATATGCCAACATTAAAAAGCAGTTCATCGAATGATCCATATGGGCAGACCGTCCCGATATGGAGGGAAATTATATATCGTTACTAATTCCTTACCAACCCAAATAAAAAAAAAAAAAAAGATACAAAAGCCCGAATTGATACCCACCATTTGACAAAAACCTCTCTCAACGATTCCATCCAAAAAATCGTTTGGCATCCAAATGAAAATTACAATACCGCGTGATACCAAGTAAACATGGAAAGCACAATCGAATACCAGGATAAGGAATAAATATCAAGAGGATAAGGTAAATGCTGACCACATATGCGAATGGGAGCTTTTAATTCAAGGAGATTAGGCTGAGAGAGGAAGATTTGTCGTGCATTAACACATAATTGACGGATCTCTGCCTCAGAGAGCTGCACTTGCTTGCCTCCTTTGCCCTCCAACAGCCTCCTTATTACGTCATCCAACACCCCCTTATCCATCATTCCTTCCATAGTCATCATCATCATCTTAATCTCCAAAACAAATACGCCTCCTATGTTCAATTTGAAGAACTAAAACTGAATATGAAAAGTATGTTTTGGAAGGAGGAAAGCTAAAAATTTTGAGGTCAAGAAAGACAACCCAGATCGATTACCGTATTAAAACTGCGAGATGACAGAATTAGAAGGCAGTTTGTACGGAGAGAGAAAAAGGGATAGCGTGGAATTCATTGAAATGTATCGAAGCAACCAAATTTAAGAGAAACAAGGTGGGAAAAAGGTGAGACGATTGGTGAATAGAAAAAGCATTCAGATATACCTTAAAAGGATGATAAAAAGAATCTAAATAATCGAGCTTGAAAAAATCATACTCAAGAAGATCAAATGGCCCACCCTGTAGAGATATAGAAAAAGGAGATACAAAAAATGAGAAAAACAAATAACAAAGATGGGATGTTATTCTCTACTGATCTCTCCTGTCCTTCTAGACATCTCTCCAAAAAGCCTATTTTGTCTGCCAACTGCCTATAAGCGTCAATTCGAGACGTTGAAACCTTCAAACCTAGATTAAAGAGCGAACGGGAAAGTGGTCCTAGGCCCTATGCAATTATTGAGGAAGTACAAAACCGCGTTTTTTAATGGTCCGTTAATGCGCGTCCTCTTCGTGCGCTCCTTATTCCTTATCAAAGAAGCGAGACTCGTATAAAGATCCAAGGGCAAAATACCGTCTTCTCAGGGCGATGCCATTAATCCTGTTTAATATCTCACGCGCTTTTAAAATTTTATAAGAGGACTTTACATTTTGTAAAAGAATTATAATATGTTAAGTTATATCATTAACTTCAATTACTGTAATAATAAGACGGCCGTCTATAATGTTGGGAAATCAAGAAGAAATTCGAATTGGAATAAAAAATTTGTTTAACTTTTCAAAAGTCGATATAACTTACATTTTATATCATGATTAATATATAAAATAAACATAAATTGTACTTTAATAAGTAACTTGATTATTTTCTTGATATTTTTCTTTAATTATTTTTAAATTGACTCATCGTGACCGTCGTAGCTTCATACGTATTTGTCCTCTAACGGTATTCACACAAATAAGTTAAGAGAATATTGCAAGTAGTATAAACATGATACGAAATAAGTGCCAACTCCTTTAGGTCCTAAGCCTATTTTTTAGTAATTTAATTTAAATAAAATGTTAATTTCGATTAAACTAACTAATTCTAATTAAATATTAATCAAGCCTAAATATGATCCAATATTTTATATTAGCTATTTTTATTAATTATCTCATATTTATTCCTAAAATTTTTCAAACTTTATAATTAAATCTAACTTGATTAAATTACCTTTTTCTCTTATTAATCATTCTTTGTATATGACCCATTATATTGTTAAATATGTTAGCAAAGCATATAAATTGTAATCTTAAATCATATTTAGGATTATATATATATAACTCTTTTAATTTATCGTCAATACTGTAATTAAGAAATTTGGATTCATAGGTCAATATTAATGTCTAACAATATGTCATGGGTACTTAAATATCAGGAATGTCAAAGTGGGTTTAACTACCTTTGATTATTCTATATAATTCGATCTTTTCATCATATAGTATTTCAATTAGAGATAGAGCATGGAATCAATCTCTACTATATTTGTGTCTATTCATATTATTTCTTAACTATTAGCAATCAATTCTGTTAATGACATTTGATAATTAATTTTAAAGTATTATTCCATCTTGGCCAAGAATTTTCCAAATTAATATTAATTGAGAATAGTTAAATATTCTCTCTAATCATTTTAGGTTGATGAATCATTTATTGATCACTCATCTACTTCTATATAATTTATGTTACATCCAATAACTATTAATTGAGCTTATTGAACCAATGGAGGTTTTAGTTGATGTTTTGATGATAAGAAAATAAAATTAACTCTAATGTGTTTATTATTTTGATGAAAAGAAAGATCATAACAAAATGAAGCCATAAAAATCAAGAAGATGGTGTGTAAAGTTGAACAAGAGAAGTTGAAGTTTACAACCAACGAAATGAAGATCAAAACAAAAGTAAAAAAAGATTAAGGTTCATCATGGTCATTTTACATTTTGTATTGTTATTTATAATCTCACTTTGTTAATATGATGATCTAAAAGACACTATGCATAAACATTTCATTTAATTTCATTATATAGAAGCCTCTTGATCTTTAAAACAAGCTTTGGGGAACATTTTAGAAAGTGTTTAATTCATATTTTCATTAATCAAATTGAATTTAAGCATTTGATGTTGTTAAAATGATGTTTTTGGGGTGATTAGTCAATCTATATAGGTTACTAGTTAACCAATATAGGTTAAAGTTGTTAAAATTGACGTATCATGAGTTCATAACAACATTGGTTGATTAGTATCCAATGCCTAGCGAAACTAGTGTTATAAATAAATGCATATTGGTGACTAATATGATATATTAGTCGATCAATGCATTGTATATAGCTATTATAATGGTTAATTCTTGGTTCTAACATCTATTTAAGGTTTTAAATCGCTATAAATAGGTTTTTTCTCATTGATTTTAGTATTAAAAAGATTTTGGGTGTTGCATACGCTCATTTCAAGGAGTTTTTCAATCATTTGAGCGTCGTTATGTCGTATTTGTGTAAGTGAGTCATTTTATAGTTGTCAAATGAATAAGTGAGATATTTTTTAGTTGTAGTACTTTGTTGAGGTGTTGAATATTGTCTTGAGGGGTGATCCAAGTAGGATTGAGGTTCCTTTTCATCTTGGAAAAGATTGTAAGAAGTGCTCCTCTTTATCGAGCAAGATTGTACAAATTTTATTATTCACCTTGAAAGAAAATTATAGTGGAAGTGCAAGAAGAATTTTAGGAGTGGATATAGGCAATGGATGTTCGTCGAACTACTATAAATCAATTTTCATTCTCTTTTCCCTATTCCTCTTAAATTTTTGTTCAATTGTTTCATTAACTATATTAAGCAATTTTCTTATAATTATTATATTGATTATTATTAATTGAGTACATTGGTAAGAAAAATTGTTGAATTTTGTGAACACTCAATTCAACTCCGCCTATTAGGTGTTATTACAAACAAATTAGTATTAGGGCAGGTCTATTATGCTAGTATTTCCGACAAAATTCTATAGGAAAGATCATAATGGAATATTAAGAGCATAATCATCATCATTTAACCAAGAGGGACAAAGTATTAGTAGACTACCTATCTTTGATGTCAATGATTATCTTTATTGAAAAACCAAGATGAGATTCTTATTAATGGCCAAAAGTGTAGACCTTTAGGGAATATTGTCAAATGTCCCTTTATGCGTACTAAAATTATAGATAAGAAAGAGGTACCCTAATTGTAGGAGGAATGGGAACTTTAAGATAAGAAATTAGTTTCGTTTAAATAGTAGGGCCATATATATCCTATTTGGTGCATTAGGAAGAAATGAATTCAATAGGGTCTCTATGTATGAAACTACCCATAAAATTTGACATACTTTAGATGGAACCAATCAAGTGAAAGAGTGCAAAGTAAGCATGCTAACACATCATTAAATGAAGCATGATAAAAGTACATCTACCATGTATATTAGATTTATTACTATTTAATGCTCTCAAAGGTCTTGGAAAGACCTATACTAATTTTAAAATGGTAAGAAATTTCCACAGGTTACTTTTGAAGACATGGGAAGTAAAAGTGACGACCATACAAGAAGCCAAGGATCTTACAATATTACCATTAAAGGAGCTAATTAGATATATTCTTATAAACATAACAAGGCTCCCAAAGATGCAAGAAGAAACAACACTTCCAAAGAAAAGAATTTAGTGTTTAAAGTCTCAAAGGAAGAATTAAGCAAAGAGAAAGAGACATCAACTAATGAAAGCAAATTTAAAAGTTTATTGAAGAAGTTCTTCAAAATAAAGGATTTCAAAAGAGTTAAAAAATAGTTTAAAACATAAATTCTCTAATATTACTTGCTTGCAATGTAGAAAACCAAGCCATATAAATTCACAATTTCCTTGACTTAAAAATAATGAGAAGTGTGAGAGAAACTGTAAGAAGGTAAAGGAGGAAAACAAAAAAGCACTTAAAGCATCAACTTAAGATGACACAAGTGAATACAAATGTGAGCATTCAAAAGAAGAGATAACTAATATGTGCTTTACTGTTATGGATGATGATGGGATAATATCCAACCATAATTTTTGTGATTGTGATAATGATTTGAGATATGATGAAACAGTTGAAAGTTTAGAAATCATGAGTAAGAAAAAGAAGAAATTCTTTAAAACTTAAAGAAGTTTAAGCACCATTAGATACATGCATTGATCAGAATGAAGAGATAAAAAGTGAATCAAATAGTATTAAGACATCTAAAAAAGTGATTATTGATGACAATCATGACTTAGAAGCATTGAAGTATGAGAATGAAACATTGTAAAAGGAGGTATATTCTCCTAATGACTCTTTTCCCAAGTTTACTAGAGGGAGTGAAAAGTTAGAGAATGTGTTAGGAGTTCTAAAGAATTCCAATGATGGGCATGGAATAAGATAAAATTATAGAAGTTAAGGCAATTCCAAAATCACATTTGTCGAGGAAAATTTTTTTCATATTGAAAAAACCATTGCCTAATATGTCAAATAAGTATATAACATCCACATTTGAGCATATGCATGCACATTCTGCACATTCCACCTCCATTAGGACTAATTCTAAAAGCAAGTACCATGATTTTATATATGGCTCATAACTTAGGCATAGAGTTCAGTACTATTAAGGGAAAAATAGGCATAACTTCTATAATAACATGCAAACCCACTTACACCCTTGTAGGCCTAAAAAAAGTATACATTAAGGTTTCATTCATAGTAGGCATTAGACATATAATCATATAACATTTTACTATCCTAGGAGAAAATTTAATAACTTTGATGTCTAAAGAAAGATTCCGTATTATGCATACACAGAAAGAGGTCCAAGAAATGCATATATGTATCATCATCACTCATATGATATGGTATGCCATTTTTGTTATAAGTATGGACATATTGATAGATTTTGTTTTCTTAAACAAAGAAAGTCATGCAAACCTTTAAAAGTGTGGGTTGAAAAGAAGGAGCCTAATGACTAAGAAGCCAAGCTTATTTAGGTTCCTAAAACACATAGATTACCATGGTTTATAAGATTATTAGAAAAGAAAGAGAAAATGGTATATAGTATAAATAGTAGTTGCTAAATTAAGTATTATTAAGGAGTTCATGCATTTTATCATGATGAATCTAACCTTTTTGCCTCTAAGAAAGTATAGAAGATGTTGCTGTAGGAAGTGGAGAATTTAACCAAAGATTTTTCAAAAGAGACAATTATTGAACCAAGTGAGAGATATGCGAAGGATGAGAAGCCTCCAATGGATTATAAATTCTTTTATAAGTAATGTTTAACATCAAGCAATTATTAGTACATAATTTAGAAACATATGACAAACTTATGTTTATGCTTAAATTTGAGTATAAATCCTTGGTGATGATTACTTGAGCTTAGATTTTGAAAAATGTGTTTAATAATTGTTTTTCTAAAGTATAAACCTTAATACTTGGAATTAGAGATTATTGTACAAAATAAGCAAACCAAGTTAAAATTTACATTATTTGGATTATTATTAAATTAAATAAGGATAAAATTTTCTCAATTACATTTCCAAGTCATGACTTTTTTTTAATATTTTTGAAAGTTTGAGGCTATTTTTGGAAGATAAAACATGTGAAAAAGATTCAAGAGTATATAAGGAAGAGAAAAACATCACTTGAAAGCTAGAAAACATAAAAGAGGAGATCTAAAGAGCAAAATTTTAAAGAGCAAAGTTGCAGTTTTTAGCTTAAGGCAAAGAAGAGAAGACATCCAAATTCAATTCTATACTCTTTTCTTATTCTTTTTTTGTTGAATATTAATGATAATTCAATTTTCATATTTAGTTACATCTGTAGATTGAAAAATTAATTTTTTAGTAATTACTCTTGATTTATTTGTTAAATTTGAATCGAGAGATTAGATTGGATCACTTATGATGTGTAGCATAGTGAGGTCTAGTACCTTAATAGACCTATAAATATAAAATTTATAGTCAATTAAAGAGAGATGTTAATTGTTTATTCGTTATCTATAAGATTACATCAAATCTAGTTACATAGTTAGGAAGAGTTTGATATATTAGGAGATCATAATTCAATTTCTATCTATCTTAATTGTATTTGATTAGATCTTAAGAGAGGGTAATCATAATTATTAGATATCAAATATCAATTATGATTAAGCCAAGAAGGTTAAGTGAAAATAAATAAGGATAGAAGTAATTCCTAGTTTTCATCATTAATCAATCAATTAATACATTACTACTTATTTCATTGTTCAATTATCAATTCTTTGTTTTAGTTTAATTTTTAGTAAATTATTTTATTGTTTACTTTAAAAAAATTTGCAAGAATTTTTGGACGACTACAACACTCCTCATGGGTGACTATAACAATTTTATTATGCCATTGCAAGTTAATGTTGTAGCCAACTGGTGTATTCTTAAAGTACCATCAAATTTGAAAAGTATGCATAACAATTTCAAAAAAGATTTCTCATATTAACATCACATCAGTCGAAAGCCATCTAAAATCTAGCATACCCAAGAGGAAAGCAGAAATTACAAAAGAGGAAAAGTAGAAATTAAAGAAGGGTTTAGTTTCATTACTTGCTTGTTTTTTCTACCCAGAATGAGTTCACTCTTGGAAGCTTATAATGGGTCAATTTTAATGTAACGCCCTAACATATACCCTTGAAGCATTATAGCATATCTAGGGTATATTAAGAAGTGAACATAATGAATTAAGTGCATCTTAATAAGAGACATTATGGTACTTAATAGAAAAGAAATGAGTTAATGAGTAATTTGCTTGTTTTAGCATGGACATACATACTTAGATGTGAAATATGTATGAGAATTTTTTGATATGTTTCTTGCATTTATGAATGTGATGTGAGGGGAAAAGGTAGAAGAAGTATGCCATTTGCTTATGGAATTTTGTTGGTTAAATTGGATTCGTTTTTGTGTTGCTCTTGCATGATAAGATCGAAGTTAGTTGATTTGGGATGTGTACCTCATTGAATGAATAGGTTCCACTACATAGATTTCTGTAATTTGACCATATCTTGGCATATAGACCTCCAAGTTGGATAATTCCAATTGAAGATTAAACTAGATACATAGGTCTAAAACTTTCATGAAGGAACCAAAATCTGATTATGCCTCTAAGAGTTTTGAATTCTGTTTTGAAGTTGAGTTCTGGCTACTATCCTTGTTTCGAACAACTTGTAGTTTTTAGGGTATAACACCTGATATAATTAACCAAATTGCATGAAATTTATACCATTAGAAACTTAAGATATAGGGGAAGCAAATAAATTGATGAGATTATATGCTAATGTGGGAATTAAAGGAAGAAGAAGGACCAATATGCAATTTTCCTAAAGTCAACTCATGGACCAATAAGATTAAAGCTTGTGTGTCCAATAGAACTGTAACACATGGTCCAATAGAATTTTAACACATAGTACAATAGAATTGTAACATGTGGTTTAATGGGATTGTAACATATGGGTCAATAGGATTGTGACATATGGTCTAATGGGATTGAAATATGTGTCTAGGACTAGAAAATTCATGAAAAGGCATATGGAGAGGGGAGATGGATGAAACTTTGATGGCTTAACTTCATATCTTTCTCCTCTTCATTTCACCTTCTTCATCCCATCATTTTTCATTTGGTGATTCAAGTAAAATCAAAAGGGAATGGAAGGAAATCGTTAAAAGAACTAGTTTGCCAATTTTAAGGTTTGGGACTTCACTTTACTAATTTCAGTGTTTGTGTACATTTGAATGTGAAAAAAGATTCATTTGGATATGGAATGGTTTTTTTGAGAATAGATGTGGAATGGTTTTTGAGATGATACTTTGGTGCTATTTTGGTGTTATCTTGTATAGAATTAGTTGAATATGACAAGAGAGTATTATGCAGTAGAACTCTGTCTGGGGTTTGTTTGAGCTAGTCACATTGTTTGAGTCATAAATTAGCCTACATACCTCCAATTATGTGATTTTAGTTGCATATGAAACCTAAGACATAAAGCTAAACATCTTTAGAAGGGACTCTAACTTAATTCTAGATATATGACCTTGGATGTTGGGACCCGATTTTGAAACCGAAGCCTAATCGAAAAACGGAAACCTAAACGGAAACAGAAAGCGAAACAAAAGAACGGATCCTAAATGAAAGAATCGGCAGCGGAAACAAATCAAAAGCGGAATCGAAGGAATCGAAAGATCGCAAAACAAAGGAAACAAAACACTTCAATCTAACTGAAGGACAAATTTCGACATCCGGAACGCGTACCTTAGAAAACAAAACGTTGGAAACTATACGACACACTTGGTCTATTAACCCTATCCGAAACGGTATAAATTTTTTTCTTTTTCATTTTATTCATCTTTATTC
>JANVCQ010000006.1:21414973-21427072 GCA_025531925.1 Erythroxylum plowmanianum | reverse complement strand
TGGTTTTAAAATTTAGTGACTTTCGATTATGTTAGACGATGCCTTGTATAATTTGGTTTTGCTTTTGCTCTAACATGCCATTATCATAGGATTTGTACTTAAATATGCTTAAATGTTTGGGTATGTATCTTGTGGTGGTGGGATGTTGCACACTAGGCTTACAGGTAAAATTCCAATGGATAACTAGAAAATTTAAGTAACCTTTTTTCTATGTTAGAGTAGGCAAACTTGCTCTTTCTTATATTTAAAGACAAAAAATGTAAATTAGACCTTTAATGTCTTCGTCAAAATATAAGTTTAATTATGACATTTTGAAGTGTTTAAAGTAAACTTTAACGTTTATAAAACGTTCAAAATAAAACTTGAGTGAACAGAAAAATAAATAAAGTTAAATTTTTGTTTATTATGTACCAATTTATCCTGAGTGACTCAAATTTTAAAAATTTGATTAGATAGATGGGGCTTACTATGCTATATGGCATAATGGACCTCACATATCAATTTCAGTTAAATTTTCTAAATTTTTATTTTAAATTCATAATTAAAACTATTTAATTATAATTAATCCTAATTAACTTATTAATCTAATTAAACAAAATTCTCTTGCAAAGAACCCTAATTCTCAATAAAACTTAATTCCTATTTTCTTCCAACCTCTAACCAATAACCCAAAGAGCAAATAAGAGAAAGAATGGGGATTTGGCTCTTTAATAAGAGAACCAACAAATGGAAAAACCATTAAGATAAAGGGAATAAAACTGAAAAGGAGAGAATATATGGCAGGGGCAGAAAAAGCAATGAAGGTGGTTAGTAGAAGTGAAAAATTGTGGGGAATAGAGGAATGAAAGAGAGAGAAAAAGAGCATGAAAGGGAGAAGCTTTATACTTTTATAGATGTCTTTACCTTTTCCTTGAATTGTCAAGAACACAAACATTTACTTTACTTCCTACTACTTCCTATTTTAAAGTAAGCTTCTCCAACTCACCATAACACACGAAAGAAACACTTGTCCATTATAATATTTGCTTCTAAAAATCTCAATTTCTCATTTTTGTTCTTGTGCTTGAGGTGATAATTTAGTTCAGTGTTAGGGGAGCATGTTAGGGTTTGGTCTAGATTAGAAAGTCATCACAAGAATAAAAACATTTTTTTAGAGTTTAAATGTAATTCAGTCAACTATGAACAAAATTGTGCACACAAAAGGCTCTCCTGCTACAACATATTACACATGTCTTTTACCTCTCTATTAACTCCTTTAGCCTTTGAGACATTATCTTCTTCAAGCTACCTAAGACCAAATATCATTTTGATGCTTATTTCTTCACGCTAGTATGAACAACTTTAAGGCTTTTTGTCTTTCTTGTGGTTGTGTGGTTTCTTCATCTGTGTTCCTTAAGTTCCTTCAACACTCTATAGAAGAGTTAATTCGTTCCTCCCCGGCATTACTGGTACTTTAGATACTGTGTTTAACCTTTGCATGTATGGCTAGCTTGTATGATGCACTATTAAATGATGCTTAGCTCATGTTCCTTTGCTGAATTGATGTTATGTTCAAAATCAATTCCTTTGTAATCTTTACTTTCTACTTACCTACTTCTTATATGACATGAAGGGCTATGGTATTCCCCATTTATGTATTATTTCTTTATTGTATTTTGTTTGTCTATGATGTTATGTTCAAAATCACTTCCTTTGTAATCTTTGCTTTCTACTTTACCTACTTCCTACATGACATGAAGGGCTATGGTATTCATCATTTATGTATTATTTCTTTATTGTATTTCGTTTGTCACTGAAGTGCTATTAAGTACTTTCTTGTGATGTTCATAATTGCAATTGACAAATTTCATGTATCTCTTGATTTCATTTTGAAAATTCTTTTATTTCTCTCCAACCATATGCTATATACCATATTTTTTAGTGTTAGTTTAGACATTGTCGAGTCCACATGTTTATTTTTATGATTTTTGTTGCATCAGTAGATGAGGTCTTACGAATTTGAGGATGGTATATAGACCTCACATAGGCTTTTGATTTATGCCTATACTCAGGATATGTATTAGCGTTCAAATAATAAGTGATTTATTGTTTCCTACTTATGACTGCACATAATCTGAGGAACTTCTTTAGCCTTTTGCTTAATTTCCCCTTTATAGCTAGCCATGGCACAACTGAACTTCTAGGATAGGCATATCTATATTAGACTAGTCTATGTCATGGGACTTCCTCTCTTGTACTCTTTAAAAGCTCCCTTTAGGATTTATTATTAAAATCTCTTTGCTTATTATTTTTCTACTTGATATGGGATTGGCTAGACAAATAGGGCTTGATTATAGTTCGACCTTGCAAGGGCATTTCAATGCATGATTAAAGCTTGTTTAACTGAAGTGTCTTCAAGAACTAACTTCCTAAGAGAGTTGGGCTCGTAGACCTCATTAAAAAGCCCAACAATAGCTCATCTATCAAACTAAAAGGAAGTATTGTTACCATATCATTCGTTATATGATATTCAAACTCTCCTATGAACTTCTCCTTTAGCTTGAATAAGTTAAGCATGGTCTATGAACACTTAGGTTTAGGTTAGAAGAGTTAGAAGTGTTGGTTTTTGATGTACTATTCATAAATACAATGTACCTGTAAAGAGTTTTTAGCCATTAGAATCCTCCACACTCTCTAGAGTATCAAGACTTGATTCATGATTTTTATAGGTTAAATGCCTAACCCTTCCTCCTTTTGATCTTTGCACACCTTACTTTTTGCCATATACTTTCCTTCAACACTACCTTTCTACTTTTTAATAGTTGTTCTATGCTCTTTGAGATGTTTTTTAGTAACTAAATGTGAGAGCACTAGTACTGTAGGTTGCTAAAGATTGCATTTATAAATTGGTATCTACTAGTTATGGAATGAGAGTTCCAGGTAGAAATCCTAGAATTTATCATCTATAAGAGTGGTTTAAAGTCTAAAGATGAGGGTCTTTTAGAAGTCTTGATCCATGTTAAGCTGGCTAACCATCCTACAATTCCACTTGCACTAGTAGACACAATAATGGTACTTCTCTATTTATTAATGACCATCCTAAATAAAGATTTGAATGTGTTAAAAGCTGTCATTTGTAAACTTATAGAGCTAGGATCAACTTTGGAGAAAAGAATTAAATCATCAATAGAAAATAAACTCACAATCCTTATCCCTTTGCATTTAGAATGAAATCTAAAATTGTGATCCCTATTGGTCATGTTTTTGATTAACCTCACTAACACCTCCATTGCCAGTATGAAGAGATAAGGGTATAAGTGATCCCCCTATGTCAGACCTCTTGCACCTTTCACCAACTTAGTTGGATCTATATTGACTAGAACTCTATACGATACAATAGTGAAAAATTGGGATATCCACTGAATGAACTAATTTGAAAAGCCAAATACTTGCAGCGTGTTAAGCATGAAATTTTAATGTAAGAAATCATATGCTTTATGAAAATCTATCTTCAAAGCATAATTTGTGCAAGATTTCTTCCTTGAGTAGTTTTTCAGAAACTCCAAGACATTAAGGATTTTGTCTCTTACATATTTACCCTTAATATAAGCACCTTGAGTGGAATCCACTAAATGAATTAGGGTTGGTTTCATTCTTTAGCCATTACTTTTGCAATCACCTTGTATATAGTGTTAAAACAAGAAATTGAATGGTAATCTTCTAGGGATTTTGAAGATTGTAACTTATAGATGAGGCATATGTTGCTTTGTTGAGCTCTTTTAGCATTTTTGCATTATTAAAGAACTTTAGCACAACATTAATCATCATTATTTTGGTATGGATGCATTTCTTTTGAAAGAAGTTTACATTGAAACCATTTGGGCTTAAAGCATTATTAGAGTTAGGAGGATAAGATCTTTCCACCTCAGATGCATCATCAGGTTTGACAAGATCATTCTAGAGATGAACAGGTACCTGATCCTCAATAAAGAACTTAAGGATGGATATTAATGAAGAATCCTAGTAATACATTTTGTTGACTTGATGAAGAATTTGTCTATCTCTTGGTGTAGCTCCTTTTTGGAAGTTAGATTTCTACCATCTTATTTTTTTAAGGATGTAATTTCATTATTGTTCATTCTTACCTAGATTAAACTATAAATGAATTGTGCATTCTCCAGGAGTATAGGTTACTCAAATAAAACTTATTTATGTCTAGTTCTTAAAACTCATAATCTAACTAGCCTTAATGACCATAGACCCATTTCATATTGTAATAATATCTATAAGATTATTTCAAAAATACTAGCAAATATGTTGAAGCAAACTTTGCTAAAAGTGATAAATGAATGTCAAGGATCCTAAATGCCTGGAAGAAATATTAGGGACAATATATTTCTTGCTTAGGAGCTTTTTTGAGCTATAACACCAATTAGCATATCAATAGTTTTACCCTTCAAATTGAATTTTCCAAGGCCTTTTGACATAGTGAGCTAGAAATTTCTCATGACTTCTCTCAAAGCATTAGGATACCCTAGTAGATTCATCAAATGGGTTTATGCTTATATCTCCATAGTTTCATTTGCAGTGCTAATCAATAAAGAGCCTTCATACCTATTCAGAACAACTAGAGGTTTCAAACAACATAGTCCATTTTCTCCTTACCTCTTTGTAATCACCATGGAGGTATTATATAGTATTACTGACTTGAACATTTCCAGATATTCTAAATTCAAATTTCATCACAGGTGTGGGAATCTAAAGATTTCAAAGCTTTCATTTTCTGATGATTTATTGATGTTTTATGCTAATGATCTCATATCAATTAGATTATTAATACAACCATTAGAAAATTTCAAGGAAATCTTAGATTAAGTTTTAACCAAATAAGATTTCTACCTATTTTCCTACACATAATAGGTCAGACACTATATCTTTGATATCCACAATTGGCCTAAAGCTCCTGCAAGTCCCCTTCAAATATCTTAGAGTTCTTATCTCAACTAAGAAGCTCAAAGGGACAGATTGTGGACCATTGATATCATCCATTGAAAATAGGATATCTCTATGGTGTAACAAGCACCTTTCTTATGAAGGAATATCACAGTTAGCAATATCAATTTTTGTAAACTTGTATGTCTATTAGTGCCACCATCTTGCTCTACCAAAGAGTACCTTGAAGACCATGACATAATAATTAGGGAATTTAATTGGAATGGTAAGAATACTAACTATGGAAAAACCTCTAAGGTTAAGAGGAGTATAATTATTCTCCCAAAGAAACATAAAGGTCTTGGTATTGTGGTTAAATGGTTTCATATATATTACCTTAAAGAGGAGAGCTTATGGATTGTTAGTTGTATATCTTCTCAATCTCATACGTTCCAAAAAAATTTAAGAACTAAGATATTTATGCATGCTCATATCAAAAAAGAAAATTGGAGATGGCATAAACACATGCTTTTGGTATGATAACTGACATCTAATGGATCCTCTATTTCTCACACTTAATTTCTAGTGCTTAAGAGGATATGTCCCTGCAAATACAAAAGTTTAAGCACTAATTCAAAATGGTAACTAGATATGGCCTGCCTTTCCACTCACTAAAAGGTTCCTATAATATTATGGAAAGTATTCCAAGATACCAACCCACTTAAATTCACAAAAATAGTATGCAATGAGAGCTTGATAAATCAAGGACCTTCACAACAACTTTGTACTAGAAATTACTATTAGGATCCTTTGAGAATTTTCCCAACTACAAATTCGTATGGAATACTAGTATATCACTCTCTTATTCATTTAGTCTGTAGTTGGCTTCCCTTTAAAGGCTAGAGACGAGGGACAAACATAAATTCTCCATCCCTGATCCTAAGAGTGCACTATGTGATCTCTCAATGGAATCATACAATCGTTTATTTTTTGAATGTGTCTATACCAGCCTCCTATGGAATCATCTTTTGTTGCTATTTAATCTGTATGGAACCAATCAGAGATGGATCTCTAAAGTACCTAAGCAGCTAAAACCAAATTCAATGCTAAAAGGGATCATAAGCCATTCAAGGCTAGATTTGCTTTGCTTGTCCATCATATATGAAGATTGAGAAATGATAAAATTTTTAGAGATATTGGTACTGAAAGAGACTCTAGCTTACATGGATTTTTGACCAAGCTTAGACTAATTGCTTTGACAAGTGCATACAATGATGTAATCTCAATGAGGTTAAAATACAAGCTAGACTTGTGAAGTATGTTAACTTCATTTGCAAACTTCTCAAATTAACCTTCTTGTAAACTCAAGTTGTTAACTCCTAATCGAAATGGAGTTGGTCTATTTGTTATATATGATATGTTGAATCCTTTCCATTAATGAGTTCCATTTATTACTCTAAAAAAAAAGAAGGATTATATTGATTTGATTCATACTTAACATACTTGGTTTCTCCTTGTTCTTGGTTATTCAATTGAATCACATATATGCTCTACTTCACCATTCAGATATTGTTTGATTTATTATAATAAAGTTGCTAATACCACTAAAAATAAATTCATTAGTAGTAATATATTTTGTTATTACAAAAATCATATGGTTAATACCTTACTTATTCAGCACTCATGTTCATAATTGACTTGATGTCTATCCAATTCTTTGACTTGTAGAAAAATTGAAGTAATAAAATTGGAATTCAATATACAAAAATGTTGTACTAGACTTAATACTATATTTGATTATGGTACAAGATAATATCGACACTAGTGAATATCATATATTATTTTGAATAATTTTGTAAAATTATAAAATAGTTCATTAATTTACAAAACCAATTATAGCTCATTAAAGTTCTTGCAATTATCTAATTCCTAAAATTTAAACAACCAAAAAATTGTGATACCTAATATTCACAAGAAATTGACTAACAAAATGCATGTCACGACATGCACATCATAAATTCCAAATACCAAAATTTGCCACTTAACCTCATAACCCAGAATTATATAGTTACTGCATAAGTCACAAAATTTGTCACAATAACCCATGTCAAGAATTGCTTTAGCTTTCTGAACGTGTATCCCTTAAAATCGTTTAGAATCATTTTTATATTCATAAGGGTACTCTTCAAGAATATGCTCTAATCGGTATGTTCAATAACTACGCTTTTAGGCTATTTGGGGAATATCATTGAACACATTGTGTGCGTTTAATATCTCATCACATTCATCAGAAAAGTGCATCAGCTTCGCGTGTCATGAGACACAGCTGTTGACGTAAAGCAAGTGGTGTAATATTGGAAGCTCAAAATCTTCTGAAACTTCAAGGGACTCCCGTACCATACCACATGTGCAGGCAACAATGAAATGCTCCTCAAACGCGAAACTGGAGAGGGTGAGTTGAGATTGAGAGATTGAGCTGAGTTTTTCATATTCAACAAAGAAGCAGAAGCATGCGTCAGGGAGAAGAAGGTAAATCGATTTTTTTTCTTCAAGTTGATACTTATTTGGCTTGATTTTACAATTTAATTCCTATATGTCACTAGTATTTTGGGTATCAGTAGAGACTAGTTGATACCGGCTGACATCACCGGTACCACCCAAAAATTTAAATCTAGTACTAAGATCTGGCGCTAATAATTGACCGATGAACGGTATGAATATCGTATCATTTTTGCACTGAAAAAGTAATTCCATTGTTCAAAGTTAGCTTCATTAAATATCTTTAAATGGGTTCGCCTTGAGATTAACAATTGATTACATAAATTTACAAAACAAAAACATCCTGTTCTATTATATTTTTTTTAGAGGGCTCTAGCTCCCTGTTACTAAGACTAGTAACTTTTAATATTGGAGCAATTTCTTTTAATACAAGCATAAAGTTGGGTTGGTGTGGTGGATCCCTTGTTGATCAAGATGCACAAACAATCTTTCTTGATTGTAAGTACCACCAACCAGAAATCATTCTTGTAGTTACAACTTTCATTCAACTAATTTCTCCAATACACAAAAAAAAGCTATTTCCTTTTTATCCTATTTTTCTTTATAATTATATTTATAAACATGATTTGCAAATCTTAACCACTTTGGTCAAGAATTATTTATATCATCATTAATTAGGAATAATAAAACATTCTTTCTAGTTACTTTAAGGTAAAGAATCTTTTGTTAACTTGCGCAATTGTCTCATACTATATTCAAGTAGTATTGATTGACGTACTCTACATGTAGTAAATTATAAGTAATATCAAAACATAGTAATTTAGGTGTAAGATATATTGGTAATCTCAAGTCTAACAATTAATTATATAACCATCATAATGAGGAGATCTAAGTAGATATGAGTAATGTTTCATTCAAAGTCCTTATAATTAGGTTAGTTTATTCCTTAATAAACACCCACACCCTTATTTAAGTATTTCTATATTTTAGTTGATGAGATTGACCACTTCCTTCATAAGAAAGAAACACAATGTGTGATAGTTTTTCTATTTTTTTAATATCTAATTTTAATAGAGCAATGGCTAAAGATAATATAGGAATAATATATAAATGTAATGTGAATCATGATATGATTATAATTTTATATGCAAAATATATTTTTCCTATGAATTATATTTTATACATTAGTTACACATAAAATGAAAAATATATGTAATTAGTTAAGTAACAAAATCTATAACTAATCAATTGCGTATAGGTATATGTATCAATAAATAAGTACTTTTTAAAGTTTTGGAACTCAACAAACGCAATAATATGATAATTTAGTTGGGAGTAGAAAAGGTTATTAATGTTGAAGACTTAATTGCGTTTATTGGTGGAGGAACAATAGGGGTAGGAAGATAAATTGGATTGAAGGAATCTGGTTCTTGATAAAGGGAAATTGCTGAGAAAATAATAGACAGGAATATGTGGTAGTCATGTTTTTGATTTATTGTGATAATTATCATGAATCATTTTCATCTAATGGAAATGGACCAAAACTCTACTTCTTATGTCAAGTTTTTCTTATATTTTATGTCGTCTTCTTTTAGGTTAGAAAGTTTGAGTCAGTGACAGTCATTAGCAAGGGTTTATTTAACTGGTATCTAATTTGCTTTCTATGTCAAGTTGAAAGAAGAAAACCGAAAAGAAGATCCTGATCAGCAGAACTGCCAAATGAAAACTGATCCAGTTGGTTACATGAGGGCCTTTTAGGCACAAAATTATGAAAAATATTCTGCAGTTTCTTCAACCGGACACCTCAATCAAGAATAAGAATAGACACAATCAGATTCTCTTTATGCATATAAAAGCTTGGAATGCCAAATGACCTTCAAGTGCGCAAAAGAACAAAAATAAATATATAAATAAATAAAAAGTTTTTTGACATATTCGTTTCAAGAATCTTGATGCTCAACTTCATCTGAACTCCATTGCTGATAGGATAGAAATGGAGTCCACAAGAGTCTAATTGAAGTCAAAGCCCTTAAGCTAACCATTATATACAAAAACAATTACATTTTAAATTTAAAAAAATGAATGATCAAGGCCCAACTCGATATATTGTGACCTCTAGTCTAGGTACAAACACTTTAAGAACACAAAATTTACAGCATAACGAATCAGACAATCAAATGATCATTGACTAACACTTTATAATTTAATTTATCTTTTCTTTCAAGCTCTTTCCATATACTTATAAGCTAATATGATATACAAAATCTACTTCTATAAATTACAAAATTAGTCCCCATGGACTTACAAATTACAATATTATTACATCACTGAGCAAGCATTTGGGTTTTCGTCGCTGAAAATCTCGAACGAGTTGTACGACTGTGATGAGTAAGAGTCCAAATCCATCGGTGGAGGCTCTCTTGCCATACCCGGATGCATGTACACATATAAATAAGATCGACGGCAGTATGATGCGTTGTAAGACGGACTAGGGCAACAAGCATTATAATTTACAGCATACGCTGGAGGGGAATAATAATGTGCATCTTCGTTTGCATACGCATGGTAACTAGGAGGTCTATGATTGGGTGGATATGTAAGGGTAGCTTGACGTTGACCATGACTCTGTGATCCTGTGCCTGCGGATGCATCGACAAAAACTTCGCCCCCTTCGACATTGCTGTTATTCCCTTTCCCTTTATGCCCTTTCTTTTTCTTCTTTTTACCTCCACTGCCACCACAACTCTTTTCAGCTCCATCACTTTCAGCAATCGCAACCTTGTCGGTCGCTGGCGAATGGTTAACAACCGACGGGAAGGTCACTACTTGCTTCACGTCGGCTTTCAATTCCTTTACTTGTTGTACGCAAGATTTACTGGTTGTTGTTGTTGTTGTACCGACTTCGCCGGTTTTGCTGCTGACCTGATGATAACCATGACCACCATCGCCGCAGTTTTTAGTGGGGTGGCCGCCACCAGATGCGGAGGGTTTAGAAGCCTCGTCTCCTCGTACCACTTCAGTTTTCACAGTTTCTTTCTCTTTCTCACCGCCACCAATAGCAGCTTCTTCAGTGGTTTCTTGGTCGCTATGATTATTCTCTTTGTTGTTCTTCCCTTTCCCTTTCTTTTTTTTGTTTTTTTGATCAGATTTTTTATCAGGCCATAACTCTGCATGCTTCCCTGTCTTCACCAGTTTCTTGATCAAAACATCTGCGTCTACGTTTCCTACTACTGTCACCTTCTGTTGTCTCAAATCAATATCTGTTGTATAAACACCTGCAAGAGGAAAAGATCATTGGCCAAGTAAACATATAGAGAAAATCAAAGAATCGTGTTCGTGATACGGTTGGATATATATTGGCAAAATAAACAACACCCACATGAGAAAAAAAAAGTCTTGAAGTTGTAATAGAAAAAGAGGAGGGAAATTGACACTCTAGAAAGAGTGAAGCTGAAATGAAAGAATGTGAATAAACTATAAAGTACATACCATCTATGTTAGTCAAGATCTTTTTCACTTTCCTCTTGCAGCCTTCGCAGTGAATAGAGACTTTCAAAACCCATGTCTAAGGAAAAACGAGAAGATATTATTCGAAACTAACAAATGAAACAAATCTCCCCAGAAAGATGACTTCTTTAAATATATTAAGACGATCGTGAATTACCTTGCACTTAAGAGGACGCTCTGCAACTTCTTCATCTTCTTCTATTGCAAGTTCTCTGGCTTCCGGTTTAGTACCTTCTGTTTTTTCCTCTATTTTCACTTGCATAGCCATTAGCTAGAAGCAGTGAGGGTCTGGGTCGTGCTTTGAAACAGGGGAATAGAGGATTTGGGAATGCGTGGGATGCTGGGAAGTGGTTAAGAGAGGAAGGAATGCATTAGGAAAGAGATGGGTACTTGGTGGAGGAGGAATGGCGAAGCTGCCGATACTCATTCTAAATTTTAACTTGTAATATGCCTTTTCTCCTATCCGAGTACCTGTACCTTTCACTTCCACTTGTTTTTTATCTCTTTTTTTTCCTAATAAAAATAAAAATAAAAACAATAATAATAAGAAAAACGAAAATAAAAAATAAAATAAAAAACAGATAGGCCTTAAGAATTTTAACTTTACCTTTTTATTCTCCTTTTCAAAATGCTTGATAAAAGAATTCGTAAAACTCGGCAGGCATTTGATGCTTATGCAATTTTAATACAAACTTAATTAAAAACAGTGAAAAGAGGTCAAGACAATAAAAACTTGATCAAATAGATGTTGTAAGGAATTCGGGTAAAATATGGACAATAACAATAGCTATAAGGGAAATTGATATTACTGGAAAATAGATGACAAGTTCTGGGCGAACATAAAAATTGTAGCAAAAATACAGAGAGATTGAGAAGAGAAAATAAGCTAATCGCAGAATAGTGCTCAGCCAAGAGAAAAGAAGACCAATTCAATACAATCTATAACATGACCTCCACTTTCCCACCTCATGGATATTTATATTTCCTTCGTAACTAATTCTCCTAACAGAATTCATATTAGCTTAGGGGCCGTTTGTTTCTGTTTTTTTGTTTCTGTTTTTTGTTGTCGTTTTTGTAAAAAGAAAAACAGGTAAGTAAAACATGTTTGGTTTACTCTGTTGCGATTTTTTGTTTCTGAAAATAAAAAAATCATAACAATTTTACAGAAACAAAAAAACATCG
>JANVCQ010000006.1:21370249-21381753 GCA_025531925.1 Erythroxylum plowmanianum | reverse complement strand
TTAAACGATTACCAAAACGACTTGGGTGGGGGCGGGGGCGGGGGTTGCTTTAAACGATTACCAAAACGACTTCGTTTTGGTTTAAGTTTAAAACGTTTATAATTTTCAAAAAACGACGTCGTATAGTCTCAAACCTATACGATGTCATTTTCGTACCATTTAAACGTTTATTACTTTACCAAAATGACATCGTATGGGTTAAGACCTATACGATGTTTTGGTTATCAGTTAAACATTTAAAACTTTTACAAAACGATGTCGTATGGTTTCACACTAAAATGACATCGTTTTATTCAACTTTTAAACGTTTAAAACTCATTCAAAACGACGTCGTATAGGTATATACCTATACGATGTCGTTTTGGTAATCATTTTAACCTTTACAACTTCAACAAAACGACGTCATACCATTTTAACAACCAATACGACGTTGTTTTACTAATCTGATAATCTTTCAAACTTTTACAAAACGACGTTGTATAGATTTAACCTATACGACTTCGTTTTGCTTATCATTTAAACGTTTAAACCTTTCAATCGGAACGATGTCGTTTTGTTTGACTTAAAAGACAACGCCTGATTTGAAAGTTTCCGACCGAGTTACCGACGGAGTTATTGGTTAGTAAAAATTTTCGTCCTATTTTAGCGACGGAAATTTATATCGTCGCAAATGTTCGATTTGTAAACAACATTATCGACGTCTATACTTTTTCCGTCAATAATTATTACGTTTTTCATTCCGTCGGTAATATTCCTGTCGCTAATTTTGAGTTCTCTTGTAGTGTTTAAATTTATCACTTAAAATGGAATTAGGACTTGTGGCCTAAATTTCCATCTTGCAGAAATAGAAGAATCTAGGTAAAAGTTTCATAAGTAACCCAAATTAAAGTATGACGAAAACAGACTAGAACAGGTTAAATATTTAAATCAACTCCTTTAATGGTGGCTATATACTATTCTTCAGCTTCTCTATTATGATGGTTCAAACCAGTCCAATAAGTGGAGTGGTTGGAAAGAATATCAATGCTAACTTGTATATACAGAGAACTTTTAGATGTGTATCTGATGAGGAGGTTGAAATAGTGAGATACATACGGAGGCAAACTAGAAGTTCTCCTTGTGGAAATCAAACTTAGTCGTAGTTTTCCTGGAAAAGTCTTGAGCCAAATGTCTTAGTTCTCCCGTCGGTCCAGGCGCACCGCAATAGAAAACTCCTGTAAGGACAAAAGCGCAAACTAGCAAAAGCTACAAAATCTAATGAAAATATTGATGATCTTTCCTTTTTAGAAATGGGAAGCAAAAAATTAACTTACCAACTCTTTGGTCAGGGTGATTAACGGTTACATGCTTGAAAACTTTGCGCCAATTAGGTCTAGCAAAATGCGTCTTTACAGGCGTATCAGAGACTATATCCACACCATTTTTGGCATGTTGAAGAGATTGAAGCATAGCAACCAAAGCTGATCGAGCATCTCCTTCTTCATAAACACTAGTGCAGTAATTATGGAGCTCAATAACTCTGTCTTCATCATAATCGGCAACTTGGTTCATTACACCCTTGAACCATTCAAATGAACCTTGCTCGCGGGTGACCCAGTAAAAGTAGGCTTGTTTAGTGACAAAAGGCTTTCTCTTATTTCTCTTAATGCCACTCTCTACTGTGCCTTTCTCCTTGTCTTTTTGCTGCCTTATGTTGTTAAGCACATCCTTGACTATGCTAATTAAGGGGGTGGCTCCAATTCCAAGTCCAACAAGGAGAAGAACATCATACTTTCTGTAGTCTTGTGCTGGTGCTCCATACGGTCCATCTATCAAGAGCCTTGGTAACCTGATAATCTTCAGAGTCATTACTTCCACAATAATTTTTGATTCGTTAGTATTAACATTATTGCTTTGCGTTTTCATTTCTCAGGAGAGATTTTTCAGGAAATTTCCCATCCTAACAATTCCAAGACTCATCTTCCGCTTATTCAATTTCATTTTTCTTGGTCAAAAAGGGGAAAAAAAAAGAGAAAAAGTCGAGATGTTACCTAGGCTTGCTGCTGCTGTTTCCCATATCAGCTCTAAGAAGGCCACTTTGATTAGTTGATGCAGGTGTACATACCTTCACCATTGGTCAGTCGAAGTTTTTCAAAAAAAACTTACGATTTACGCACTTAGAAGCTTTGCAAGATTTTTTCAACTCATGTTTATACCTGGGAGAAAACAGCTTTTAGTTGGGATGTCCAGTCACCTAATGTCCTAATATGTAAGCTCAAATAGTCGTCACTTGGAGCTGAAGTAATAGAAAATGGATGCCTGTAGAACAAATTCATCGATTAGTCAAAATTGTGGTTATTTTCCAATCATAATAACAATTGATATCATACCATACTATACATCTGAAATATGATAAGATTACCATTGAAATGCAGAAACAGCCGAGCAATTTACGAAAATATATTGGCCGCTAGTGTATCTGAATCCTTGAGGTTTGGACATATGCAAGGCCAAAACATTTCCAGGGTAAACTGCAACCTGAAATTTCATGAATTGCTTACCAGAAGATAAAAAGGTCAATTGCTTGAAAATAATACAAGCAAGCAAAACCTTGTATTTACCTTCAGAATTCGCACTGTTTTATAGCCTGATCGAAATGCTCTAATTAAACGTTCACATGCGTATAATAAAATTGGGATAGCAAGATACATCCATGTCTGTTGATAGAGAGAAAAAGCAAAGCAATAGCAGTCAGCATTTGAAACAAAAAGTGAACATACAATCTTTGCCTTGCAACTGTAATATAATGATTATTCAAGTTGAAGGGAGTTACCGTCTTCTTGTACCATTTCTTGGAGAGGTAAAGATAGTAACCGTGGACAATAAACAGGGCATAGACAATAACAAACAAATGATGGGAGTACCAGAAGGCATTGAATCCTGTAAGCTTCCTGAGGGGTTTAGGGAGGTTTAGCCTATTTCGGCGGAACCACGGCTGGGCCAGTATGAAGGCTATACCCATAAGCACCACCATTACCACACCTGTCCAACCTTCCGTTCCTTTCACAAACCACCAGTAGTTGTTAGGCCTGTCATCGCCAAAGAATGGCTTCATCGGCTCGTACTCTTCATCTGTGGCATGTAATAGCCTAGGGAAGTCACACGTTAAATGTGCAACTGCATGCAGCCCTACACCAATGGCAATTCCAAGTGCAATTACCTATAAAGAATCTAAGTTAGTTCCTAGATAAAATATGTACAGTAGAAGAATCACATATATGTATTTATATATATATATTAAAGAAAAGGTATAACTTAGGAATTGGACCATATATATTACGTTATGTACCTTGTGAAAATTGATGTTATCATCAAAAGGAACAGCGACACCTAACTTGGTCTTGCTTCTAAGCCAAGTAATGGTATTTCTACAGACAGGTAAAAGAATTAACGCCATGTTGAACTTTAGTGTCTCAGCTGCACCCTTAGCTGTGGTTACGCAGTAGCCCATTACGTCAAACACTGCCCTGTGCTTATACTGAATAAATTTCCAC
Organism: Erythroxylum plowmanianum; assembly: GCA_025531925.1. Taxonomy (NCBI): domain Eukaryota; kingdom Viridiplantae; phylum Streptophyta; class Magnoliopsida; order Malpighiales; family Erythroxylaceae; genus Erythroxylum; species Erythroxylum plowmanianum. The sequence continues at coordinate 21,378,220 of JANVCQ010000006.1, read as the reverse complement.
GCAAACAATCCAGCACAGATTGTTAGCCATAAAGCCAGGACCCAGATCCTCTTCCAATTGTCCTGGACGAAGTAAGCTAGACACCGACTGCACCTCTTGATGGGGTTGTGATCTTTCGTTGGCACAAGCTTTTGGCTTAGCATTTGGCTCAAAATGCGACTGTCTGTTGCCAGGTTTGTTGATTGGCTTGGAGCTTGGAGAAGCAATGTTTCCAAATTGTGCAACTGCAAAAAATTTACGGTAAATTTACTTTACCAAATAAATTTAAATTCTATTTTTATAAATCCTTTAATCCACAAGCCTTTTTCTCTAACATAAAGAATTTAATTTACCCCATAAATTTAAATTCTATTTTTATAAATCCTTTAATCCACAAGCCTTTTTGTCTAACATAAATCCTAGTAATGTTATACTGTAGCTCTAGACACTTGGGAGTTATATTGTAGACCTCAATGAATCCAAGGTTGTCAGGGTCCAGTTCTTCCATGATCAGAGCGGCGTACTCCTCGGCCCGTTGTTGGATCTTCGACAACTTATTAGCAGAAGCACTTAAAGCAATAATCTGAAAGATTAGACACCTTATTAATAAATTTATTATCAGACACATATTGATATATATGTAAATTACCTCTTTCACCTCCTCCTGGGTTATACGTCCATCCGCATTCTTGTCCACCCTGCAATTATTGTTTTTACTATTAATGGTGAGTTGAACATTGTTCTAGGATTATAATTACAAATCACATCATAAAAGTCTTACATATCAAAGAAGGTCTGCAGCCTAGCATCAAAGCTCTGATCAGTAATTTGTTCCCAGAATTCCTGCAGTTCTCCCTTGCTTATAGACCCTGATGTTATTCCTCTCCTACGGGCCAAAGCATCGAAAAATCGGCCTGCAAATTCGCTTGATTCTTTCATCCCTGTTCACATAATCAAAGCAAAATTCTATCAACTTTTGTTACCAGAAGTAACCATGTTGTTGATTTCCGACCAAGAACAGTAAGAAATTAGTGTGGTTACCTATGCATTGGGCAAAGCGTGTTTTGGGAAGTGAGCCATTAACAGCCAATTCGTCAAACCTTGCTTCAACCTCCCACCAACCTTCGCTTCCCACATTTTTGGTCATGAACTTTAACCCTTTAAGGGCACGAACAGTACCAGACTTGCTTCTATCAACCTTGTCAAACTTTTTAGATGTCATTCTCTTTAGTTCCTGTGAAACTTGTCTCAATCGAAAAGACAATTGTGATCCAAGTGAACGGTGATGTCTTTTCTCCAATTGGCTGGCCAGAAGCATTGTCTCCGAATCTCCTCCTTTGATGTCTTGCACTGAGACTGAGTCGTCTCCGACGTTCAGAGTGATCTCCACATACTCTTCTTCCTTGAATCTCGCACTTCTTTTATTACTGTTTCCTATGCTTGTCACTAGTGGACCGCTTAATGGACCACTGTAGCTAATTCTCGTGCTCTTATTGCTTTCTTTCTCCGACAAGCAGTCATTGTTTTCTTCAATCTCCATTTTTGGTATACTCTCTGATTTAGCTCTTTCCTCTTTCTGAGCAAATTTTCTTCAAACCTTGCTTGTCCTCCTGAAATGAAGATCGGGGGTGAGAACATAAGATAGTACTGGTGGTAATTAGAAGTCTTTGTTAAGAATCATAACAGGGCATTACTAATGTTTTATAGATATTGGGCAAACTCAAAAAAAAGAAGAGTACTTATTTGGACTCTTTTTATTTTTTATAAGCGTCAAAAATAAATTTTTATAAAAAATAAAATGAAGTAAAATAGAGAACAATCTCTCTACTTGCTTAATTTCGGGCTGATCATAAAATCTAGTCCAGACACCATGTTATTGACAATATGTATGTTCCACATAGCTCTGTCAAGCAACGACATTGAAGAGCATATTGACTCTCTTGAAATGTGATTTCATAAAACTGAAGTTGCCAGGACCCAAGAAGCTAGTTATCAGAAGGGAAAAAAAAATCTCTGAATTGGAAAATGGGATAATGCTACAAATTCTTTCATAATTGACAGAAACAACGTCAACAATTCAGATGATGAATTATTAACACACAACAAAATTGGTCATAGAACTCATACCTGAAGTTCCAGATAAATGGTTAAGCTTAAATTTGTAAGGTAATATTTAAGAAGAAAAGAAGATCAGGAGTCTGCCTCGCTTTGAGCCGGAGAAGAATGGGCAGAGCATGCACTATATATTCATGGGTATTGGCTGGATCAGGAGATTATATTATATTAACAAGGAGAAGTCAAATCTAGGGGCGGATTTTGAGTTGTTTCACGTGTTAGTTAATGCAGTGGTTAGGTCTTCATATCTTCAATAGTCAATGTTTGAAAAGATTACCGATCCGAATTATGTCAAACAAGAAGCAAATGTCCAAAACACTTAACCAACATGTAGACAATTTTGTCGAACTTACCTTGGCGGCATGTCCATGGTTAGTAGATAATGAAATGGAACATTCTTTCCAGATCAGTCTGATGTAGAAATGTGAAACACATCCTTCTGGTACATTATCACTCCCTTTTGTAGCTTTTATTATTACTTGCAACCTGAATTCTTTCAGCTAATTATATTGGCCAATTTGCCGAGGAATACTCCATGTTTTCAAACTCTCACGCTGCTATGTTTTCTCTAAATTTCAAACTTAGATTCCTTCTGCACCAACTTAGTCTCCATAGCTATTGGCTAGTCAATGATTATTTACCCCATTTAAACCCTTGTTGATTATTTAAGAAATCTTTTGCTTGTAAATATCGACTATCAAGAAACAAACGTCTGGTGTATTATTAAGTTTCATAATGTCATGAAGATGTTCACATGCAAGTCAACGGAATGCGGCTCGTTCAAAGGATTGATCTGAATTGAGCTTAAAATTAAGTTGAGAAACAAAGAATCTTTACTCAGCTGGTTTCAACGCTTTCTCATGTATAATATAACACGGTTTCAACTCTTTGTTTTACCGCAAAGAGTAAGGTTTTGTATGGTAACTTCATTTGCAACAATCTGCAAAAACAGCTCGATAACCTTTACTAAACGTGAAAAAATTCTCAAAATTTCCCAATAATTTGGATTAAGACAATATATTGTAAGCAAGGAAACGTTTTGTCTTTGTAAACATGAATGAGGGGAAAACATGGGGCAAAGGACTCCGGAGAAAGGGATTATCAATGGAAAGAGCTACATAGTACATGCGCGTTGGTTGACTGAGTCGCTGCTGCTGTTTTGTGGAATGGGATTTGCAAGTCAATGCGGCCGGTAGGTGTAAAGCAAACCACTGAAATACCAAACAAAGCAGAAGCTTTTGCCAGTGCGTCCGTGGTTATTCCATTTTATATAGAAACTTTAATGTTAGTTGAGTTTTTTTTTTTTTTTTTTTTCTAATAATCGATGAAATTACAAAACAACCTATCTATCTTTACCCCCAGTAAGGGTAAGCACCATCGTATCGACATAAATTGTAACTTAAATTTCGCGTTTTTTTTTTTTTTTTTGCTACAATGGAAGATAAACCCAAAAGAAACTAACTAAACCACGGCACGGCAGTACGCCGTACCAATCCGGTCCCGATGCAGCTGCACCAGAGAGAGAATCGGAGAGTCCTGAAGTATGTGAGTGCCTGGGCTGGCCATCCCTGCAAGATGTGTCAGGTGATCTGCGCATTGGTTCCCTTCACGGAGAACGTACGTGAGCTGCACCTCCCAATCTCGCAGGAGAAGATCTCAAGTACTTGACAGCAAAAAATGAGGAACATCAATAGCGGAATAAGAAGACGAAAGAATATTGATAACTTCCAGGGAATCTACTTCTAAGATGACACGGCAGTAGCCGAGGGACCATGCCAGTGTGAGGCCCGAGTGAACGCCCCAGAATTCAGCGAGGACAGGGGAGCCACTGCCAATCTGTTGAAGAAAACCTCCACACCACTTACCATGACAGTCGCGAATAAGGCCTCCAATAGAAGCGAGGCTACGCCCATGGTGAAAGGCTCTGTCCGTGTTTACTTTAACCCAGTTCTCAGGTAGTGGCTTCCACCCCACTCGAGTACTGCTCAAAATGCCCGGATGAGGGTAGACACAGCCCTCCACTGCTCTGGTCCTAATGATCCATCCCACATACTCCAGAACCACCTGGTGCCCATCAGTCGGCCAAGTGAACTCGTCATCAAACAAATTTTTGTTGCGTCACGTCCAAAACATCCAGCATGCGATACCAAATATAATGGCCCAGGTGTCTACCCGGTCGTAGCCTTGCGGTAGCAGGTTCGAGTGCACCCAATCCTCCACCGCCTGGTGAAAGAAAGTCGGATTGGCCACTGCTGGGGGGAAAGAACGCCAGACTTGGGAGACGCGAGGACAGTCGCGGATGACATGAAGGATGGACTCTTCTTGCCCACAAACAGGGCAGCTGCTGTCGACCGCAATGTGACGTAACACTCGTTGCTAGTTTGTGAGGAGTTTGTCCTTGGTCATGAGCCATAGGAAGGTGCGGATGCGCTGGGGTCCCACTCATTTTCAAATTAACTCCCAGATTCGGTGAGGCCGAGCCAAGCCTTGGCCTTCAATCAAGTCATAAGCTAAAGCCACCGTGAAACGTCCATGAGTCGTAAAGCCCCACCGGATGGTATCTTGCTCCCCAGGGGTCACAGTAGGGGAGGACTACGCTATATCGATGCAGACTGGAGGTGGCAGATACTGTTGAAATAAATGCCACTTCCACTGCCCATCCTCCTCTCGGAGGTCGGCGACCGTAGCAAAGCGAAGTCCTTCCGGAATGGGAGAGGTCGCCACCTGCTGGAGCGGCCCCCAGTCTATAACAAAGTTGTCCTGCCAAAAAGAGATATGACACCCATTGCCGAGCTACCATTTAATGCCTTGGAGAATAAATTTCCAAATGGCCGCAAGACCTTTCCAAAAACAGGACACCCCAGGCCTATCAATCGAGTCAGGAATGTGGTGCGGGCCATACAATATTTGGCCCGGACGACTCGCACCCATAAAGTCTCAGGTTGCGTGAGGAGAGCCCAGCCCATTTTGGTCAGGAGGGCATCATTGGAAGAACGAATACCCTTAAGGCCAAGCCCCCCGGCCGATTTGGGTTTACATACATCATCCCATCGGACAAGGGGCATTTTCCGTTGCTCTCCCAATGACCCCCAGATAAAGTTACACATAAGCTGTTCCAAGCTATCACACAGCTGTCGCAGCAAGCGGACAGTTTGCATAGTGAAACCTGGTAGAGCAGAAAGAATAGACTGGGCTAATGTGACACGTCCCGCAAGAGAGAGCTGACGGCCATGCCATCCAGATAATTTCCTCTGGGCGTTGTCAAGAATATGTTGGTAAGTTGTGCGCGTGGTGCGATCATGGAGTAATGGAACGCCCAGATAGTTTCCCAGGTTGGTCGTACGCTGAATCTGAAGGGCGTGATTGATGCGTTGTGCCATTGTTGGCTGAACATTCGGCAAGAAATAAAGTTTAGACTTGGCTGTGCTAACTTTCTGTCTGGAGGTCCGGCAGTAGTCCTCCAAAGTTCGCGTTATGACATGAGCTTGGTCATCTGTTGCTTCAGCAAACAGAACCAAATCATCGACAAAAAAAAGGTGGGAGATCGGAGGATCTGTAGGGCTCAACTGAATCGATCTCCATCGCCCTTGGTCCACTGCTCGTGAGATAAGGTGGCCTAAACGTTCCATGCAAAGCACAAAAAGGTCAGGGGAGAGGGGGTCGTCTTGACGAATCCCCCTCGTGGGGCTAAAAGGATCAGAAGGCGATCCTTGCCAGACCACCTGCATGGTCACCGTAGTCACGCACTTCATAATGACCCTGATAAGTGCTACTGGGAGACCAATCTCCTCCAAAGTGGATCGAATAAAGTCCCAACGAAGACGATCGTAGGCTTTTTCAAGATCCACTTTGATGGCTAAGAACCCTTTCTTCCCTTTCTTCCGACGCATAGAATGGATGGCTTCCTGGGCAAGGATGATATTATCAGTAATGTGCCACCCCGGAATAAAACTACATTGGTTGTCCTTCACAAGATAGCCCATGTGTATCTACAAATGACGAACAATGACTTTGGCAATGGCTTTATACAGCACATTACAAAGGCTGATCGGGCGAAACTGGGTAAAATTAATCAGAGAAGGAATTTTAGGGAGAAGAACAAGTAGAGTGTGATTAAGATCCACTTCCCACCTTTCGTCAAAAAACACAGTCTGAATGAACTCTATAACTTTAAGCCCGACCCAAGCCCATTGTTTTCGGAAAAACAAAGTGTTGAAACCATCTACCCCCGGGGCTTTGGTCGAACTCATACCAAAAATCGCATTCTTGATCTCGATGGGATGGATGGGAGTATCTAAAGCTCGGAGCTGCTCAGCAGAAAGAGCAGGGAAAGCACCCGATAACAGGGTCAGACACGGGTGCCCTTCCTCGCTCGTAAACAGAGTGGCGAAATAAGCCTGGGCCAGGCAACAAAGAAGATGGGGATCGTCAACCAAGTTCCCATGAGAATCCATAAGTTTCTCAATACGCAATTTCTTACGGCGGGAAATGGTAAGAGTGTGGTAGAACTTTGTATTTCTGTCGCCTTTAGAAATCCATTCGCAGTTGGAAGATTGTTGCCAGAATATCTCCTCTTCGCACAAAACCTGGACAAGCTCGCTACACAAATGGTCTTCCAGCGCATGGAGAGAGTCCACATTATCTTCGGTAAGGGCTCGCTGGATTCTTTGCAGTTGCGCTAGCAAGTGCCGTTTGCGATGAAAAATATTCTCAAATTCCTATCGATTCCATTTAGTGAGAGACTGAGAAAAACGGGCTAAAGAGTGGCTCAATGTCTCCCCTTCCGAAAGCCAGGTCTCAGCAACCAGGTCATTGAACCTGGGGTGAGTTAACCATGCATTCTGAAAGCGAAAAGAAGGGGACCCTACAGGACGAGGGGTACGGGGATGGAATTGGATCCACATAGGGCGATGGTCCGAGCTGAGGAAAGGTAAATGATAGTTAACAGTCTGCGGGAAGGTATGGAGCCAATCGATAGAACCAAACGCTCGATCCATGTAAAATCTCATCACCTATGGGAAGGGTAAAATGGTAATTTGAAACGGGTTAGGAATGTTTAAACTCATCTCGGCATGAACATGCATAATATGGCCTCCATATATGCATACATTGGAATTTTTATATGTGCACATGATTGTACATGCATTCATGACATTTCCCGGCATATGTGTTTATTGTGAAAAATGTGTTATTTGTGCTTGAAAAATGAATTGGAGTGGATTTATGTGTGTTTTGCATTTTTAGGGAATTTCAGGAATTTTTTCTGGAATTTTTCGGGGTACGGTTCTGGACCGGAAAATTTCCAAGTGGCAGACAGATTGGGTTTTCGGTACTGGAAAAGACTGTCCTATGGCACTGAAAAATTGGATACATGATTTTAGGAATTTTTAATTTGAGCCATTGGAATTTTGAGTAGAAATTTCATTGTTGTGGTGACCGGTAGAGTGCTTAAAAATCGGGACAGGTGGCAAGTGACACATGTCACTTGCCTAAGGGTGTCTTAGGATAATGGTTATCCTATTCTTTCATTTTGGGAAAGCTTCCACGTTACTTTCATGGGAAAGTTTAATAAGAGTGTTGTTTTTAGTGTTAGAGATAGGCTTCCACGACTTTCCAAGTTGGAAAGCTTAAAAGTCCATTTTTATTGCTCTTTCCCTCCTTCATCCGACACTTCCTCCTTCCTCCTTCCTTCGTGGGTTTTGTTCCTCCTCTATATGAAGAATTGTTGTCTTTTTGCTTGCTTCTCTTCTCATACAAAACCAAACTTAGCCTTGTGATGATGATGATTTGTGTGTGTATTGGAGTGATGGTCGTTGGTGAGGAGTTAAAGTAGAGGTTGGTGTTATTTATTTGAAAACTTAAAGCTTGAAGCTTGGA
>JANVCQ010000006.1:21354546-21370149 GCA_025531925.1 Erythroxylum plowmanianum | reverse complement strand
AACAGACTGAAATAACTTGTATTTATAAAAAGGGCCCCCGTGGCTAATGTAATTACTAATGATTGTGTATGTTCATTATTTCCGCATTGTGCATGTTTGTGTTTCAAAAAAAAATTATACTGAGATTTGACTGAGTGATGTAGCACGCCACCCTCGCAGGGCACGGACTCGGATATCACCATCGATGTCGGGTTCAGGTCATGCGGGAGTGGGGTGTTACAATCCAAACAAGCTTGCACCAGACCCTGACGCCACGTGAATTTGGACCCGACATACCCAAGATCATGAAGGTTGTGATTATTAACCCAAGATTGGAATTGAGGGTTCATGATCCTGGTGGTTGTGGCACCGCCCCACTTATCAGAATGGGCCAGCTTAGCATTGAAATCACCCCCAATTAGCATACTGGACAGAAGTATGGACAAATTGTCGATGCGCTAAAAGAATGGACACTGAAATGTCACTCTTCCACATAATCCAAAGCCCACCTGCAAACCCATCAGCTTCTACTCGAAAGGAGAAATCGAACCCGAACTTGCGAATCACGGCTTGCGCCCGCATACCACTAATTCTGTGTTCCAAGAGCACGAGAATGCCCGGTTTGTAATAGCTAAAGTAATTGCGTAGGATAAGCCTAAAGCGACTACCCCCGATGCCTTGACAATTCCAAATTAAAATAGACATAAAAATGGGATTAGGTGGAATCGATACCTCCCATAGAAGCGTCGCGGGGTTTGGCACTTAGAGACAGCACCTGGTCCTCCTGGGCCCCAGAGACCGGTAGCACGTCAGAAGGTGGCAATGTTGCTTCTGGATCCGAAGGGGCTGGCTCTGGAGGGTCAGGGGGCGTGCTAACAGGATCGACCACTCCCAAGGCCTCTACCCCTTCCATAGGTTGTAATCGCTCCTCGACGGCCTCCTCGCGGTCCGCCAGCACCTGCTGATCACAAAGCTTTTCAGTGTGAGAGGGGATAATGATAGCAATATTTTTATCGATAGAGGTGGGTTGAAGTGGGACTGAGGGGATCACTAATGGGTTAGGTCTCGGGATGGGTTTAGTCCCCGAGCTTTCACCGCGGAGCAGTGACGTAGCAGGCCCTTTCTTACCCTTGTTCCCCCTTCTAGAGGGCTGCTTTGGCCCATTACTTGGCAAAGGAAAGCCCAAACCACGGGCCTGACTGACACCGGAAGACACAGGATGGGCCAGATCTTCCCAAGGCCTTGGAATGGATTGGTCAGTAGGGCTTGCGCGTTAGCTACATCAGCGGGCTCCTTCTCCCCTGCATCTTCCAGAGTAGCGTATCTGGCGCTGATCGTTGGAGGGGACGTGATGGTACTCCTTGCAGGAAGCTTGCGTGAGGCTGTTGGAGAAGACGCCTGCTGTAGCCGTTGGAGGGAGGGTCTGAGTCGGTGTTGCACCTGGACCCAAGGGCAATAGCCGGAGCCAACTGTGGGAGTTTCGGTGGAGGGACCAACAGGGACGCCTGTAGCGGTGACTGCTGTATGGGACGTAGCGGCCTCATGAGTGGCACCTCTAGCTGGATGTTGCTGGTCGGTGGTACACGAACGTTGAGGGCAAAGAGCAGATGCATGGCCCACTTTGCCACATGAGTAGTAAAGCTGTGGAAGCCTTCGTAGCTTACTGAAAATGTTTCACCATCAAGGGTCACACTGTTGCATAGCGGGAGGGACAAGTCAACCTCCACGGCGATACAGGTGTAGCGCCCCCGGTGAGCTTGAAGGGTCATGGCATCAAGTTTCACCGTCCTTCCCACCATATTACCCAAGGCGGTGAGAATCTCTGGGTGGTATCGAGCGATCGGTAGATCTGGGATACGTATCCACGTTACAGCTCGATCGACAGTGCCGTGTTTAGGTCAGAATTCTAGCACCCACTGTTGGACAGATAAGGCTTCTCCATAGATTAACCAGGGCCCATCAGTCAGAGCATGCATGAAGTCTGATTCCTCAAGGAATTTAACGAGGAAGAATTCCTGTTCCAAGTCAACAAGCTTCAAAGGACCGGATGGTTTCCATAATGCATGCAGACGTGAGTTAAGAGCTTGGAAACCAATCCTTCGGCCAAGGGGCTTCACAACAACGGCCTTGGATCATTGGCCATCCAGTTTCACCCAGAACATAGACGACAACGTGATGCTACCACCACCTTCATCAGTAAGGGAAATGATGTCGCCCTCTTCGATCTCAATTGGATCTTCCGGTGGCCAATGTTGAGCAGGTGGCTCGTCATAAGCCACCCCAAGTCCGGCAACAACTGCACTATAGGATAACGGTGGACGATCCATTGGGACGTCCTCCCGCTTCCTTATTCTGCCACGTTTAGGTTGGTTCCCCTCAGGAGCGAGGGTCGCCATGGAAGCACTTTTCGAAGACAGCGCGAGGCAGACGTACTGAAGGCAAGTCAGAAGAAAAGCACTGAAGAGCCAATGAAGATCAGTAGATGAAACTCGGCACTTAGGCATGCACTGCACTTTCTCACACTACTTTCTCACACTATCACTTTCTATGTCTGTTGGTGATTTTAGGTATGTGAAAGATCAATCAAACTTTTCCAGTAAAAAATTCTTTTAAACCTTAACGTTATTAATAGAATTTAACTTTACAATTTTAAAATTTTTTAAATATTTTACTAAAATTTAAGTTAAACTCTCAATATTTTAGAGTGTATAAAAAATATTTTCAAAACTAATCGGATCGAACTTTCAACCGTTGAAACCTTTAATCCTAATAGTTAATTAAGTGCTAATTTATCTTTTTATTTTTTATTTGTCTTTAATGGGTCCACCAATACTAATATGGAGCCTAACTAATATTGATGGGTCTTATTGTTCAAAATTGAACATAAAACCCCTGTTCCTAATTTTTAGAAACCCTAGTTACCCTTTTATTCATATATTATCTTCATCACTACTACTTGATGACATCTCTTGCTCTTTGCAGTCTTTTTTATGGACCAGTTTCATCTCCATCTTCATTTCCCAAAAGGTTTTGGAGGTAAACCATTCACTATAACTCTAAAACATTGTAAGGTTCAAAAGAACACAAAAAAATAGGAACAAGTAAACATTTGGAATTCATCTATTTGCATGTGTTCTTCTACTTTATAACTGTCAGGTGATTAATCTCATATATGTTTGATTCTCTTTGGTACTATCAGAAGTGATCTTGAAAAAATTCAAACAATGTGATCATATGTTTGACTTCTATAGGGCATTTCTTGTAGATAAGTCACCTTCTAATAATGGTGTATTGACCTTTGTTTTTTTTTGCTGAAAATAAAAAATAATAATACAAAACAAAAACAAAAGCACCCTAGCTAACGTAGGGTTCGGCAGTACAAGACGCCTTGCTAATCTCGATAAAGGAGTTCCCAGACAGTCTTCGGGGGTTCCTAAAGAATGTGCAACCTTAGGCTTAAAATTTCTGCGAGAGATGCCATCCGATCTGCACTCTGGTTCCCGTCACGATACACATGCTGAATTTGAACCTCCCAGCCTCGATGGAGAAGTCCTCGTGTACCTGCCACCAAAAGACGATCATCAGTTAGTACTGAACTGGAAGAGGAGAGGATGTTAATTATCTCAAGTGCCCAACCAGAGTAAGACCCGAGTGGACGCCCTAGAGTTCCGCAGTTAAAGGAGATCCCCTGCCTATGTGGTGTAGGAATCCTTCGCACCACCTCCCTTAATAATCCTAAATTAGCCCGCCTGTCTTAGCAATATTAGACCTCGCTTTGACTGCCCCATCCGAATTTATCTTGACCCAGTCCTCAGATGGTTTATCCAACCAACTAAATTTCCTACTGTTTCACTCTAGGTTCGCAAAACGTAACTTTCCGTTGTCCTTGCTCTCGCAATCCACTCGACATACTCCAAAACTATGCGAGCACCCGCTTCCGGTCAAACAAAACCTGCTTCAAAAAGACTTCAGTTTCTCCATTGCCAAAGAAACCAGCAGGCTACTCCATAAATCGTAGCCCAATCACCCTGGTTTACTTGTGCTTGTAACCGTAGGTTGTAAGCCACCCACCGATCCACTTCCTATTGAAAAAAAGTCATGTCCACCACCTCGCAGGGAAAGTTACACCAAAATGCTTTCGCTTTTAGGCAATCTCGAATGACGTGGATTATAGACTCTTCTTGATCACAAAAATGACAAATAACATCTATGGTGAGCTTACGAACCACTCTTTGCTGATTTGTCAGCAATTTGCCTTTAGTCAGAAGCCACAGGAATGCCCTAATCCACTGGGGCCCTGCCTATTTCCAGATGAGGTCCCAAAGACGATTATGGTCAGTCGTAGAGGTATCTTCAATTAATTCATAAGTCAACGCCACTGTGAATCTCCCATGATTCGTTTGGCCCCAAATCAGGATATCGTCCTCTAATTCAGCAACAATCCTCTACATCCCAACTAGATCCATACAGACCGTGGAGGGTAAGTAATGTTGGAATAAATTCCAACGCCAATTGCTATTGTCGTGCATAAAATCCGCCACTGTGGCATAAAGGAGGCTGTCGGGAATGGGAGAGGTTGTCACTAAAATTAGCGGACCCCAATCGTTAGACCAATTATCCAATCAGAAATGTATATGTCGTCCATTGCCCAGCTTCCATTTCATACCTTGCTGTACATACTGCCAGGTGGCAGAAATGCCCCTTCAAATGATCGAGGCCATCTCCTGTCTATCATATCGGGGATGGGTTGAGGGCCTAGACGATATTTGGCCTTGATGAGTCTGACCTAAAGGGTTGTGGGCTGATTAACCAAAGCCCAGCCTAATTTAGTCAATAAAGCATCGTTGGAGGATCGAATACATTTGAGGCCCAGCCTCCCGATTTTTTTGGGTTGGTAGATGGTTTCCCAGTTATCCTGGTGTGATTTTCGTTGCTCACCGATTGTGCCCCAGATAAAGTCTCTCATTATACACTCCAACTCATCAAACAATTGTCACGGGAGTCGCACCGTCTGCATCGTGTAGATAGGAAGAGAGGAGATGACTGACTAGGTTAGAGTAACACACCCTGCTAGGGACAAAACTTTAGTGCACCAACCTGTGAATTTCTGCTGCACTCTGTCAAGGAGGTATTGATAAGTGTGCCACATTGTGCATTCATGAATCAACGGGACTCCTAAGTACTTGCCCAGATTGCTAGTATAGCGAATGTGTAGAGATTGACTAAGACGTCTAGCAGTAGCTGGACATATATTTTTGGAGAAAAATATTCTAGTTTTTTTCGTATTCACTTTTTGACCTGAATCCTGACAAAACACCTTCAAGGTCTGTGCAATGACTTGCGTTTGAGAGTCCTCTACTTCTGCAAACAGAATCAGGTCGTCGGCGAAGAACAGGTGGGATATGGGAGGCCCGTGAGGACTCATCTTGATCGGTTTTCATTGCCCTTATCTGACGACTTGTGATATTAGGTGGCCCAGTCGTTCAATGCACAAGACAAACAAGTAAGGTGAGAGTGGATCCCCTTGTCGAATGCTACGTGAAGGGTTGAAAGGATCTATCAAGGAACCTTGCTAGTCAACTTGCATAGATACCGTCGTCACATATTGCATAATGACCTTGGTTAGAGTATCTGGTAGCCCGATGTCCTGTAAGGTTTGTTGGATGAAGTCCCAGCGAATCCAATCGTATGCTTTCTCCAAGTCAACCTTGATAGCCAAATATCCGATTTTTCCTACCTTCTTGCGCATCGAATGAATAATCTCCTAGGCTATGATAATGTTATCAGTAATCTGTCTGCCAGGGATAAAGCTGCATTGATTGGCTTCTACCAGGTAATCCATATGGCTTTTCAGACGGTTCACTATAATTTTCGAAATGATCTTGTAAAGCACTAAGCAGAGACTAATAGAACGAAATTGAGTGATATTCTAAGGGGAGGGGATTTTGGGGATTAATACCAAAATTGTATGATTTAAATCCCTATCCCAGCGGTTGAGGTGGAACACTTGCTGAATGTACTCCACCACTTTCGACCCTATCTTCCCCCATTGGTTCTGAAAGAATAGCATGTTGAATCCATCTATCCTAGGGGCCTTATTAGGGTTCATGTCAAAGACCACTGCCTTGATTTCTAGATCATAGATAGGCTGGGTAAGCATTTGGGTCCCGTCCCTCGAAATGATCGAGAACCTGTGAATTGTTCTATCATCATCAGTATATAGTTGGACAAAGAAATTCCTGACTACCTGTCCCAATTGACTCGGATCCGAAACCAGAGTACCATCGGACGTAAAGAGACGATCAATCTTAAGTTTCTTTCGATGGGAGAGAGTGAGGTTATGATAAAATTTTATATTTCAATCGCCTTGCGAGATCCAATCACACCAGGCTTTCTCATGCCAATAAATTTCCTCCTCACACAAGACCTGCTGCAGCTCCCCACTAAGGTGTTCCTCTAAGTCTATCAGGGGGTCTACATTGCCAACCGCCATGTGTCGCTGAATACCCTCTAGCCGAGCCAGCAATCTTTTCTTCCGATAGAAGATATTACCAAAGTCCGATTTATTCCAAGCTGTAAGGTGCTCAGAGAACTTGGCTAATGCTTTTCATATTGTTGCCTCCTCGGGTAACCAATGCTGAGTTACCACAGCCTCAAAATCTGGATGAGTGAGCCACACATTTTGGAAACGAAACATAAGGGTGGCTAGATTGCTAGAAGGAGGTCGGTGGGTACAGATTAACATAGGTCGATGGTCAGACCCTAGAAAAGAAAAGTGGTAATTAGCCGTGTGGGGATAATTTTGCAGCCATGAAGTCGAACCGAAAACTCTATCAAGCCTAGCTTGGACCATTCCTCTCCTCTACATAAATTTGGAACCCACATAGCCCAGATCATGAAGACCACTCACATGCACCCATTCTTGGAACTTTTTATTCACAATAAGCGTGGTCTGAATGCCCCCTTGCTTATCCGATAGTTCCAAAACTTAGCATTAAAATCTCCTTCGATGAGTCAAGGTCGATGCGTGGATTGCCCGAGCCATGCAAGAATGGGCTATAGGATGTTCTGTGTCAAGACTTGCGGGATAGCATATACACCTGTAAAATCAAACATCCCAAAAGTATGTCTAATCGTGGTGTGAATACATTGACGATGGGCTATAATTACTAAGACGTCAAATTCAGTCTTCCACAAGAGCCAAATCTCTCCAGAAAAACTTTCAGCTTCAACTCGAAACGAATAGTCAAACCCGAACTTCTTGATTACTTTGTTTGCCCGAGACCCGCTAATTTGGGTTTCTAGCAAAACAAGGATACCAGACTGATAATGACTAAGGTAGTTTCGCAGGATGGTCTGGAAATGAGACCCCCTGCCCCTTGACAATTCCATATAATAATTGACATAAATTAACCGAAAAAATTCTACTCTAAACGTGAGTAGAGAGGGTACCTCTCACATGCTCCACATTGTTGCCTTTGCCCTGATGGTGCAAATCACTTGTTGGCTCTGGTATCCGAGGAGGCATTTCCTCGATCTCACCAGACCCTACTGAGAGGTTTGGCAGGTCATTTGGATGTTGGCCCGTACCCTCCACAATTCGAGGTAAGGCTTCCTGGGCCTCAATTCCTTACATTTGCTATACCCGTTCCTCAACCACCTGCTCTCTTGCCTCGATGATCTGACTATCGCAGACCATTTCCATGTGTGAGGGAATTTCGATCGCTAGATGGTTTTCCTAGATTGTGGGCTTGAGGGGAATTGATGGGGTTGGGTCTGATCCCTGTCCCTAGGAATTTTTTCCCCGGGAGCTTTCTCCCTGTACCTTCTGGATAGTGACTATTTTATGACTTTTGGTGCCCTTTTTTGAGTTACGCCTGGGCCCAGTAGAAGTGTAGACTGGCCCATTGAAATTTGTTTGCCCTTGTCAAAGAAACTGGATAGGTTTAATCGTAGTCCATCTCCAATTGAATCAATGTGCATTGGTCTCTCCTCCTGGCCTTCCATCCCATCACCCATACTGTCTTGGACTGACGGAAGGGTGAACCTCGAGCCACCCTTGGAGTGGCTCACTTATTCCGTCCCATCTGCATTTGGTGAGGTTGAGAAGGACGTTGGGATTTATTTTGTACTAACGTCCACGAGCCATAGCCATTAGAGGTTATGTCTGTTGTGCTTCCATCGACTACAGCACCGGTGGTCCTCTGTCCAGTCGTCACTGCGGCATCACTGTCTCGTGGTTGTGGGCTTGCGGTGGAGGCTGGGGGACACTGCAGACAGGCGATGTCGACATGGCCAACCATACCGCAAGTGAAGCACAGCTAAGGCAACCCCTCATAAGCCACTTGGAGCTGCTCGCCATCAAGTTCCACCATATTCCTCAACAGTTTGCTTAGGTCGACCTCCACTGCTACTCTGGCATATTTTTCCTGATGGATCAACAGCGTGGCCTCGTCTATCTTCACGATGTTGCCAACAAGATTACCTAAGGCATCAAGGATTCGGGGGTGATATCTAGCGATGGACAATTCCAGGAACCAGATCCATACCACCGCCTTGGTGAGTTTGTCGTGAGAGGGTCGAAACTCCGACACCCACTGCTGCACTGACAAGGCTTGGCCGAAGATCGTCCATGGCCCCTGGGTTAACGCCCGCAGGTAGTCTTCCTTGTCTAGGAACTTCACAAGGAAAAAATCATATTCCAAGTCAACTAGCTTCATCGCACTGCAAGGGTTCAATAGCGCCTGTAACCTGATGCTAAACGTTCTAAATCCAATCTTTCGACCGAGCGATTTAACAACCACAGTCTGAGCCCATTGATCATCCAACTTCATTTGAAGCTTCTGAGAGAGTGTTATGCCTCCCTCATCGTCCCCTGATAATTGGATAATATCCCTCTCCTCTACGTCGACTGGTTCCTCGTCTGGCCATGTGGAAATCGCCGCTACAGCAGTCGCTTGCGTTGTCCTTGTGACAGCCGAGCTATACGACAGTTTTAGGAGCGGAGATGGATCGTCCTCCCTCTTTCGGATACGTACGCGTTTGGATAAGTGCTCTTCGTGATCATAGGGCTCCATGATCACCCCCTACGACACCGCTTAGGAAACGAAGTCGTTCTCAAGAGTTGTCTGAAGATACTGAAGCTATTCCGAGAAGTCGCCAGCTTTTCTCTCTCTATAGCTTTCTCTCTCTTAAAGACCTCACTTTTCTCTAATCACGTATTGACCTTTGTTTAACATCAAGAAATTTTTATCTATCTATGTAATCATTGGCCTACATTTTCCAAAATGTTTATTCAAGCTCTATAAGAACTTCCAACTCTTTATGTAATTGAAAGGTTAATGTTATAAATCTCTCCATTTTCCTAACTTCCCTTTCCATCTTCTTTAATCTATAACTCTATCTAGACTATTAAAGAATATTCTTAATTATGTCATTTCCAAAAATCCCTAGAATCATGGTAAAATGGATCTATAAACTTTGTCCCATTCATAGCCATAAATCTTTCTAGAAGTAAAGAATTGTCCATGATCTTGCTTAGAGCATGTTTCATAAGCTAATTATTATAATATGACACAAGTTTTATGATTCCTATTGAATTTACATAATCCTCCCTTAATTTGCACATCCTATTATCACTCAAGTAATGTCATAAGTTATCTTAGAAATCAAGTTCATAAATTCAAAGGCCAAAATTTTAATTTTCACCTTGATAGTCTTTATAATGCCCTTCCCTGAATGCCTCTCTAGACTGGCAGGATTTCCTAAACGGCACTCTCTTGAGTATAATCATTTGTCTCTTGTTGATTAACCTAGATCTCTACAAATGCTAATAATCCTTTAAATGCACTAAGCTTTGTGAAATAACGTGAAATGTTTCACTTAACACTAGGAAGATCATGTAGGTCTCTGTTGAGTATCTCTTTTAAACCCCTCTATAAAAACCACTATCTACTCATAAATAGGCTGATATATGATAAATAGACTTTATTTTTAACATGATTTTTAAAACATTATGCTTATGTGTGGATATCTTTAAAGGATTTGATATTCAAAATAAGCTATAATTTGTGCCAAGTTTTGTTTGTCTTTTTTAATGAAAAAGAGTGAAATTAGAGAAGAATAAATTCGATTTAAGGTAACTTTGAAATAAGTGAAAAGGACTCAAGAGCATGGTGGAACATGACACTGTGATATTAATCATATTCTATCACATCCCATTTTATTTCTCTTAGAAATCTATCTTTAAGGAACATGACACATATGTAGTCCATTATTAAGGATGTATCCCACAAAAGGACATTATGTTTCTCCTTGCTCAACCAACATGCTCCCGTGTTTTAACACATGATCAACAATATAGGAAATATATGTTTTTGTGTTTAGGCATATGTTAGCAATGGTGATTTTACATGAAATTTATAGAATATAGTGAAAAGCAACATCATATAAACATGACCTTATTTTAGGATCATGTTCAACAATAAAAATTATGGTTTGAATTATTAAAAGAAGAGGCATCAAGAAAGAAAGGGGCTTTTTAGCCATAAAGGAGTTTGAAAGAAAAAATAATTAATTAGAAGTCGAGGACAATAGCTAGAGATCAAGAAAACACAAAATTTTAGAAGAGGATCAATGATTTAAAAAAGATTCATCAAGAATTTAAAATTCAAGATTTATGATAATGACTTCTTTTTCTTTTACTCTTTCTTGTTTTCATATTGTTCTTTCTTATTTAATCATGAATTGATTGGGATATAGACTTAGGTGTGATGGCGCTCAGGATATGATGGTTTAAATTGATCTTTTGATTTAATGAAATATCTAGTTTTCTTAAGGTTTATCCATATTCTTATATTAATTGAATTGAAAAAATGAAAGTTAAAAGTTCATTTATTATATTCATATATTGAGATTGAGAGACGATGTTTATGATTTGATCATAATATAGATGATAGGGGATAAGTCAATTATTAGAGGAAGAATTGTGTAATCTTTCTAAGTCAGGGTAAAACCTATCACAACAATTAATAACTCAGATCAAAGCATTCTTAGGTTATCTTAATTAGAAATAGATTTCAATTAATTTAATCTCAAAATGGCCATATTACTCAAAAGAGAGCAAAATTGTAACTTAGGAATTCTTATTGATTCAAGAAACTAGAGTCCATTAAATTAAAGCTAAGTCAAAACTTAATGAAGTCTTAAGGTATATCTTACCTAGATCTAACTTATTTATAGATTCTTTTTTACTTGATCATTTCTTTGATTTGGTGTTTAGAATTATTTATCTCTTCCCTTTTCTATCATTCATATTTGATAGTCTAGATAATTAGGTTTGTCAATAATTGGTAATTATTAACATGTCCACTTGGAATTTACCCGTACTCTCTAATGCTAGCCATAATTATACTGTGCACTTGCGATATATAACACACACCAAGTTTTTGGCACCATTACTAGGACTAGGCATAGTTAATGTTGATTTGATTTTCAAACTAATTAGGCTAGACCTTTGTTTTGTTTTCTTTTAGTTTTATTAATGTTCACTAAGTTTTCTCTTCTCTTTCTCTTTTGTAGTTGATTTTTTGTATGTGACAGTTCAAAAATCTTGAAAATCTTATTAAACTGGACCTTGAGATTTAAAAAAATTTACATATAAGAAAAAGAATCCATTGATAGATAAAAGCTAATGAAGTAAAGATGGTTATAGAAAATATGAGTTTCTTTTAAGGATTTTATTGCACTAAGTGCTTAAGCCATTAGTTTGAGCATTATAAGGCACAATATTAAAGCCTATAACTTTAATCTAAAGCCTTTGTTCCCCTCCATAGTGTAATAGAATCAATTTGGAGGTCTTCGTATTGAAGATTTGGATTTGCTCCTTTTTGTGTTCCTAGAGTATTATGATATGATGAAGCTTAATGGTGGCTCACCAAATTCTATCATGCTAAGGCTATTCCCTTTCTCATTAAGGAACAAGGTGAGAGAACGGCTACAAACCTTTCTAACAAAAATCTATTACTACCTAGGATAAATTATCCTAAATTTTCCTTATAACTATTTCCCTAATATAAAACTACTCATATTAGAAATTATATTATAACTTTTACTTAAAGAGAAGGCGAGTTGCTTTACAAATCTTAGGAGATATACAAGGAATTTTAAAGGTCATACACCTATCATAAGCTGGATAAATGGCTCATCACTTGTAAATTCTATAATAAGATGGCCTATAATACTAAGATCTTAATTGATGATGCTACTGGTGGTGCTCTCATGAATAAAATAGTGGATGGAGCATATAACCTGATCAATAACATGGCTAAAAAAACATAACCAATGGTATAGTGAAAGACTATTTCAAAGAATTTCTAAGTAATTATGTGATAAGTAGTGATTAGTTATTTTTAGCCCTATATTTAGTGTAATTTTTATTGATTTTGTTAATTAAGTTGTTCATATTTCATTTCTAGGATTAATTCACACACTTGAAGCAAAAAAGAATGAATTTAGACAAGTTTAGAATAATTTAAATCTATTTTGATTAAGTTAAAAAGTGCATGACCATGTATATAGTTGTGTAAGAAAGTCTATAGGTACGTTGAGGATTTCTTGCAGTACATGCCAAAATTAATTATCAAATCAATTCCAAAATTAAATTAATTATTTTAATTAATATGATTAAGATTAATAATTAATATAATTTTGGAATTGATTTGATAATTAATTTAATTTAATAATTCAACTCCTTGAAAAATTAAACTAAATTCCAATATATTCCTAATAAAATAACCCTTTGAAAACAATTTTCAAACAATTAGAAACACCTTTTCAAATGTATTAGGAATTTAAACTAACTTATTCTCAATTAAAGCAATTTAATAAAAAATAAAAACATATTAAGAATCAAAATAATATATGGGACTGTCTGGTGCGTGTACTGCTTGCACTAGAAAGTTTTTTGCGAGGCTATTAAACTTTAATTATAATTACAAATAATTCTAACTAAATACCAATTATATCCAAATAAGATCTAATATTTCATATTGATCATTATATATTAAATATCTCATATTTAATCATAAAGTTTCTCAAACTTTACAATCTACTCCAGCTTGATTAAAATGTTTTTGTTCTCTTCATCTCGTTCTTTATGTATGACCCATTAGGTTCTCAAATATATTGGCAATGTTTATAAATTCTAATTCTAATTCATAAATAGAATTAGATAAATTAAAACTCCTTTTAATTTATCTTTAATTCTTCAATTAGACAATTTATAATCATAGATCAAGATTAGCGTCTAGCAATGTATCGTAACCACCTAAATATTTAGAAATATCAAAGTGGTTTTAACTAACCTTTTCCTGCATGATTTTTCTATATAATTTAATCATTTCATCATATAATGTTCTGATTAGATAGAACATGAAATTAATATCTACTCTTTTTGAGTCCAATCATATTAATTCTCCATTATTAGCTATTGATTAATGACATTTGTAAACTATTTATAAAGCATCATTCCACCTTGGCCAAGGATTTCTCAAGTCAATACTAATCGAGAACAACGAAATATTTTCTCTAATTACTTTAGGATGATGAATCTTATCACACAACTACCTCTATATAGTTTATGCTATATCCAATGACTACTGATTGAATGACCTATGATTAGAATAGGTTATAAGTAGTATCAAAGCATAGTAATCCCTGTACAAGATAACTTTGGAGACCTCAAGTCAAAGGATCACTTATACAATCATTACAATAAGAAATTTCATAGACATATAAGTAATGATCCAAATGGATTTCTCATATCGGGTCATTTCAATGAATTTTTCTTTAATAAGCACTCACATGTTTGTTTAAGTATCTCTGTACTTAGTTTATGAGATCGACTACTTCTTTTATAAGGAAAAACATAACTTGGATTAATCCTTTTGCATTATACTAAGATTCAGTCTTAATAAAATAATGACTAGGAACAATTTAGGGATAATACATAAATTCAATATGAATCTTATAATTATAATCTCATTATAATTTTATTTGCAATAAATAATTATCTCATGGACTTTATCATATACATCTAAACATGTGCAAGATAAATAATGCCTTTAAATAATTGTCACTAAACTACAACCAAATTGATTAGTTGTAGGGGATAAACTAACAGATATGTAGGAAACAAAAAGAGAAGTGGTTGGTTTAAAAAGATTAGTAGCAAATATATTATGTTATCATTAAAACATAGATTTTATAATCTTTTAGTTCAACATTAGCTATGGTTATAGATAATTGAAGTTGAAAAGAATTTTTACTACTGACTATAAAAGTTCTTTTTAGACCAAGTAAGGTCCTATCCCATATTTTTATAATAATAAAATATATGGGTATTAATGAATTTACTTTTAGTAATATGAGAATAGTTCTTTTTAGACCAAGTAAGGTCCTATCCCATATTTTTATAATAATAAAATATACAGGTATTAATGAATTTACTTTTAGTAATATGAGAAACTCTATTACAATGAGACTTAGTAATGTGTAAAATATCAAGTTCAATAGAAGAGTAAAGTGAGTACAAGAACTAACTGAATCAATTAAGTGATCAAAAGACCTAACAAATAATTGTAGTACATATACACTTAAAAAGAGATTCAAGAAAATTCAAGTGAAGAACTAAAAATAAGGAGGAAAGCACCTTATGTAACAAATGATTGTAATATTTCTTATTATCTTATCTTAATCACTTCAATGAATCAAAGAATTATCATTACATGATTATTTAAATGTATGTTATATTGCATATACTTTATCATAATCAAGAGAAAATTTAAAAATAATTAAAAACTCTCTTAATTTTCAAATAAAATTTGAGAATTTTTAAGAATGTTTTCTTAATCAAGTTTTTGTCAAAGAAAAGAGATTTTAGTTTTTGAAAGATCTCAAAAAGATGAAAAATTAAGTTTGGATACCTATATATAGTCATTATTTGGCACTATATATAGGTTAGATTGTTCATTGTCTAAATAATGTACATTAGTTACATTGTTTATTAATTGAAGCATTATTTATCGATTAGTCAGAGAGGTATGATCAATTAGTCGATGGTGTCTAAAAATTTATCTAGGGGACTTTTTATCTGGCAAGGAGTCTAGCTAGTCGATACTCCAATCAAAGGGTGTAACACCCCACTCCCGCAAGACCCAAACCCGACATCGATGGTGATATCCGAGTCCGTGTCCCGCGAGAGTGGCGTGCTACAACACTCAGTCAAAACTCAGTATATATATATTTTTTTAAAACAAATACATACACATAATAATTTATGCGGAAAACAATTACATAAACAATTCAATGGCCATCGGGGCCCCTTTCATAAATACAATTTATTTCAGTCTATTGCTCTTACAAATTGACTTAAGCATTAATACAAAAATTCAGAAAAATAAACTATACTAAGGCAGACGCGAACTGATCCCGACTACAGCTCTACTTCACTAACCCGCAGATGTCATACGCCCGTTGTCTAACGGGATATTCTTCTGAGCCCTGAAAAATAATTGCAAATTTTGGGTGAGTTTTGCGAACTCAGTGAGAAACCATCATCGATGG